>CM056378.1:50290075-50731581 GCA_029718625.1 Synaphobranchus kaupii
CATTAATTCCGGTTCAGATACTGAGATTAAGCTTCACCCAGAGAAGGGCACATCCCTTTATCCCAGTTCAAATCAAAGCTGCAAGAACACAAGTTCACATTAAAGGTATACTATGTAGTTTCGTTGTAAACAATTCGTTCTTTGTTTACATTCAAATTTTCTCCCCAAAAAACATTGTATGTGTCCTTGTGGTCTAATAAACATGTTGAATGTATTTCCTACCTCATAAGTGTTTTTTTGTTAATGTTTTGAATGTTACGCTGTTGACATCCAGCCGCCATTTAAAGCCAGAAACAGCTAAAATGGTGTAAACGTCATGAATGGGCGGTTCCTCCTCATTTGATTGACATGGCCAGGCCATGTGGGCAGGCTTCCAGATAAACTCTTATTTTAGCTTAGGACCGAAACATGCCTCACGCAAATACGCGAACGTAGACGCTTCGAACTACACAAACAGTTTTTTTTTTTGCCATGACATTTATGAAAGACAATTAAAAAATTTCACAGACATCCAAGAACTCCCCATCCTCTTAGGAGAAGAGAGGACGTGCTGTGACCTGGCAGCACAATATATAGCTGCCTGCCTGCCTGCCATCGTCTTAGGGACATTGAGTGACAGAGATCATTATAAACCAATTTGAATTTTTTATATTTATTATATTCACTTTATAAGATCATATGTGTCGTTCTCATCATCATTATCATTTCTATTGATAATTATTATTTTTAATTGTACTTTATTATTTTACATTATTGTTATTTCTAAATCCATAATCAAAGAAAAGTTCTTGTTTTCATGTATGGCTACTGTTCATTCGTTTCTAGTCTTTGCTGTTTTGTATTGTTCAGAGTTAGATGTATGTCTTTGACTGTTTTAATGCAGTATGCTTTGACAATACAGATTCAATGTCTTGTCATGCCAATAAAGTGAATTGAGTCCACGGTCAGAGAAAATATGTGTGAAACGTCACCACAATGCTTGTGCGTCGTCGTGCGCGTCTGAGAAGAACACGTGATAAGCAATTTTCGGGGAGCCCTTTTCTCCTACGTGCTCAATATTGCCATCTAGTGTTCTGAAACTACATAGTATACCTTTAAAATGTTAGTCAGTTTAAATGACTGTTTCCATAAAAATGTGTTATGGGTTTGTTTCATTAGCTCTGTACCTAGGAGACCACAGCCACCATTAGCAGACTTTCTTAAACTTGTTAGTTCAGAATGAACAATGTTTCTTCTGAAAACCTTCCAGAATGTATTACTCTTCAGCATCCTGTTGCACTGATAGTCATTGTGAATAAAGCATTAACAGAATATTTCTCCACTGTGTACTGCTTGTGAGAACTCTTCTGATTGTTTGTGTTCAGCCCAGACATGCTGCATTAACGTCAGGCTGTCTCCTGTCTCTCAGGGGAGCTGTAACTGGTCCCAGTTGGATTCCTCTCTCCCCACCGAGAGCATCCACATAGAGTCCAAGCTGCAGGGCATACAGGTGGAGCTTTCGGAAACCTGCGCCCTCTGCCTGTCCCGCCTGGTGTCTCTCTTTACTCAGGACGGCATGAACGCCGTGAAGGATCCTGACGTCCCCCTGCCAGCCCCCTCTTCTCACCCCTCGGCCAATGAGGGGATTTCCCCCGCCTCCTGCAACCAGCACTCTGTCTTGTTCAAGCTGGAGCTCGGCCTAGAGGACATCAACGTGTTCACGCTCTCGAACGTGGCAGGTGAGCTGCGGTCCTGCTGGCTCAGGCGTTCCTCCAGGCTATGCTTTCTAACCCTGACCCCTCCCCTCCCCTCTGCGGTCCTGCAGGCGCAATTTCCTTACGCGTGGATGCGGTGGAGGCCCTGGGCATGGCGGAAAGCTCCAGCGTATCGTTTCAGGGCATCTCGATGTGCGTCGTGAAGGCTTTGACAGAGGCCATGGAGCCCTGCTGCCCGGCTGCGCAGTCCTTGAACCCCATCCTCAGCCTCGCCTCTCTTGCCGTCAGCTACCATGCCACCACCTGGGGGCTGGAGGTACTGCCTTTCCTGCTCTGTTCACGCTCCCCCACCTCATCGGTGTGCACAGATTACAATACCGTTCAGGGTTTAGTACCTAAAATATAGCATCATATAAGCACACGGCTTTGGGTTCAGTTCAGGTGCCCTGCTCGCTTAGTTCTCACTGAACACTTAACTGTTGCTTACCCTGACTGTTTACATCATTATGCTACCATTTTATTCAGTGTTTGTCTTTATTCTGTTATTTCCTTATTTTCTCTTATACTTTCATTATGTGAGGAGCTTTGTGCAACGTGTAAGAACAATTCTCTACAAATAAGGTATTATTCTTATTAGGCAACAGCACATTTTAGAAGCTGCCTTTGGTCATTGCCTTTGCTACAGTAATTCAAATTCCATTGCAGCTAATCGCTCATCTCATTCATAAAAATTAAACTTTAAATTTAAGCGCCATAGTTTGTTCATTTCCACAGGCTTTTTTACAGCTGATTTTGAGTGTTACTCAGCACCTCCAGCCTGGCTCTGAATGTGCTGAATCGCTGGGTATTTATCAAAGTTCTGGTGTCATTTTGTGTGCTGTTCAAGCTAATTTTTAGCTAAAGACTTATTCTAAAAAGAACACACTTTCCTCTTCCTCGTTCCCCTGATAGTGCAGGTGTGAGGTGTTTCTCTCTCTCCCTGGTTCCGTGTGTGCGTGTACAGGTCCGCTCTGAGGCGGAGCTGGGGGTGCAGTGGACCCCAGCGGACCACATGTTTCTGTACCAGCACATCATGGAGAGCCGGGTCTGCTGGAGAACCCTGGCCTGCGCCCTGGGGCTGGCCCACGGGCATGAGGCCGAGCCGGCCATCTCCCCGGGGGCCACAGCGGCCCAGGGCAGGGTACTGAGCCTGGGCGTGGAGCTGGTGGGTGTAGCACTAAGGGCGTTTGTGTCTGAACGTAACTACATCCTCCTGCGAGCGGAGACGCTGTCGCTGTCCCGCCACAGTGGCAGCACGCGGCTCCAGACCCCGCACCTCGTCCTCAACTTCGACGGCAACGACATCTTCTCCTTCCGTGGCGCCGAGGTGCTGGCGCTCCCCTGGGCCGACGAGACCACCGCCTTCCGCAGCCACTTTCCCTCCCTCGGCACACCGCACAACCGCGCCTGGGTCTTTACCATCCCTTTCCTGTCCGTCGAGTTCCCCTATCAGTACAACTTCTCCAACACCTTCGACCAGGCCATCAACGTGCAGAAGTGGCTCAAGAGCCTGCACGGGAGCGGCGTCGGCCCGGCACCGTCACCTCTGCCGCCCCCGCTGCTGCCCCCGGACCTGCTCTTCCGCATCAGCCAGTTCTCGTGGGTGTTCCTGGACGACGTTTTCGAGATCAAGCTGCGCGACAACTATGAGCTGATGAAGGACGAGAGCAAGGAGAGCGCCAAGCGACTGCAGCTGCTGGACAGAAAGGTGGCCGACCTGCGCAAGCAGCACGGCGAGCTACTGCCCGCCCGCAAGATCGAGGAGCTCTACACGTCCTTGGAGCGCAAGCACATCGAGATCTACATCCAGAGGTCCCGCCGCCTCTACGCCAACACGCCCATGCGCAAGTCGCTGCTCACCTGGACCGTGTCGGACCTGGAGCTGGCCGTGCTGGCTGATGCGTCGCTGCATGGGCCCGAGCGCGTCAGGGAGCAGCTGCGCGACATTGACGGGGTCAGCCCCTTCCCCCGGGACGGCCTGCCGCTGGTGATACAGTGGGGCCGGGCCGTCCGCTTCAAGCTCGCCGCCTTCCTGGGTGAGTCCGTTCTCCTCCCCGTCCATGAGTTCTGCCTGGCCTGTGATGTCACTGCTGGGGGGGGGGGTATGTATAAAGCGGGGGGGGGGGGGGGGGGGGGGTTGAACCAAATTATGGTTGAACTGAAAACCTACAGGACGGTAGCTCTCCAGGAACAGGGTTGGAGACCACTGACATAAGTGTACCCTGTTATTGACCTGTTAAACATCCAAATTTTCCCCAAACCCCTCCTGCATTTGGACCCCAAACCTAACCTCCAACCCTAACGACTCCTCTCTTCCCTCTTGGCCCAGTGAGAATCCGGGACTACCCCCGGTACCTGTTTGAGATTAGGGAGTGGGAACTGTCAGGACGCCTGATCGGGACGGAGCAGGACGGGCAGTCGCGCGGCCGGCGGAAGCAGGTGGTCCGGCTGGGACAGCCTTGGGGGGACGTCACGGTCCAGAGGAACATGCCCCCTCTCAAGTTTTACTACAACTTCCACTGTGAGTTACAATGTGCCCGCAAAGCACCACCATGCTTGTTTATCCGAAGACTCGAAGATTTGATTGACAAAGTTAAGACGTGTTATGTGTGTGAATAAGACTTAGGGCCATGCTATATGATGACACATTTTTTCCCTCATTGTACAGCGGATATCTCCCTGTACACGATCGTGTGGGGGCCGTGCTGGGACCCTGCCTGGACTCTGATTGGTCAGGTGGTGGACTTGCTGACGAAGCCCACGGCTGACCCCTCCCCCCTGCTGGCCTGGTGGGATAAGAGCCGGCTGCTCCTCCATGGCTGCTGGGTTATGGACATCGAGCAGGCCAACCTGCACCAGCTGGCCACTGAGGTATACCTGTGTTTACGCACACCTACACTGACCTGAGTACAACCACTAACACCTGAACTGATGCAGGTACAGTCACTAACACCTACAGCCTCACTGATCCAGGTATAGTCACTAACACCTGCAGCCTTACTGATTGAGGTACAGCCGCTGACAACTGCACTGATCTAGTAGGCACAGTCACAAACACCTGCAATGATCCAGGTATAGTCACAAACACCTACAGCCTCACTGATCCAGGTACAGCCGCTAACACCTACAGCCTCACTGTTCCAGGTACAGCCGCTAACACCTACAGACTTACTGATCAAGGTACAGTCACAAACACCTACAGCCTCACTGTTCCAGGTGCAGCCGCTAACACCTACAGACTTACTGATCAAGGTACAGTCACAAACACCTGCAGTGATCCAGATACAATCACTAACACCTTCAGCTTCACTGATCCAGGTACAACCACTAACACCTACAGCTTCACTAGTCCAGGTACAGCCGCTAACACCTACAGCCTCATTGATCCAGGTACAGTCAGTAACACCTGGGCTGATCCAGGTACAGTCACTTACATCTGGGCTGATCCAGGTACAGCCACTAACATTTGCTTCTCCCCATAGGACCCTTATAACACCACAGAGAACATGCACTGGGAGTGGAACAAGCTCAACTTCGCCTGGAACCCAGGGCAGTTTGTCTTCAAGGGAGACATGGACGTCAACGTCAGAACGGCCTCCAAGTACGTGCCCTGGGCTCTTCCGTTCAGAAAGGGCTTTTGAGATATCTGCCCAGTGTGTGCTTCATTTCCGTGACAATATTTCAAAATAATGTGATGACCGAAATAATAACAAAAAAATGTTAAATGTGAATAGATTTTTGTCTGAGTTGACTCAGTTTGTATTCAGGTGCATGTTTGACTTAGTCTGTATGCAGATTTGTGTCTGAGTCTGTATACAGGTGTGCCTGTCTGACTGAGTCTGTATACAGGTCAGGGTGAGAAATTAACTTTCTGACCTACCAGCCACAGTGGCTGTTAGATGCCAAATTTTACCAGCCATCCCAACATTTTACCAGACACCCCAAAATTTTACCAGACACCTTTTTTTCATACATTGCGCTAGAATAACGTTTCAGAATGCACTCATATTTAGTAGCTCTAATAAAATAGTATTTATTATATCATGTATTACAGGTCAAACTGTCAAACATTGTGTATACATTTATTACATACATTTCATATAATCTATTATCTAATACTAGATACGTTTTTTTGAACGAACGGATGCCAGTAGGCCTAACGTTAGAGCGAGCTGTCAGGAGATATCACTTTTACCTTAGAGCGTATTGGCAAAGGTATTGGTCAGTTTTTTGTTTTTCTGTGTGATGCTGTGCGATGCTTGTTAAAATTGCTTTATGGTAAATCGACCGCATATCAGTTGCACTGGACTCTGCGTTGCTAAACGGACCATCGAAATTGGCGGAAGTAGAATATTTATTTATTTCACTGCTTGTTTCTTTTTGAACAACTTGTAAACAATCTTATTTTCCAGCAAACTAATAAAATTATGTTAACAGACAATATTAAATGACATCGGTTTTCATTCTGAAAGGTTTGTTTTATAAAAATTAGCCTATACAAATTTTAGTAGGCAAGTAATTCACACATTCTCCGTCCAAAATTTATCTTTTTATCGAGGGTATGACATAATACCGTAGTAGGGTTGTCACAATATCCCATTTTCATATCGTCGATATGCCTTTAAGAAATATTGTGATATTCAATATTATCGTTCGAATATAATTATAGTGGATTAATGACAACGTGAACAGAAGTAATTACCACGTTTGGCAGCATTGAGTTCTAATTGCAGTAGCCTTAGCGTTGCTTCTGGATCCGTGTACTTTTGGGCCAATCATTTCCCGTTTCAGAAACAGAAATGAAAAAACAAGAAACAAATGGTTATGCTATATTCATTTTAAAAACAGAAATTGAAAAACGAGAATCCAATGTTTATTCGTTTTGGATCCGTGTATAAATGAATGCCAACTGCAACATCCCATACTGTCACTCATCTCACAAAACTGTTTTTTTCCCGTAACTTTCCTGTAGCTAGACACTTCATAGATTGCTCCAAAATGAATATGTGATGACAAACATGATGATGATGAGCGGGCGTCAATTTATTACATTTTGAACTATGTCCACAAAACAATGTTGCGATGCAATGTTTGCTGTTATGTCTGCATATGACAAATTATTTATTGCCAGCTCCTGTAGGCTCTCATAGGCATAATGTTATAATGCACTCATAATGACTGTGTAGTTAGTGAAAATGTTTTATGGGAAATGTTTGTTGTATTCCCATCCTTAGTTGTAACAACTTTTTAATGCATTTACGGCATGTTACCTCGTCGACATTCGCCGGTTCTCCGTTATCATTGGGTTTGTAGCCGAAAAATTCCCAGATTGGCGAAGTGGTGTTTTTCTTTGAAACAAGATCAGCCATCTTCTCTCACTTTCTCTTAACTAATGATGATGATCAGTCACGAGATAGGATAATACATTGACACCGTGGCTGTTACATCTATTGCACTAGCCCCCTCTGCAAGGATGAAAGCAAGCGATCAGACGTTGTAATTTGATCCTACATCCTACCTTACACTAACCTTCCACTGGAAATTGGAAAATCGGTGTAATAACTATCCTCACTTTGCTATTAACATTGCGCATCAGATAATTAATTAGTACCAGTACACGAATAGGCTAATGGTAACAAAATAATAAATACAGAGGAGCAAATAATTACAACCAAATGTTAAAAAAAACAAAGCATACAGAATTTGTTGCGAGGCATTCAGAACTAAAATAGAAAATGGAGCTGGAAAGGACGCAACACTCAGATTTGTCAGGCAGGCCATGGCACATGCAGGAATGCAAATATTTTGAGTTATACAAATTTTGAAATATAAACTCACGTATTATTTCCGACCAATATTATTATTTAAAAGTACGTATGCATGTTTTGTCCTTAGAATAGCAATAATAAAAATGTTTTAAATATATATATTAAAGTGATACTGCAGTCAAAAACCGACTTTTCCCGTTGAAAACCGATGTTTTGGGTTAGATTATAATCATACACAACTGTCTATGTCCGAAAATCTCATGTTTAGTCAAAATAGTTTCATATGAGTTTTTGTGAAGGCTTACCAAAACGCTGGTTTCCGGGGATTCGTGACGTCACGAGATCCTTAACATAAAAATGGGTGGAGTTTAGGTGGTCCTAGGGGTGGTCTCGGCTGGGCACGTGGTATAAAAGCAGAGACCAACGGGTTTTTTCTTCCTCTTTGAGACTAAGACCGTTGTACTGTTAACTAGTTCAAGTTCAAATGCGAATTGCTTTGTATTACTGCTAACGTTAATATTACGAATTCTATCGAGCTACTAAGGCTACGTTCACACTGCAGGCCTTAGTGCTCAATTCCGATTTATTGCTCAGATCCGATTTTTTTTGTTTGGCTGTTCACATACATTTTTTAATGTGGCCCATATCTGATTCCAGTGTGAACCGATTGCTCTCCTCAAATGACCCGTGCAAATTAACAAAAACAAAAGACATAGCGCCTGTTACACAGCCTGCAGAAATAAACAACAAAAAGGAAGTCATCAAAGTCACAGCTTCTGCGTTAATTTTAAAGTTGATGTGCAGTGGAGCTAATGATAAGGGTGAGGAGACGGGAAAAAATCCAAGGTTTTTACTAGCTTTTTGTGCTGCCATGGCTGCTACTGTGCAGAGTGACTCGTGAATGCGAGATCGGAGCCAGGAATGGGGGGACCGTGACATGGGCGGTTAAAGTGAAACTCAAGCAAGGCCTGAAATTAACCTCGCTCACTCGCCTGGGCGAGGACGGGCGAGTTAAGAAAATGGAGCGCTCGGCCGTTTGGCTAGTGAGACTAGTCGATATACATTTATAAAACGGATAGTTCCGGGATGCAGATTGGTCAATACAGCGTTCCAGCCGTGTTAAAATACACAATATAAAAAAGCTATAGTATCACATGACACATCTGTTCAACTTCATGTGTAACGTATAGCCTAGCATGCGCACCCTTAGATTAAAGTATTGACACACTATTGGACCGACAACCATAACGTTCGGTAAGCAGCTACATGAGAAAACCGTGAATAATGAATACCGTGCAACAAACCAAGACAATAATATGGACAGTTCTAACATTATTTTAAATCACAAAACGGGTAACGCAGCTGTCCGCGAATGATATAAAAACGTTGCCTACTTCCGACTTATTATGGCGTATCGTTTGCCCAAAAACAATCCACTGCTTTGCACGTTTCCCACTTATCTAAAATGACAACACATGATAATATAATGTGTACCCTGTACAATAGTGAGTTAACTAGCCCATGCGCTAACGTTCTAATGCCGTGCTAGGTGCATCAAAAATTACGTAAGAAGTCACATTAATTCCGATCTGACAGACTGCGGTCGCTTTGACACAATCGGTTATGTATCGGCATCTAATACCACATTCAAAAGTGGCCCAAATGAGAATTCTAAATGTCAGATTCAATGTGATTTTCGCTGTTCACACTTCCATAAAAAAATCTGATCTGTGTCACATTTGAGGAAAATATCGGATCTGGGCCACTTTTTACCTGCAGTGTGAACGTAGCCATAGAGAGTTATTCATCTACAACGTCTTACTTTGGTATCTTTAGCTAACTTGCCTGCATTATGCCAAGGAGTCAGATGTATTGTTCCTCGGTGTAACGCCACCGGCTCTGTTAGCTTTCATAATCTGCCGAGAGATGGAATGTATCGATAAATTAGGTAATGCAAAGCAGTCTATTGTGTGTGAGTTTAGCCCCGTTTGGTCCAGAGAACTGGTAACTTAGCTAGATAGCTAGTTATCACTATCATTTATGAATGTTAGCTAATAAATGATAACAATTCTCTCCGGACCAAGTGGAGCTGGGCGCTACAACCAGCCATGTTCAATTAACGTTACTGTTTGACTGGGTTTTGCTGTGTATTTGAATGTGTTTAATAGTAACGTTACTTTAGGCAGACAAACAAGCTAACTTAGCTAGGTAACGTTAGCTCTACCATTCGGTTACATCCCCGGTCCTCTCCTCGATCGCGAAGACGTCGCTCAACTAATACAGCGGCTGCTGCTGCCAGTGACTCGAATGAATACGGCTGTATTTCCCAAGCAACATCTTCGCGAGGAAGAGTCTTCCACCACGAAGGAATCCTTTTAAACTCCTACACCTCAAAACTCCCTTCAGTACTGCTGTCACTCTTGTCGCTTGTCATTTTGTTGTTTGTTTAGGTGAGGAGAGGGCAGGAAGGGGGCTGAGTTCAGTGGGGGCCTGAGTCAGTTCACCAAGACACACCCTTTCACTCCTTGACTGTATGAATATTCATAATATGACTACGTGGCACCATCGTCATATGACCACACCTACTCACGAGTTCCAGTTCAAATTGAAGCGGTAAAAAAGGCCTTAGAAAAGCCTCTGCAGTATCTCTTTAAATATCGTGGCTACAGACAGTCATCTCTGCGATATTTTCAAATATCACCATATCCGATATTATTGGATATCGTGACAACCCTATATCGTAGCTTATTTTGGGAAGTAACGTATAGGCTATTTCTTTCGTTTAACTTGAGAGCCACGACTCGCAAAGTTCTGCTACAGAGGAAACTCTGCAAGATAGGCTACTGGGTACACCCACTGCTGAGATGCGGGGAGAACCATATCATATACTTTTCCTTGAAATCCAGCTAACTTAATTCGGCGAGCAGTTCAGACGGTAGCCTATTTTCTCTCGTTGTTTCTGTTATGGCACTGCGTTGCTCTGGGGGCGGGGATTGCGTTTGGGATTTATGGTTCGTAAAAACAATGGATGAGTTGTGAACACGGCGTAAGGCGGGCTCGCCTCGGGATATTCTAACAAGCGCTTTTTTTCTGTCTCACATTTAGGCAATCAGAGAAAGAAACCGGAAGTTTTATTTATTCCTGCTTGTATCCACTTTGCTACACGCCACTGGGGCGGGTAGGTTTGATACATTTACCCGACAATTCTGAAATCTACCCGCATTTGGCGGGTGCTAATTTCCCACCCTGATACAGGTGTATGTTTGACTCAGTCTGTATTAGGGGTGGGCAATATTACGATATTATGTTGTCACCGTTTGAAGATGCATCACAATTCGATACGATTCACTTTCCCAGTCATATCGCAGAGATCACCTGAACACTGTTTATATGGAAAGCACACCCACACAGCACAAACTCGGCACCGCTTTGAGCGCACCCAAAGCATTCATTAAAAAAATTCAAACAAATGGTATCATGGTCCATCATTTTAACGGTGAAACTGCATAGAATTCAGCTGATTGGATGTGGAAACATGTTTACAGTGTCATCATGTATTTTCTTTCACTCGCCCTACTATTGCTTGCTTGAGAACCACCTTTTTTTGAACACAACCCCGAAAATAAAATGGTTGCTGTTCTTTAACCCCTGACTACAGGCATAATCCTGTTTTTTTTCTGTAAGGTAACCCTTGGGAGTTTGTCAGAATTACAAAAGAACTATTACTGAAACAAAATGACAGAAGCTCAAACACAGTGGAAGTTTTTTTCTCACCTAAAAGATTTATTTTATTTTTTGCCAGGATAAGGACATCAACTTTACCATGATTCATATTGTCTGTGGATTTACAGTAAAAATATGGACACGTACGGATTCATTGTTTTCATCAAGCCTATTTTGTGTCATATTACAAAATAAGGAACCGTTGTTGCTATAACATTGGGATTGTAAAATAGTTTATAGAGATAGAATCGTGAGTTTTAACACTTTCAAATGGTATATTGCATGACCAGATTGATTGAAATCTTTGCCGTAAAAAAAGAGCAAGGAATGCAAATAAATCACTTCTGGCCAGAATACCAGCCGGTACTAGATAAGGGGTTAAAAACATTGCTAGCTTAAACTAATACCCATTAGAAAGGTTCACCCAACATGTGTACGTGGGTATGTTAATAATATTCATGAGTGGGTCATAGCCCATCTGTAAACCCCATTCTCCACAAATTGTTGTTTGTTACCATAAAAGTGTTTGTTCAGTATTCTCTTGTGCAAATGTTATTTAAGACGATCAGCATGTTCATTTATTAAAATCTCAAATTTTTTATTGAGTACTGTATTGTTAGCAATTGCGTTGTGCCAGTTCAGTAACTTGTATATTTGCAATAGAACAGATAAATGTAAAATATCGCAATACGTATCCTGTATCTGGAAAGTGGCTGAAAATATTGTGATATGACATTTTGGTCATATCGCCCACCCCTAGTCTGAATACAGGTGCATGGTTGACTCAGCTTGTATGTTTGACTCGGTCTGTACACAGGTGTTTCACTCTTTCAGTGTGTATATCAGGTGTTTGTCCAACTCTTTCAGGTATGACGATATCTGCTTTCTTCACCTCCCAAACCTGTGCATGACCCTTGACCTGCAGTGGTTGTGTCATGGTAACCCCCACGACCATCACGGCGTGACACTGTGCTGTGCGGAGAATGTGGCGGATGTGACCTCCGGCCAGCCGCATGACTCATACAGGGCCTTCCGCTCGGAGAACATCAACCTGTCAATCACCATGGACCTCAACCAGCAGCGGGAACCGGAGAGAGGTGTGGTGTGAACACACACGTCCTGATACAGACTAAAATACAACACATTACCAAGACCAAAAATGGTATTTCAGTAATTCCAAAAAGACCGTATATCTCATAGACTAAGTTTGTGCAATGAACTATGGGAGTTTGAGGCAGGGGAAGCAGGGAAATTACTGTGTAAACCGTCTTTTAAAGATGAAGTTTGAAAGATGGGAACATTGCACTGATGTACCAAATCACTCAGCTGACAGTGGACAAGCACCCTTGCATGTATATATTATACATTATAAAATGGTTATGATTCAAACAAGTCTTTGAGAGCATAAATAACAATTATAGTTATAATTATGTAACTTAATAATTACATATACTTTTTGTATTTTCATGAGAAAAAAAGTCTCAATCTTAGTGCCATCATCATACAAAACAGGATATTACAGTTTTTCTGTTTTTTCTTGTCTGCAGACGTTAAAACATTTCATGTATGTTGCATGCGTGTGTGTGTATGCATATTTGTGCCTGCGTGCGTGCGTGTGTGGTTGCGCGTGTGTTATCTCCTCAGAACCGTGCCAGCCCAAGATCCTGCTCTACAGCAGCACACTGCGCTGGATGCAGAACTTCTGGGCCACCTGGACCAACGTGTCCCGGCCCATCCGCAGAGGCAAGCTCTTCCACAGTCTCCGGCCTGTGCGCAAGAAGCTGGGCCAACACTACAAACAGATGTCCTACACTGCGGCCTTTCCACAGCTGCAGGTGAGCGCTGCCCTGACCCGGTAGCCACACCCACCCCTACACCAGGGACCCTGTAGCCACACCCACCCCCTACACCAAAAACCCTGTGGCCACACCAACCCATTCACAATGCTCCCCAATGCTGCTCTGGTCTTTGTTATAACATTCAAATCAGCAGCCAATTCAGACCCAACAACCCAGATTAGGTCTGTTAATTCATCACCTGCTTTAGTATCCAATGTTTTTACTATGAACAGCTGTGATTTCAGTCTCAAAAGCTGATGTTGTATCCTGTTTGATATTTGTGCTCCTCCCACACAGGTGCATTACTGGGCCTCTTTTGCCCAGCAGAGAGGAATCCAGGTGGAGTGCAGCAAAGGGCACGTCTTCACCAGAGGAGCACAGAGACTCATTCCACAGGGTGAGAGAGAGCTGCCAAACGCAATCCGTCCAGTCAGAGTGCTCAGTGTGACACAATGTGTGTCCCTGTCCAATCAGAATGCTCACTGTGTCTCTGTCCAATCAGAGCGCATGGTGTGTCACCATTTGTTTCTGTCAAATTAGAGTGCTCAGTTCACCCTCACCTCTCTGTGTCCCTGTCAGAGTGCTCACAGAGCTTAGTAGTCCTGCCCCCTCCTGTCCCTGGCTGGTCCCGGAAGACTGCCAGAAGCCATTACCTGTCCCACTTCGGGATCTTTCAGTCACCCTTATGACGATACTATGGCATTGTATGACCAAACTTTGACATATATGTGATACAAAGTCCATTATATACTCACCACCGCGTTTAAATCAAGTTTTAATCGTAGAATGAACTGAGTTTGAGAAACAGAAACAACTACACTACCCAGAATCTCCGTACATCGCCGGCTCCCGCTCTTGCTAGCTAATGAAGTAGCTACCGGCCGCTCTGCTAGCAAAAATGGCTATGACTTTGTCTGCTCTTGTAACTTATTATGGAAGTGAAACTAAGAGTAAGGGCAGTGGTGGTGAGCAAGTGAGTAGCCCGGATGTTGTAGTCGTTTTAGTTTAGTTTTTGAAAATGCGCTTGTTGTTTATTTGTTGGACATAATTTCAAATGACCAATTTTATAAATTTATTTAAAAAGGTGACAACCCCTCTCTTGGGTGTTTTGAATGTATAACTGTCTGAATATAGAAAAAAAACATTGACTCGCATAGTATTTTCCCCAAAAAGTGGCACCAGCCGTTCGTCACCAAAGTGGGCAGGACTACGGTCTATTGACGCCCTTCTTTGTATCCCTGTCCAATCAGAGAGCTCAATTTGTTACCCTCTCTGTGTCCCTGTCCAATCAGAGTGAGCACTGACACCCTCTCTCTATCCCTGTCCAATAAGTGTGCTCAGTGTGTCACCCGCTCTGTGTCCCTGTCCAATCAGCTGGCACGGTGATGAGGAGGTTGATCTCGGAGTGGAACGTGACACAGATGGTAAGCGAACTGTCGCTGGTCACAGTGCACCTCATGGCCTCCACCTGGGACGAGACGGCCGACCACCAGATCAACGCCCAGGTGAAGAAGACCCATCTGCTCAGCCTGTCCTCTCTCAGCTACCAGCGGCAGAGCAACCGCATGGAGGAGGTAGGGCAACTTTAAACACCGTAAGAGAACCAGCATACAAGCACCAGCAAGCTGTAGAGTCACAGGGGTGTATTAGAAGGGGAAAGGGATTAAACGCTACCCGCTTACTTAAGAAAAATGGATTACTATTATTTTCCCCTGATTCAAATGATGAGTGGGAGTAAGTGTGTTTTTATTCTCTATGGCACAGTAAGCCTTCCCATTGAGACACAGCTGTGCAGTGTGGAGAGTGTCTGTCCTCACGACTCCCTCAGCCTTCACCTTCACCTCTTCACAACCCTACTTTGTTCACAGGAACCTGTGAGACAGCATAAAACCACCACTGTTTCCCAGCCTGGGATTACGGTCTGAACCCTAAAAGAGAGGCAGGTGGCTCAGATATGAGGGGAAATGAGTATGCTGCCGGATTAATATTAGTCAGTGGTAGACATGAAGAACTGTGCGATTAGTACTCCATTTAGGCTGACAGTAAACACATGAACACTGGTTGCAGCTAATCTTGAAAAATGTCACCAAGGCACACTTCTCGTATCAAAAAATTTAAAACTGCTTTATTAATATGGCGTGTCCAGACCTTTAAAAACGTCACACCTACGTGTTGGGCTCACTTGCCTTTCCGCTAGGTGTGGCACAACAGGATAAAACCTGTGCATATTAAAAACTAGCCTATTAGGAAGCTGATGTGAACCAATCAGGAGTGAACATGGGAACTTTCCGTGCTTATAAAGATATCGCAGCATCTTCACGCAACTCATGCAGTTTGTATAGAGAAAAATGTTGAGAGGGGAGAGAAAGTAATAATATCAAATTCATATTCATGTAATGACTACAGCTGCCTGCACTCACAACGGCGAGATGTTGCTTTCCTCCTTTTGTAAGGTTTATACCTCTGAATTGCAGGCATAGCAACCCATTTTTCGATCATTTTGACTGTACTTATAATTGTCATGTAACTCAGTCAGTCACAGGACCCCACAGATGGCGGTTTGCTGGCTCGGTTTGTACTGCGCGAGTCAGCGACCCACAGACAGGTCAGTGGTGTTGAGGTGCTCCTGTACCGACAGGAGGTGAACGTGAAGGAGGAGGGGAATGCCTTCTACACGCACAAGCTGTGCCTGGTGGACCTGCGCGCCTCGTGGACCACCACCAACCGCAACATCGCCTTTGGCCTGTACGACGGCTACAAGAAGGCAGCCGTGCTGAAGAGGAACCTGTCCACCGAGGCGCTGAAGGGCCTGAGGATCGACACGCAGATTCAGGCCAAGAAGCTGAAGCGCTCGCTCTCCAGCTACTCCCCCACGAGTGCCCCCTCCGCCCCCGTCACCCCCAGCGTCAGCCGCCCGGAGAGGAACCACAACGAAGGTGGAGAAACTGACCGTCTGCATGCAATCGCAAGCATGAACAAGCACGCATGCACACGTAAACACTCATGCACACAGACATGTATGTGGACAAGTGCACACACACTCGCATGCACCCACACACACATATGTACACAGAGGGCCTCATTCATGAAACGTGAGCAGAACTAAATTGCGCGTAAATCGTTCGTATTAGCAATTTTGTTCATATTTTGGCATTCATCAAAGTTTTCGTATCTCACATCTGTTCGTACGCACGAACAAAATTTACACCTGCTCAGGACCACGCATACTGCATCCTGTAACGATCTGGGTCGAATAGACCACACAAATAAAATGGAGGACCATGGCTTGCGCTCAAAAAGGAAGTATTTATTACAAAGAATATATTTACAAAAAGAAAGAAAGTAATAATTACACGGTCAACACGCACGCCGGCTCCAGACGCGAAAGCTGGGGGGGAAGGAAGCCCCTGCATTTGGAGATTCTGCATTTCCTGCATATTATATTCTGCCAGGTCTTTTTACTTTACCATGTAGGCTAATTTACTATTTACTTCATGACATCCGAACGGACTATACTAAACTATTTTTTTTCCCCTTGGTTGAGCATCTGCTAATAAAACTTTGATTAAAAAAATATTTCATACTAAATTGTTTTGTACGTAAATGTACGCGCATATTTAGGAACGCGCACACACTCAGGGCCGGCTTTACAGTATAGGCGGCCGCCTAGAGCGCCACATTGACGGGGGCGCAAATTTGGTGCCCGGTACGCCCCTTCTAAATTTTTCCGCACTTCTTTGGATTGTATGCTGCCAGGAGTGCAGCGCCTGCTCCTGTTCATAAAACAAGCGCATAGGCTACACACGCATCTCATCGTTGGCGTAAGATGATTACAAAATTAAGCCATATTTCTCATGGTCTGCTTTTGCTGGTATTGTCTAATGCAGGGGTTCCCAAACCGGTCCTGGGGGACCCCTGTGTATGCTGGTTTTCATTGCAACCACAGTTGCAATCCCAGAATTTTAACAAGCTGTTCATTTTTCTTAATTAGGTGCTTGTCATGTTTGGAGGAATTATTCACCCTAAAGCCACATTATATCAGAAATAGCTATGGATGCCATGTAGAATAAACACCCCATGTTCACATTGTGCTTATTGTGCTATATTATTTTTAAAAGATAAGAAAATTATTTAACAGATCCATTTAAAAACTGATTTGAATCAATAGGCTCCTAATTGGTGAAAGTGTGGGCACATGGCCACTAAAACTAACCATTTCGTAGATAATGAAGAATTCAAACAAAGCAAATGATAACGAGCCAAACCTGCATTGTGTTAATAAGCTTAAAGAAAAAATTGAGTTAAACACATGTGTTCAACAACCTAATTAGGAGCCTATTGATTCACTTCACTCTTTAATTTGAGTGAAAATACATTATTTTGTAACCTCTTTTAATGTAATTGTTGCAATATAGCACAATAAGCACAACGTGAACATGGGGAGTTTGTTCTACATGGCATGCATAGCTATTTCTGACATAATGAGTCTCAAGAGGGCGAATAATTCCTCCAAACATGAAAAGCACCTAATTAAGAAAAATTAACAGCTTGTTAAAATTCTGGGATTGCAACTGTGGTTGCAACGAAAACCAGCATACACAGGGGTCCCCCAGGACCGGTTTGGGAACCCCTGGTCTAATGTGTCCTTACATCTTCGCTGCAACCAGGGGTTGCGTTAACTGATAATTTCCCGTCATTTACAGATTTTTAGAAACTTTGAGGAAAAATACAAATGATATTTCTGCAAACGTGTTAAACACTAACTGACTGCAATAGCCTACAAAATCTGTGAACAGTCTATTGTAGCCAGTCTATTGTAGCCTACCACGCCTTTCTGTGGTGCTGTCATTGTGATTGGCGCTCCTCCTCCCTTCCCATTAATTCTTGCGTAGATTCTTCTAGTTATCGGACTTGCACTTTATTTTAAAGGCAATTGATCGCCCCCAATTTTATTTTCAACACTGAGCAACTTTTGTTTTTGCAATAAACATGTTCCGCACTTTGACGTGTAATTATTGCGGCTGTAAGGGTAGCTCATGTCCTGGACTCTTCATATGTTCTTGTTCTCTCACTTGCGCGTCTAATCAGAAAAGAATCCGCGCTTATTTTGTCTATGCTGGAAAAATTCCTCTTGGACTTTATAACGGAATGGTTATAACAGAAAATATAACCGAATGTAACAGGCTAATATTGTTACAGGCAATAACAGAATATTGCCATCATGTCAATTCACACGTGATTGCTATAACCTGGGGTTATTTATAGGCTACAGGGCATTTAACAGTAGGTAAAATACGCCGGAATCTTTACTGGCACGGGTGCGAGCAGTCCGCAAAAGTTACTGACATGCCAGATTCGGACGGGACTAAAATAATGGAGATGCTCCGATAATAATTACATTACCCCACATCCCCGTAAAACATATCACAGGACGTGAGCGTTAATGTGCCTTATTTTGTTAAGAAAGGAATTATGGCAAGTTAGCCACTGTTGCATTTTAATACGTGGAAAACACTTTTATATTTTGCATTTATTTTTTTCTCCTGTACCGAAAATGTAGGCTACCGAACCGTTAAGTCATAAACATATGTAAAACATTATTTTTCACGTTCACATATTTTCATATGCTAAATACATACGTTTTTTGGTAGGCTAGTTTGGTAGGCTAGACACCCAATACAGGTGCAAAAATGCCATCTTGCCTAGAGCGCCATAATGGTTTAGGCCGGCGCTGCACACACACGCAGACATATAAACACACAAGCACACTAGGGCACATAATTGGATATTAAAGACATCCAACTAATTAGAATTAATTCCATTGTGTAATTCCATTTTTAATAATGCATTATCTAGTAGTGCTCCCCCCCCCCAATTCCCATAGAGATCCATTCAAATGCCGAGAGGTTATAGTATCACTTGTAAGAGTACATGAAAATAAGATATCAAGAGTCTTTTGATGTTGTTGGGTCACAGATATCAGGATGTCATGGCATACAAAGGATATGCAACCAAATATGTTGACTTTATTTAAGTTATGTTAATGTTAATTTGTCCAATTACTTTTCCTTCCCTAAAATGGGGGGACTATGTAGGGCTACAACTACTACACGGTTCACCCGATATGGATGTCAAAACCCTCAAATTATAGTTGAAAGTCTGCACTTTAACCTCATAGTTACTGTTCCATTTAAAATTCAATGTGCTGGAGTACAGGGCCAAAGCAACAAAAATTCTGTCACTGTCCAAATATTTACGGACTGCACTGTATACATATTGCGACACAAATTTAAAGGATTCACGTGCGCCTAATTATGGCACCTTTTTATCCCCCTCTGAGTAAAAACCTGCAGGTCATATCCATCTCCTCACACTGACTGTGGTAAACACCCGATTTCCACCTTAAACCATAACATTGTCCCCAAAGTCCCTCAAACCATATTCAAACACAGTGTCCTAGGTTAGATATCAGCTCTCTCTCTCCCTCTCTCTCTCCCCCCTCTCTCTATCCCCCCCCCCCTCTCTCTCTCTCTGCAGGCACGTCCATGCTTCAGAAGCTGATAGAGGAGACCGATAAGTTTGTGGTGTTCTCTGAAGAGGACTCGGGAGTGAGTGACCAGCTGTGTGGCATTGCGGCGTGCCAGACCGACGATGTGTACAACCGCAATTGGTTCATCGAGCTCGTCAACTGCCAGGTGTGTGTACTGTACCAGCTACTGTTCACCTACTAGTGTGTGTGTGCATGTGTGTCGGTAAGTCAGTGTGTGTATGTGTATGTGTATATGCGTGTGTGTGTGTGTGTGTGTGTGTGTGTGTGTGTGTGTGGGTGGGCGGGTATGTATATTTGTGGTGTGTCTGAGTGTGTGTGTGGGTGAACATGTGTATGCGTGTGTCAGTCAGTGTATGTGTGTGTGTGGGAGAGTATGTCTGTGTGTCGGTCAGTGTGTGTGAGTATACAGTGCATCCGGAAAGTATTCACAGCGCTTCACTTTTTCCACATTTTGTTCTGTTACAGCCGTATTCCAAAATTGATTAAATTCATTTTTTCCCTCAAAATTCTACACACAACACCCCATAATGACAATGTGAAAAAAGTTTTTTTGAGATTTTTGCAAATTTATTAAAAATAAAAAAATAAAATTTCTCATTTACATAAGTATTCATACCCTTTGCTTTAACGTATTTTTAAAGTATCATATTTCATATTTGGTCGCATATCCTTTACATGCTGTTACTTCCTGAAGTCTGTGACCATCAACATCAAAAAACTGTCGATATCTTATTTTCAGGTACTGTTACAAGCGATACTATAACCTCTCTGCATTTGAATGGATCTCTATGGAAATTGGGGGGTGAGACTAGATTCAGCTGTAAATTACACTGGTACAGTATGGAACACATGGCTGGCTAAATGGCTGTAAGTTATCAAGGGTCTGAGCTATCAAACGAGCCCCAAACCATCACTCTGTTGCCAGATATGGAGTAGATGTGGATGGATCACTTTAAGGGTTGTTTCTCCTGACGTTTTTCCCCATAGAGTTCTATAGGAAAATGAGTCCGGAGAAATAACCCTTGCAGTGATCCATCCACATCTACTCCATATCTGGCAACAGAGTGATGGTTTGGGGCTCGTTTGATAGCTCAGACCCTTGATAACTTACAGCCATTTAGCCAGCCATGTGTTCCATACTGTACCAGTGTAATTTACAGCTGAATCTAGTCTCACCCCCCAATTTCCATAGAGATCCATTCAAATGCAGAGAGGTTATAGTATCGCTTGTAACAGTACCTGAAAATAAGATATCGACAGTTTTTTGATGTTGATGGTCACAGACTTCAGGAAGTAACAGCATGTAAAGGATATGCGACCAAATATGAAATATGATACTTTAAAAATACGTTAAAGCAAAGGGTATGAATACTTATGTAAATGAGAAATTTTATTTTTTTATTTTTAATAAATTTGCAAAAATCTCAAAAAAAACTTTTTTCACATTGTCATTATGGGGTGTTGTGTATAGAATTTTGAGGGAAAAAATTAATTTAATCAATTTTGGAATAAGGCTGTAACAAAACAAAATGTGGAAAAAGTGAAGCGCTGTGAATACTTTCCGGATGCACTGTATGTCAGTAAGCGCACTGTCCCCTGTGCCGGCCTCGTGCTCAGATGATGCTCCGGGGCACAGAGACAGCCGGTTGCGTGCTGGTGTCTGCAGCCAAGGCTCAGTTACTGCAGTGTGAGCACCACCCGGCCTGGTACAGTGACACACTCAAGCAGAAAACCACCTGGACCTGTCTGCTGGACGGCATGCAGTACTTCGCCACCATGGAGCCCAACCCCTCTGAGCAAGAAGACTGGCAGCTGTGGCTGGAGGTGGGTTGAGCACTCCACTGTTCTCATAATAATCATAATCATAATCCAAATAAATATAGCTGCATCGACTGACTGAGGGGGCCAAGCACAAAGGGATAATAAGTTAAATATACCCTCAACAAAGACCTTTCTCAGATACTCCAATATGTTGGTCTTGTTTGTGCCCTCAGGTGAAGAACATTGAGGAGCACCGGGAGCGTCACCTGGACTCGGTGCTGGAGCTGATGGAGAGCGGCCAGGCTGTGGGTGGCATGGTCAGCACCACCACAGGTACACACCGCCACGCCCACTACTACGCCCATTACTACCCCCACTAACACACCGTCACTACCACACCTACTACCTCACCCACAACCACATCCACTGCCACGCCCACTACTATGCCCATTACTACCCCCACTAACACACCATCACTACCACACCTACTACCTCACCCACAACCACATCCACTGCCACGCCCACTACTACGCCCATTACTACCCCCACTAACACACCATTACTACCACACCTACTGCCTCACCCACAACCACATCCACCGCCACGCCCACTACAAAAACCTTCACTACCACATCCACACTACAACACCCACATCACCCTAATTTACACACTACTACAGGTACACACACTGTCACAGAGACACACACAATTTTCTAACACAGCCAAAAGTAAGGACCAAAAACAGTATCTTCAACTACACACTATTCTTACACAGCCGTAAGGATGTAAACAGTATCTTATACACACACTTTTCCAAAAAGCCATTAGTAAGGACCATAAACGGCATCTCATACACATTTTTCTAACTTAGCCATAAGTAAGGACCATCAACAGTATCTCATACACACACTTTTCTAACTTAGCCATAAGTAAGGACCATCAACAGTATCTCATACATACACTTTTGTAACACAGCCATAAGTAAGAACCATTAACAGTATCTCATGCACACACATTTCTAAAGGCTAATTCATAGTCGCTAAAAATCTATGCGTATGGATGTCCGCAGGGTCTGCGTGGACCTAAATGACATCATAGCAGACCCAAAACAGACGTCCACCAAGGCAGTCCACACAGCAGTCTTTTTTTTGTGTCCGCGCAGACCTGTCCGCACGGACTTGTCATTTCACCTACAAGCGCACCTTCTGCATACCGTAATCTTCTTCCATGAAGGATGCCATTGTTGTTTGCAATTTCCACACAAAAATTATGGGAAACGTAGTCTACAAAGGGGGGCTCGACTTTGAAAGACAAAAGTCTGCGGACAATCCGGAGCACTGTCCGTCCATGTACGTGTCTGTTACCTGCTTTACACACTCTGTAACCACCTTTACACCGCCATAAGGACCTTGAACGGCATGTTTAGCACAAGGTTGGCAGGTCATTGAGCTGTGCGCTGCGTGGTTCTCTCCTTGCCTCCAGACTGGAACCAGCCATCACAGGTGCAGGAGACGCAGCAGGTGCAGAGAATCATCTCCCGCTGCAGCTGTCGCATGTACTACATCGGCTACAGCCACGACATTGACCCTGAGCTGGCCACCCAGATCAAGCCCCCTGAGCTGCGGAACAGCCACGAGAAGGAGGACCTGCTGAAGAAACAGGCCGGTCAGTCTCAATTCAATTCAATTTCTGGTACTAAAACAGGGAAAATAATTGCATTGTTTTATTACATTTTATTTCTCCAGTTTCTTTGAGTTTTTTTTGTCTGTTCAATAATGTTCTGATGATGCAGATATTCAGGGCTTCCTTCAGATGTAATTTAAATTGGAGGAGTTCCAAATGTGCCCAAAAAATTTCCACTGCACAAACGTGTATATGCAAACCGTACAAAGGCAGCACATGTAGCTGAGACGGCTTACTCGGCTTTAGGGCTGTCATACGATGGTTCGATATTCGAATGCTATTCGAATTGTAAAAAAAAATGACGTTCGAATCTGAAAATTAACATTCGAAAAAAAAAAAATGCAGCGTCTCTTTATCGCAGATAAATGTCTGGCTGCATTCGAATAGTCAAAAAAATAACTCCTTTTTCCTTTCCTTGCAACTTTTCCTTGACCTCGCCAGAAAACGTCATGGGGGTCACGGAAAAGTTGGAAGGAAGGAATCTAGCGTAACTGGAATTCGAACCTCCTTCTCTACCTTGCGTCATGGTGCGACGTCCAATCGTATTGACGGGAATGTTCAACATAGCAAACTACAACTTCACGAAAAATTACGACAAAAGGCGCATCATTGCCATCTGCATTTTCACTTTAACCGTTTGTTTTTATTCGAAAATTTAGCTTCTTAATAAATTCGGTGTATTGTCTGATTGTGTCATTGTTTGTTTACTTTCTATTATAAGCCAATACTAACCAACAATACTAGGTATTCACATTTAGATTTCTGGCATTTCTCAGATATTCGCCTTGTTTGAATTCGGTGGGTTCCGGAAAACTCAGATGCTTACGAAAACATTGGCGGCATTGCATTGTAGGGCGCGAATACTATCTTCCTTTTGAAAAGGATAGTCCAGAGCATGCTTTGTGAAAGGACGGATAAAAGGAATCGTGAAGCTCCTTTCCTTCTCAATATAAGAAATTCGAACGGTCCTTAGCATGGCTGCCCGGAAACTATTTCCGGTTCATGCGATCTAAAGGATCCTTCCTTGCTCAAATTTGACTATTCGAATGCAGCCTCTGTCTTCCTTTCAACCTGGGTTGTGTTAAACCAAAAATAAATCTCTAATTTTAGCGTCTCCTCTGTTGAAAACGGAAGACGCTGCATACGGGTCATTGCTATGCTTGTACTGGACGGACACGGCACTTTCATTTAATAGCAGATTGAAAATCAAATGTAGGCATATTCGTCGAGCTTTAAAGAGCCAATAATTCAACAGCAGCATGGCAGAGAGTTCGGAAACCAGCTCGGCCGCGGAGAGAGCGATTAGCACTCCGAGCAATCTAAAAAGCCCCGTTTGGAAGTACTTCGGTTTTTGGTCAGTGAACGGCAAAATTCTGGAACCTCGAGACAAAGTTGTATGCAAGCTATGTAAGCTACAGATGGCCTACGTTAAACGTTAAACGTTTTTTCAAACTTGACTGCGTTCATGTTTATGTTCAAATAAAATGTAGCTACCTATACTAGTTATGTGTCTCGTTGTATTGGTTTGCCCTCTTGTGGACCTAATGCGCAATAACACAGCCCGAAAGTTGGTCAATTTAAAAATTGTAATAGATATTTGAATATTCAAACTTATGTGTTTTCTCAGAAGGAATATTCGAACGTGATTTTTGGCCAATGTTGACACCCCTTCTCGGCTTATATTTTTATTTTGAATTTAGTTTGCAACTGAACTGCTTCTTTGTGTACAGTTGTATTTGCATTTGACCTCATGTCTCTTTCCTATGCTCTTTCCTAATTTGTAGGTGCTGTGGATACCTTCACCCTCATTCACCATGACCTGGAGATCTCCACCAACCCCGTGCAGTACGCCATGATCCTGGATATCGTCAACAACCTACTGCTTCACGTGGAGCCCAAGCGCAAGGTCAGAGCCCTGCTCACTCAAATGCACACCTTCTGCTCACTCACATCCACACCTGCTTCTCAATCACATCCACACCTGGTGCTCACTCACATTCACAACTGCTGCTCACTCACATCCACGCCTTCTGCTCACTCACATCCACGCCTGCTTCTCACTCACATCCACGCCTGCTTCTCACTCACATCCACGCCTGCTTCTCAATCACATCCACACCTGGTGCTCACTCACATTCACAACTGGTGCTCACTCACATCCACACCTTCTGCTCACTCACATCCATGCCTGTTGCTCACTCACATCCACGCCTGTTGCTCACTCACATCCACGCCTGTTGCTCACTCACATCCACACCTGGTGCTCACTCACATCCACGCCTGGTACTCACTCACATCCACGCCTGCTGCTCACTCACATTCACGCCTGCTGCTCACTCACATCCACGCCTGCTGCTCACTCACATCCACGCCTGCTGCTCACTCACATCCACATCTTCTGCTCACTCAAATGCACACCTTCTGCTCACTCGCATCCACACCTTCTGCTCGCTCACATCCACATCTTCTGCTCACTCAAATGCACACCTTCTGCTCACTCGCATCCACACCTTCTGCTCGCTCACATCCACACCTGCTCACTCACATCCACGCCTGCTTCTCACTCACATCCACGCCTGCTTCTCACTCACATCCACGCCTGCTTCTCACTCACATCCATGCCTGCTTCTCACTCACATCCACGCCTGCTGCTTATTCACATCACAACACATCACTGTGGATGTGACTAATGCCCCCCCCCCCCCCGAGTCAGGATTGGGGTTATTACTACATTTAGGAAAAGAGTTATTAAAGTGAAGTGTGTCTGTTAGCAGAGAAATGGCGAATGATAAATTTCACTCAATAGGAAGTGTTTTCTTCCCACATAGAGATACTAATGTACAAGGTTATTATAGTTTTAAGTTTTACTGTTTTATTTCACTTTCTAATTTAGTTTAGTTTTCAGAGTGTGTTTATAGTTTTAGTTTAGTTTTAGTTTTTCAATCAATTTCAGTTTTTTTAATTTTTTTTATTTCAGTTAATAACAGTCAATAGTTGGGTTGGGGGAGAGAAAAATACAAACCCCAATTCCAAAAAAGTTGGGACAGTATGTAAAATGCACATAAGCAGAAAGCAGTGATTTGTAAATTCTCTTTTACATATATTTAATTGAAAACAGTACAAAGAAAAGATATTTAATGTTTTACTTTATAAACTTTATTGATGTTTGTAATTATACGCTAATTCCGAATTTGATGCCTGCAACACGCTCCAAAAAAGTTGGGACAAGGGCAAAAAAAAACACTGGGAAGTTCAAACTGTTGCTGCCATGCTGCTGTTGAATTATTGGCTCTTTAAAGCTCGACGAATATGCCTCGCATCCACACCTTCTGCTCGCTCACATCCACACCTGCTCACTCACATCCACACCTGCTTCTCACTCACATCCACGCCTGCTTCTCACTCACATCCATGCCTGCTTCTCACTCACATCCACGCCTGCTGCTTATTCACATCACAACACATCACTGTGGATGTGACTAATGCCCCCCCCCCCCCCTCCCGAGTCAGGATTGGGGTTATTACTACATTTAGGAAAAGGGTTATTAAAGTGAAGTGTGTCTGTTAGCAGAGAAATGGCGACAAGGGCAAAAAAAACACTGGGAAGTTCAAACTGTTGGAACATTCCACAGGTAAACAGGTGATGCTATCATGACTGGGTATAAAAGGATATCAAAAGACTATTCATATCTTGTTTTCAGGTACTCTCACAAGTGATTTTATAACCTCTCTGCATTTGAAAGAGGTTATAAAACTAAACTAAAATGAAAAAGAATTCATGGTCATTTTTATTTTATTTCAGTTAGTTTTGGAACACTACATTACAGTTTTAGTTTTGTTTTAGTTTTTAAAGTAATTTCAGCTATTTTTATTTTAATTAACTAAAATGTTTTTTTGATTTTAGTTTCAGTTTCAGTTAACTGTAATATCCTTACTAATGTATGGAGTGGCCTACCAGGATGTACAGTCAAAGCAAAGAGCCTAAAGTACTCTAGACTGTAGACAGAATACGCCTACATAAGCTGAAACTGGCTTGGTTTTGCTCTAATGCTGGGTCTTGTTCTGCAGGAGCACAGTGAGAAAAAGCAGCGTGTGCGCTTTCAGCTGGAGATCTCCAGTAACCCGGAGGAGCAGCGCGGCAGCATCCTGCACCTGCAGGAGGCCGTAAGGCAGCACGTGGCCCAGATCCGCCGCCTGGAGAAACAGATCTACTCTAACATGAGAGTGAGGCTCCCAGACCCTTCCCACAGCTTCATAACCCCTCCCATAACCCCTCCCACAACCTCCCATAACCCCTCGCACAGCCTCCTATAACCCCTCCCATAGCTTCTCATA
Source organism: Synaphobranchus kaupii (assembly GCA_029718625.1). Classification (NCBI taxonomy): domain Eukaryota; kingdom Metazoa; phylum Chordata; class Actinopteri; order Anguilliformes; family Synaphobranchidae; genus Synaphobranchus; species Synaphobranchus kaupii. Next base: position 50,317,467 of record CM056378.1, read on the forward strand.
ACCCCTCCTACAGCCTCTCAAAACCCTCTTACTGCCTCCCATAACACCTCCAAGCTCCTTCCACAGCTTTTCATAACCCCTCCCATAGCCTCCAATAACCCCACCCACAGCCTCCCATATCTCCTCCCACAATTTTCCCAAACTCCTGCCACACTCTTCCACACTCGTATAGCCCCCAAAACCCCTCCCCCAGCCTGTACCTGCATTCACTCTTAACTTAGTGTGTCTCCCATGATGCTAGTCCCAGTCTGAGGACCTGAGAGGGGACGAGCTGTTGGATATTAACCTGAAGCTGCAGAACCAGCTCAACCAGGAGAAGACCGACTTACAGATGAAGAGCGAAGAGCTCAACATTCTAATCAGGTGCTGATCCTGTCGCTCCCCTCACACCTGTTCCATGTTATGCATTATAAACGGGAGGAACGCCTACCTATACGCTAGGTAGACAGCCTCAGGCGTGTAACCCGCTCCAAACTCTGTATTCGACAAATGTTTCCATCCTGCTCGTAAATAATGATAAGTGATCTGCTTGTTTTGCTTAAGGATAAGAGATCAGAGATTGCTCGTTTAAAATGCAGTAGACTGTGTTTGTGTTCATGTGGAATTCCTTTCAGACTTACACTCACCCCGGCTGCCTGCGCAACACTCTCCTCCTTTCACACTCACACATTCTCCCCTGTCTGCGTCCAGGTGTTTTAAGGACTTCCAGCTGCAGCGGGCCAATAAGCTGGAGCTGCGGAAGCCTCCGGAAGACGTGAGCGTGGTGCGGCGCACTGAGATCTACTTCGCCCAAGCGCGCTGGTGCCTGACGGAGGAGGACGGCCAGCTGGGCATCGCTGAGCTGGAGCTACAGAGATTCATGTACAGCAAGGTGAGCATCTGTGGTCCTCTCTCCCGCTATTTTATCGCACCTTTCTTCCGCTAGTTTATCGCATCTCTTTCCTTCTAGTTTATCACTCCTTTCTCCCGCTAGTTTATTGCTCCTCTCTCCGGCTATTTTATCGCTCCTTTCTCCCGCTAGTTTATCGCATCTCTTTCCTTCTAGTTTATCGCTCCTTTCTCCCGCTAGTTTATTGCTCCTCTCTCCCGCTATTTTATCGCTCCTTTCTCCCGCTAGTTTATCGCTCCTCTCTTCCACTAGTTTATCGCTCCTCTCTCCCGCTAGTTTATCACTCCTCTCTCCCGCTAGTTTATCGCTCCTCGCTCCCGCTAGTTTATCACACCTCTCTCCCGCTAGTTTATCACTCCTCTCTCCCGCTAGTTTATCACACCTCTCTCCCGCTAGTTTATCACTCCTCTCTCCCGCTAGTTTATCGCTCCTCGCTCCCGCTAGTTTATCGCCCCTCTCTCCCGCTAGTTTATCACACCTCTCTCCCGCTAGTTTATCACTCCTCTCTCCCGCTGGTTTATCACTCCTCGCTCCCGCTAGTTTATCACTCCTCTCTCCCGCTGGTTTATCACTCCTCGCTCCCGCTAGTTTATCACTCCTCTCTCCCGCTAGTTTATCACTCCTCTCTCCCGCTGGTTTATCACTCCTCGCTCCCGCTAGTTTATCACACCTCTCTCCCGCTAGTTTATCACTCCTCTCTCCCGCTAGTTTATCGCTCCTCGCTCCCGCTAGTTTATCGCCCCTCTCTCCCGCTAGTTTATCACTCCTTTCTCCCGCTAGTTTATCACTCCTCGCTCCCGCTAGTTTATCACTCCTCTCTCCCGCTGGTTTATCACTCCTCGCTCCCGCTAGTTTATCACTCCTCTCTCCCGCTAGTTTATCACTCCTCTCTCCCGCTGGTTTATCACTCCTCTCTCCCGCTGGTTTATCACTCCTCTCTCCCACTAGTTTATCACTCCTCGCTCCCGCTAGTTTATCACTCCTCTCTCCCGCTGGTTTATCACTCCTCGCTCCCGCTAGTTTATCACTCCTCTCTCCCGCTGGTTTATCACTCCTCTCTCCCGCTGGTTTATCACTCCTCGCTCCCGCTAGTTTATCACACCTCTCTCCCGCTAGTTTATCACACCTCTCTCCCGCTAGTTTATCGCTCCTCGCTCCCGCTAGTTTATCGCCCCTCTCTCCCGCTAGTTTATCACTCCTTTCTCCCGCTAGTTTATCACTCCTCTCTCCCGCTAGTTTATCACTCCTCTCTCCCGCTGGTTTATCACTCCTCTCTCCCGCTGGTTTATCACTCCTCGCTCCCGCTAGTTTATCACTCCTCTCTCCCGCTGGTTTATCACTCCTCGCTCCCGCTAGTTTATCACTCCTCTCTCCCGCTGGTTTATCACTCCTCTCTCCCGCTGGTTTATCACTCCTCGCTCCCGCTAGTTTATCACACCTCTCTCCCGCTGGTTTATCACTCCTCTCTCCCGCTAGTTTATCACTCCTTTCTCCCGCTAGTTTATCACTCCTCTCTCCCGCTAGTTTATCACTCCTTTCTCCCGCTAGTTTATCACTCCTCTCTCCCGCTGGTTTATCACTCCTCGCTCCCACTAGTTTATCACTCCTCTCTCCCGCTAGTTTATCACTCCTCTCTCCCGCTAGTTTATCACTCCTCTCTCCCGCTAGTTTATCACTCCTCTCTCCCGCTGGTTTATCACTCCTCTCTCCCGCTAGTTTCACACCTTTCTCCCGCTAGTTTATCACTCCTCTCTCCAGCTTGTTTATCACTCCTCGCTCCCGCTAGTTTATCACTCCTCTCTCCCGCTAGTTTATCACTCCTCTCTCCCGCTGGTTTATCACTCCTCTCTCCCGCTAGTTTATCACTCCTCTCTCCCGCTGGTTTATCACTCCTCTCTCCCGCTAGTTTCACACCTTTCTCCCGCTAGTTTATCACTCCTCTCTCCAGCTTGTTTATCACTCCTCGCTCCCGCTAGTTTATCACTCCTCTCTCCCGCTAGTTTCACACCTTTCTCCCGCTAGTTTATCACTCCTCTCTCCAGCTTGTTTATCACTCCTCGCTCCCGCTAGTTTATCACTACTCTCTCCCGCTAGTTTATCACTCCTCTCTCCCGCTAGTTTATCACTCCTCTCTCCAGCTAGTTTATCACTCCTCGCTCCCGCTAGTTTATCACTCCTTGCTCCCGCTTGTTTATCACTCCTCTCTCCCGCTGGTTTATCACTCCTCGCTCCCGCTAGTTTATCACACCTCTCTCCCGCTAGTTTATCACTCCTCTCTCCCGCTGGTTTATCACTCCTCTCTCCCGTTAGTTTATCACTCCTCTCTCCCGCTAGTTTATCACTCCTCTCTCCCGCTAGTTTATCACTCCTCTCTCCCGCTGGTTTATCACTCCTCGCTCCCGCTAGTTTATCACACCTCTCTCCCGCTAGTTTATCACTCCTCTCTCCCGCTGGTTTATCACTCCTCGCTCCCGCTAGTTTATCACACCTCTCCCGCTGGTTTATCACTCCTCGCTCCCGCTTGTTTATCACTCCTCGCTCCCACTAGTTTATCACTCCTCGCTCCCGCTAGTTTATCACACCTCTCCCGCTGGTTTATCACTCCTCTCTCCCGCTGGTTTATCACTCCTCGCTCCCGCTAGTTTATCACACCTCTCTCCCGCTAGTTTATCACTCCTCTCTCCCGCTGGTTTATCACTCCTCGCTCCCGCTAATTTATCACTCCTCGCTCCCGCTAGTTTATCACACCTCTCTCCCGCTAGTTTATCACACCTCTCTCCCGCTAGTTTATCACTCCTCTCTCCCGCTAGTTTATCACTCCTCGCTCCCGCTAGTTTATCACTCCTCTCTCCCGCTAGTTTATCACACCTCTCCCGCTGGTTTATCACTCCTCTCTCCCGCTGGTTTATCACTCCTCGCTCCCGCTAGTTTATCACACCTCTCTCCCGCTAGTTTATCACTCCTCTCTCCCGCTGGTTTATCACTCCTCTCTCCCGCTGGTTTATCACTCCTCTCTCCCGCTGGTTTATCACTCCTCGCTCCCGCTGGTTTATCACTCCTCGCTCCCGCTAGTTTATCACACCTCTCCCGCTGGTTTATCACTCCTCGCTCCCGCTTGTTTATCACTCCTCGCTCCCACTAGTTTATCACTCCTCGCTCCCGCTAGTTTATCACACCTCTCCCGCTGGTTTATCACTCCTCTCTCCCGCTGGTTTATCACTCCTCGCTCCCGCTAGTTTATCACACCTCTCTCCCGCTAGTTTATCACTCCTCTCTCCCGCTGGTTTATCACTCCTCTCTCCCGCTGGTTTATCACTCCTCTCTCCCGCTGGTTTATCACTCCTCGCTCCCGCTAGTTTATCACACCTCTCTCCCGCTAGTTTATCACACCTCTCTCCCGCTAGTTTATCACTCCTCTCTCCCGCTAGTTTATCACACCTCTCTCCCGCTAGTTTATCACTCCTCGCTCCCGCTTGTTTATCACTCCTCGCTCCCACTAGTTTATCACTCCTCGCTCCCGCTAGTTTATCACACCTCTCCCGCTGGTTTATCACTCCTCTCTCCCGCTGGTTTATCACTCCTCGCTCCCGCTAGTTTATCACACCTCTCTCCCGCTAGTTTATCACACCTCTCTCCCGCTAGTTTATCACTCCTCTCTCCCGCTGGTTTATCACTCCTCGCTCCCGCTAGTTTATCACACCTCTCTCCCGCTAGTTTATCACTCCTCTCTCCCGCTGGTTTATCACTCATCGCTCCCGCTAGTTTATCACTCCTCGCTCCCGCTAGTTTATCGCTCCTCGCTCCCGCTAGTTTATCACTCCTCTCTCCCGCTGGTTTATCACTCCTCTCTCCCGCTAGTTTATCACTCCTCTCTCCCGCTAGTTTATCACTCCTCTCTCCCGCTAGTTTCACACCTTTCTCCCGCTAGTTTATCACTCCTCTCTCCAGCTTGTTTATCACTCCTCGCTCCCGCTAGTTTATCACTCCTCTCTCCAGCTGGTTTATCACTCCTCGCTCCCGCTAGTTTATCACACCTCTCTCCCGCTGGTTTATCACTCCTCTCTCCCGCTGGTTTATCACTCCTCGCTCCCGCTAGTTTATCACACCTCTCTCCCGCTAGTTTATCACTCCTCTCTCCCGCTAGTTTATCACTCCTCTCTCCCGCTAGTTTATCACTCCTCTCTCCGGCTAGTTTATCACACCTCTCTCCGGCTAGTTTATCACAACTCTCTCCAGCTAGTTTATCACTCCTCTCTCCAGCTAGTTTATCACTCCTCTCTCCCGCTAGTTTATCACTCCTCTCTCCCGCTAGTTTCACACCTTTCTCCCGCTAGTTTATCACTCCTCTCTCCAGCTTGTTTATCACTCCTCGCTCCCGCTAGTTTATCACTCCTCTCTCCCGCTAGTTTATCACTCCTCTCTCCCGCTGGTTTATCACTCCTCTCTCCCGCTAGTTTATCACTCCTCTCTCCCGCTGGTTTATCACTCCTCTCTCCCGCTAGTTTCACACCTTTCTCCCGCTAGTTTATCACTCCTCTCTCCAGCTTGTTTATCACTCCTCGCTCCCGCTAGTTTATCACTCCTCTCTCCCGCTAGTTTCACACCTTTCTCCCGCTAGTTTATCACTCCTCTCTCCAGCTTGTTTATCACTCCTCGCTCCCGCTAGTTTATCACTACTCTCTCCCGCTAGTTTATCACTCCTCTCTCCCGCTAGTTTATCACTCCTCTCTCCAGCTAGTTTATCACTCCTCGCTCCCGCTAGTTTATCACTCCTTGCTCCCGCTTGTTTATCACTCCTCTCTCCCGCTGGTTTATCACTCCTCGCTCCCGCTAGTTTATCACACCTCTCTCCCGCTAGTTTATCACTCCTCTCTCCCGCTGGTTTATCACTCCTCTCTCCCGTTAGTTTATCACTCCTCTCTCCCGCTAGTTTATCACTCCTCTCTCCCGCTAGTTTATCACTCCTCTCTCCCGCTGGTTTATCACTCCTCGCTCCCGCTAGTTTATCACACCTCTCTCCCGCTAGTTTATCACTCCTCTCTCCCGCTGGTTTATCACTCCTCGCTCCCGCTAGTTTATCACACCTCTCCCGCTGGTTTATCACTCCTCGCTCCCGCTTGTTTATCACTCCTCGCTCCCACTAGTTTATCACTCCTCGCTCCCGCTAGTTTATCACACCTCTCCCGCTGGTTTATCACTCCTCTCTCCCGCTGGTTTATCACTCCTCGCTCCCGCTAGTTTATCACACTTCTCTCCCGCTAGTTTATCACTCCTCTCTCCCGCTGGTTTATCACTCCTCGCTCCCGCTAATTTATCACTCCTCGCTCCCGCTAGTTTATCACACCTCTCTCCCGCTAGTTTATCACACCTCTCTCCCGCTAGTTTATCACTCCTCTCTCCCGCTAGTTTATCACTCCTCGCTCCCGCTAGTTTATCACTCCTCTCTCCCGCTAGTTTATCACACCTCTCCCGCTGGTTTATCACTCCTCTCTCCCGCTGGTTTATCACTCCTCGCTCCCGCTAGTTTATCACACCTCTCTCCCGCTAGTTTATCACTCCTCTCTCCCGCTGGTTTATCACTCCTCTCTCCCGCTGGTTTATCACTCCTCTCTCCCGCTGGTTTATCACTCCTCGCTCCCGCTAGTTTATCACACCTCTCCCGCTGGTTTATCACTCCTCGCTCCCGCTTGTTTATCACTCCTCGCTCCCACTAGTTTATCACTCCTCGCTCCCGCTAGTTTATCACACCTCTCCCGCTGGTTTATCACTCCTCTCTCCCGCTGGTTTATCACTCCTCGCTCCCGCTAGTTTATCACACCTCTCTCCCGCTAGTTTATCACTCCTCTCTCCCGCTGGTTTATCACTCCTCTCTCCCGCTGGTTTATCACTCCTCTCTCCCGCTGGTTTATCACTCCTCGCTCCCGCTAGTTTATCACACCTCTCTCCCGCTAGTTTATCACACCTCTCTCCCGCTAGTTTATCACTCCTCTCTCCCGCTAGTTTATCACACCTCTCTCCCGCTAGTTTATCACTCCTCGCTCCCGCTTGTTTATCACTCCTCGCTCCCACTAGTTTATCACTCCTCGCTCCCGCTAGTTTATCACACCTCTCCCGCTGGTTTATCACTCCTCTCTCCCGCTGGTTTATCACTCCTCGCTCCCGCTAGTTTATCACACCTCTCTCCCGCTAGTTTATCACACCTCTCTCCCGCTAGTTTATCACTCCTCTCTCCCGCTGGTTTATCACTCCTCGCTCCCGCTAGTTTATCACACCTCTCTCCCGCTAGTTTATCACTCCTCTCTCCCGCTGGTTTATCACTCATCGCTCCCGCTAGTTTATCACTCCTCGCTCCCGCTAGTTTATCGCTCCTCGCTCCCGCTAGTTTATCACTCCTCTCTCCCGCTGGTTTATCACTCCTCTCTCCCGCTAGTTTATCACTCCTCTCTCCCGCTAGTTTATCACTCCTCTCTCCCGCTAGTTTCAGACCTTTCTCCCGCTAGTTTATCACTCCTCTCTCCAGCTTGTTTATCACTCCTCGCTCCCGCTAGTTTATCACTCCTCTCTCCAGCTGGTTTATCACTCCTCGCTCCCGCTAGTTTATCACACCTCTCTCCCGCTGGTTTATCACTCCTCTCTCCCGCTGGTTTATCACTCCTCGCTCCCGCTAGTTTATCACACCTCTCTCCCGCTAGTTTATCACTCCTCTCTCCCGCTAGTTTATCACTCCTCTCTCCCGCTAGTTTATCACTCCTCTCTCCGGCTAGTTTATCACACCTCTCTCCGGCTAGTTTATCACAACTCTCTCCAGCTAGTTTATCACTCCTCTCTCCAGCTAGTTTATCACTCCTCTCTCCCGCTAGTTTATCACTCCTCTCTCCCGCTAGTTTCACACCTTTCTCCCGCTAGTTTATCACTCCTCTCTCCAGCTTGTTTATCACTCCTCGCTCCCGCTAGTTTATCACTACTCTCTCCCGCTAGTTTATCACTCCTCTCTCCCGCTAGTTTATCACTCCTCTCTCCCGCTGGTTTATCACTCCTCTCTCCCGCTGGTTTATCACTCCTCTCTCCCGCTAGTTTATCACTCCTCTCTCCCGCTAGTTTCACACCTTTCTCCCGCTAGTTTATCACTCCTCTCTCCAGCTTGTTTATCACTCCTCGCTCCCGCTAGTTTATCACTCCTCTCTCCCGCTAGTTTATCACAACTCTCTCCAGCTAGTTTATCACTCCTCTCTCCAGCTAGTTTATCACTCCTCTCTCCCGCTAGTTTATCACTCCTCTCTCCCGCTAGTTTCACACCTTTCTCCCGCTAGTTTATCACTCCTCTCTCCAGCTTGTTTATCACTCCTCGCTCCCGCTAGTTTATCACTACTCTCTCCCGCTAGTTTATCACTTTTCTCTCCCGCTAGTTTATCACTCCTCTCTCCCGCTAGTTTATCACTCCTCACTCCCGCTTGTTTATCACACCTCTCTCCAGCTAGTTTATCACTCCTCTCTTCCGCTGGTTTATCACTCCTCTCTCCCGCTAGTTTATCACTCCTCTCTCCCGCTAGTTTATCACTCCTCTCTCACGCTGGTTTATCACTCCTCTCTCCCGCTAGTTTATCACTCCTCTCTCACGCTGGTTTATCACTCCTCGCTCCCGCTAGTTTATCACTACTCTCTCCCGCTAGTTTATCACTCCTCTCTCCCGCTAGTTTATCACTCCTCTCTCCCGCTGGTTTATCACTCCTCTCTCCCGCTGGTTTATCACTCCTCTCTCCCGCTAGTTTATCACTCCTCTCTCCCGCTAGTTTCACACCTTTCTCCCGCTAGTTTATCACTCCTCTCTCCAGCTTGTTTATCACTCCTCGCTCCCGCTAGTTTATCACTCCTCTCTCCGGCTAGTTTATCACAACTCTCTCCAGCTAGTTTATCACTCCTCTCTCCAGCTAGTTTATCACTCCTCTCTCCCGCTAGTTTATCACTCCTCTCTCCCGCTAGTTTCACACCTTTCTCCCGCTAGTTTATCACTCCTCTCTCCAGCTTGTTTATCACTCCTCGCTCCCGCTAGTTTATCACTACTCTCTCCCGCTAGTTTATCACTCCTTTCTCCCGCTAGTTTATCACTCCTCTCTCCCGCTGGTTTATCACTCCTCTCTCCCGCTGGTTTATCACTCCTCTCTCCCGCTAGTTTATCACTCCTCTCTCCCGCTAGTTTCACACCTTTCTCCCGCTAGTTTATCACTCCTCTCTCCAGCTTGTTTATCACTCCTCGCTCCCGCTAGTTTATCACTCCTCTCTCCCGCTAGTTTATCACAACTCTCTCCAGCTAGTTTATCACTCCTCTCTCCAGCTAGTTTATCACTCCTCTCTCCCGCTAGTTTATCACTCCTCTCTCCCGCTAGTTTCACACCTTTCTCCCGCTAGTTTATCACTCCTCTCTCCAGCTTGTTTATCACTCCTCGCTCCCGCTAGTTTATCACTACTCTCTCCCGCTAGTTTATCACTTTTCTCTCCCGCTAGTTTATCACTCCTCTCTCCCGCTAGTTTATCACTCCTCACTCCCGCTTGTTTATCACACCTCTCTCCAGCTAGTTTATCACTCCTCTCTTCCGCTGGTTTATCACTCCTCTCTCCCGCTAGTTTATCACTCCTCTCTCCCGCTAGTTTATCACTCCTCTCTCACGCTGGTTTATCACTCCTCTCTCCCGCTAGTTTATCACTCCTCTCTCACGCTGGTTTATCACTCCTCTCTCCCGCTGGTTTATCACTCCTCTCTCCCGCTAGTTTATCACTCCTCTCTCCCGCTAGTTTCACACCTTTCTCCCGCTAGTTTATCACTCCTCTCTCCAGCTTGTTTATCACTCCTCGCTCCCGCTAGTTTATCACTCCTCTCTCCCGCTAGTTTATCACAACTCTCTCCAGCTAGTTTATCACTCCTCTCTCCAGCTAGTTTATCACTCCTCTCTCCCGCTAGTTTATCACTCCTCTCTCCCGCTAGTTTCACACCTTTCTCCCGCTAGTTTATCACTCCTCTCTCCAGCTTGTTTATCACTCCTCGCTCCCGCTAGTTTATCACTACTCTCTCCCGCTAGTTTATCACTTTTCTCTCCCGCTAGTTTATCACTCCTCTCTCCAGCTAGTTTATCACTCCTCTCTCCCGCTAGTTTATCACTCCTCTCTCCCGCTAGTTTCACACCTTTCTCCCGCTAGTTTATCACTCCTCTCTCCAGCTTGTTTATCACCCCTCGCTCCCGCTAGTTTATCACTCCTCTCTCCAGCTAGTTTATCACTCCTCTCTCCCGCTAGTTTATCAGTCCTCTCTCCCGCTAGTTTATCACACCTCTCTCCCGCTAGTTTATCACTCCTCTCTCCCGCTAGTTTATCACTCCTCTCTCCCGCTAGTTTATCACACCTCTCTCCAGCTAGTTCATCACTCCTCTCTCCCGCTAGTTTATCACACCTGTCTCCCGCTGGTTTATCACTCCTCTCTCCCGCTGGTTTATCACTCCTCTCTCCAGCTAGTTTATCACTCCTCTCTCCCGCTAGTTTATCACTCCTCTCTCCCGCTAGTTTATCACTCCTCTCTCCCGCTAGTTTATCACTCCTCTCTCCCGCTAGTTTATCACACCTCTCTCCAGTTAGTTTATCACTCCTCTCTCCCGCTAGTTTATCACACCTCTCTCCAGTTAGTTTATCAGTCCTCTCTCCCGCTAGTTTATCACACCTCTCTCCCGCTAGTTTATCACTCCTCTCTCCCGCTAGTTTATCACTCCTCTCTCCCGCTAGTTTATCACACCTCTCTCCAGCTAGTTCATCACTCCTCTCTCCCGCTAGTTTATCACTCCTCTCTCCCGCTGGTTTATCACTCCTCTCTCCCGCTAGTTTATCACTCCTCTCTCCTGCTAGTTTATCACTCCTCTCTCCCGCTAGTTTATCACTCCTCTCTCCCGCTAGTTTATCACTCCTCTCTCCCGCTAGTTTATCACTCCTCTCTGTCCCGCTAGTTTATCACTCCTCTCTGTCCCGCTAGTTTATCACACCTCTCTCCCGCTGGTTTATCACTCCTCTCTCCAGCTAGTTTATCACTCCTCTCTCCCGCTAGTTTATCACTCCTCTCTCCCGCTAGTTTATCACTCCTCTCTCCCGCTAGTTTATCACTCCTCTCTCCCGCTGGTTTATCACTCCTCTCTCCCGCTGGTTCATCACTCCTCGCTCCCGCTAGTTTATCACACCTCTCTCCCGCTGGTTTATCACTCCTCTCTCCCGCTGGTTTATCACTCCTCGCTCCCGCTAGTTTATCACACCTCTCTCCCGCTAGTTTATCACTCCTCTCTCCCGCTAGTTTATCACTCCTCTCTCCCGCTAGTTTATCACTCCTCTCTCCCGCTAGTTTATCACTCCTCTCTCCGGCTAGTTTATCACACCTCTCTCCAGCTAGTTTATCACTCCTCTCTCCAGCTAGTTTATCACGACTCTCTCCAGCTAGTTTATCACTCCTCTCTCCAGCTAGTTTATCACACCTCTCTCCAGCTAGTTTATCACTCCTCTCTCCCGCTAGTTTATCACACCTCTCTCCAGTTAGTTTATCAGTCCTCTCTCCCGCTAGTTTATCACACCTCTCTCCCGCTAGTTTATCACTCCTCTCTCCCGCTAGTTTATCACTCCTCTCTCCCGCTAGTTTATCACACCTCTCTCCAGCTAGTTCATCACTCCTCTCTCCCGCTAGTTTATCACTCCTCTCTCCCGCTAGTTTATCACACCTCTGTCCCGCTAGTTTATCACACCTCTCTCCCGCTGGTTTATCACTCCTCTCTCCAGCTAGTTTATCACTCCTCTCTCCCGCTAGTTTATCACTCCTCTCTCCCGCTAGTTTATCACTCCTCTCTCCCGCTAGTTTATCACTCCTCTCTCCCGCTAGTTTATCACTCCTCTCTCCCGCTGGTTTATCACTCCTCTCTCCCGCTGGTTTATCACTCCTCGCTCCCGCTAGTTTATCACACCTCTCTCCCGCTGGTTTATCACTCCTCTCTCCCGCTGGTTTATCACTCCTCGCTCCCGCTAGTTTATCACACCTCTCTCCCGCTAGTTTATCACTCCTCTCTCCCGCTTGTTTATCACTCCTCTCTCCCGCTAGTTTATCACTCCTCTCTCCAGCTAGTTGATCACTCCTCTCTCCAGCTAGTTTATCACACCTCTCTCCCGCTGGTTTATCACTCCTCTCTCCCGCTGGTTTATCACTCCTCGCTCCCGCTAGTTTATCACACCTCTCTCCCGCTAGTTTATCACTCCTCTCTCCCGCTAGTTTATCACTCCTCTCTCCCGCTAGTTTATCACTCCTCTCTCCCGCTAGTTTATCACTCCTCTCTCCGGCTAGTTTATCACACCTCTCTCCGGCTAGTTTATCACTCCTCTCTCCAGCTAGTTTATCACGACTCTCTCCAGCTAGTTTATCACGACTCTGTCCAGCTAGTTTATCACTCCTCTCTCCAGCTAGTTTATCACACCTCTCTCCCGCTAGTTTATCACACCTCTCTCCAGTTAGTTTATCACTCCTCTCTCCCGCTAGTTTATCACACCTCTCTCCAGTTAGTTTATCAGTCCTCTCTCCCGCTAGTTTATCACACCTCTCTCCCGCTAGTTTATCACTCCTCTCTCCCGCTAGTTTATCACTCCTCTCTCCCGCTAGTTTATCACACCTCTCTCCAGCTAGTTTATCACTCCTCTCTCCCGCTAGTTTATCACTCCTCTCTCCGGCTAGTTTATCACACCTCTCTCCAGCTAGTTTATCACTCCTCTCTCCAGCTAGTTTATCACGACTCTCTCCAGCTAGTTTATCACTCCTCTCTCCAGCTAGTTTATCACACCTCTCTCCAGCTAGTTTATCACTCCTCTCTCCCGCTAGTTTATCACACCTCTCTCCAGTTAGTTTATCAGTCCTCTCTCCCGCTAGTTTATCACACCTCTCTCCCGCTAGTTTATCACTCCTCTCTCCCGCTAGTTTATCACTCCTCTCTCCCGCTAGTTTATCACACCTCTCTCCAGCTAGTTCATCACTCCTCTCTCCCGCTAGTTTATCACTCCTCTCTCCCGCTAGTTTATCACACCTCTGTCCCGCTAGTTTATCACACCTCTCTCCCGCTGGTTTATCACTCCTCTCTCCAGCTAGTTTATCACTCCTCTCTCCCGCTAGTTTATCACTCCTCTCTCCCGCTAGTTTATCACTCCTCTCTCCCGCTAGTTTATCACTCCTCTCTCCCGCTAGTTTATCACTCCTCTCTCCCGCTGGTTTATCACTCCTCTCTCCCGCTGGTTTATCACTCCTCGCTCCCGCTAGTTTATCACACCTCTCTCCCGCTGGTTTATCACTCCTCTCTCCCGCTGGTTTATCACTCCTCGCTCCCGCTAGTTTATCACACCTCTCTCCCGCTAGTTTATCACTCCTCTCTCCCGCTTGTTTATCACTCCTCTCTCCCGCTAGTTTATCACTCCTCTCTCCAGCTAGTTGATCACTCCTCTCTCCAGCTAGTTTATCACACCTCTCTCCCGCTGGTTTATCACTCCTCTCTCCCGCTGGTTTATCACTCCTCGCTCCCGCTAGTTTATCACACCTCTCTCCCGCTAGTTTATCACTCCTCTCTCCCGCTAGTTTATCACTCCTCTCTCCCGCTAGTTTATCACTCCTCTCTCCCGCTAGTTTATCACTCCTCTCTCCGGCTAGTTTATCACACCTCTCTCCGGCTAGTTTATCACTCCTCTCTCCAGCTAGTTTATCACGACTCTCTCCAGCTAGTTTATCACGACTCTCTCCAGCTAGTTTATCACTCCTCTCTCCAGCTAGTTTATCACACCTCTCTCCCGCTAGTTTATCACACCTCTCTCCAGTTAGTTTATCAGTCCTCTCTCCCGCTAGTTTATCACACCTCTCTCCCGCTAGTTTATCACTCCTCTCTCCCGCTAGTTTATCACTCCTCTCTCCCGCTAGTTTATCACACCTCTCTCCAGCTAGTTCATCACTCCTCTCTCCCGCTAGTTTATCACACCTCTCTCCCGCTGGTTTATCACTCCTCTCTCCCGCTAGTTTATCACTCCTCTCTCCCGCTAGTTTATCACACCTCTCTCCAGCTAGTTCATCACTCCTCTCTCCCGCTAGTTTATCACACCTGTCTCCCGCTGGTTTATCACTCCTCTCTCCCGCTGGTTTATCACTCCTCTCTCCAGCTAGTTTATCACTCCTCTCTCCCGCTAGTTTATCACTCCTCTCTCCCGCTAGTTTATCACTCCTCTCTCCCGCTAGTTTATCACTCCTCTCTCCCGCTAGTTTATCACACCTCTCTCCAGTTAGTTTATCACTCCTCTCTCCCGCTAGTTTATCACACCTCTCTCCAGTTAGTTTATCAGTCCTCTCTCCCGCTAGTTTATCACACCTCTCTCCCGCTAGTTTATCACTCCTCTCTCCCACTAGTTTATCACTCCTCTCTCCCGCTAGTTTATCACACCTCTCTCCAGCTAGTTCATCACTCCTCTCTCCCGCTAGTTTATCACTCCTCTCTCCCGCTGGTTTATCACTCCTCTCTCCCGCTAGTTTATCACTCCTCTCTCCTGCTAGTTTATCACTCCTCTCTCCCGCTAGTTTATCACTCCTCTCTCCCGCTAGTTTATCACTCCTCTCTCCCGCTAGTTTATCACTCCTCTCTCCCGCTAGTTTATCACTCCTCTCTGTCCCGCTAGTTTATCACACCTCTCTCCCGCTGGTTTATCACTCCTCTCTCCAGCTAGTTTATCACTCCTCTCTCCCGCTAGTTTATCACTCCTCTCTCCCGCTAGTTTATCACTCCTCTCTCCCGCTAGTTTATCACTCCTCTCTCCCGCTAGTTTATCACTCCTCTCTCCCGCTGGTTTATCACTCCTCTCTCCCGCTGGTTCATCACTCCTCGCTCCCGCTAGTTTATCACACCTCTCTCCCGCTGGTTTATCACTCCTCTCTCCCGCTGGTTTATCACTCCTCGCTCCCGCTAGTTTATCACACCTCTCTCCCGCTAGTTTATCACTCCTCTCTCCCGCTAGTTTATCACTCCTCTCTCCCGCTAGTTTATCACTCCTCTCTCCCGCTAGTTTATCACTCCTCTCTCCGGCTAGTTTATCACACCTCTCTCCAGCTAGTTTATCACTCCTCTCTCCAGCTAGTTTATCACGACTCTCTCCAGCTAGTTTATCACTCCTCTCTCCAGCTAGTTTATCACACCTCTCTCCAGCTAGTTTATCACTCCTCTCTCCCGCTAGTTTATCACACCTCTCTCCAGTTAGTTTATCAGTCCTCTCTCCCGCTAGTTTATCACACCTCTCTCCCGCTAGTTTATCACTCCTCTCTCCCGCTAGTTTATCACTCCTCTCTCCCGCTAGTTTATCACACCTCTCTCCAGCTAGTTCATCACTCCTCTCTCCCGCTAGTTTATCACTCCTCTCTCCCGCTAGTTTATCACACCTCTGTCCCGCTAGTTTATCACACCTCTCTCCCGCTGGTTTATCACTCCTCTCTCCAGCTAGTTTATCACTCCTCTCTCCCGCTAGTTTATCACTCCTCTCTCCCGCTAGTTTATCACTCCTCTCTCCCGCTAGTTTATCACTCCTCTCTCCCGCTAGTTTATCACTCCTCTCTCCCGCTGGTTTATCACTCCTCTCTCCCGCTGGTTTATCACTCCTCGCTCCCGCTAGTTTATCACACCTCTCTCCCGCTGGTTTATCACTCCTCTCTCCCGCTGGTTTATCACTCCTCGCTCCCGCTAGTTTATCACACCTCTCTCCCGCTAGTTTATCACTCCTCTCTCCCACTTGTTTATCACTCCTCTCTCCCGCTAGTTTATCACTCCTCTCTCCAGCTAGTTGATCACTCCTCTCTCCAGCTAGTTTATCACACCTCTCTCCCGCTGGTTTATCACTCCTCTCTCCCGCTGGTTTATCACTCCTCGCTCCCGCTAGTTTATCACACCTCTCTCCCGCTAGTTTATCACTCCTCTCTCCCGCTAGTTTATCACTCCTCTCTCCCGCTAGTTTATCACTCCTCTCTCCCGCTAGTTTATCACTCCTCTCTCCGGCTAGTTTATCACACCTCTCTCCGGCTAGTTTATCACTCCTCTCTCCAGCTAGTTTATCACGACTCTCTCCAGCTAGTTTATCACGACTCTCTCCAGCTAGTTTATCACTCCTCTCTCCAGCTAGTTTATCACACCTCTCTCCCGCTAGTTTATCACACCTCTCTCCAGTTAGTTTATCACTCCTCTCTCCCGCTAGTTTATCACACCTCTCTCCAGTTAGTTTATCAGTCCTCTCTCCCGCTAGTTTATCACACCTCTCTCCCGCTAGTTTATCACTCCTCTCTCCCGCTAGTTTATCACTCCTCTCTCCCGCTAGTTTATCACACCTCTCTCCAGCTAGTTCATCACTCCTCTCTCCCGCTAGTTTATCACACCTCTCTCCCGCTGGTTTATCACTCCTCTCTCCCGCTGGTTTATCACTCCTCTCTCCAGCTAGTTTATCACTCCTCTCTCCCGCTAGTTTATCACTCCTCTCTCCCGCTAGTTTATCACTCCTCTCTCCCGCTAGTTTATCACTCCTCTCTCCCGCTAGTTTATCACACCTCTCTCCAGTTAGTTTATCACTCCTCTCTCCCGCTAGTTTATCACACCTCTCTCCAGTTAGTTTATCAGTCCTCTCTCCCGCTAGTTTATCACACCTCTCTCCCGCTAGTTTATCACTCCTCTCTCCCGCTAGTTTATCACTCCTCTCTCCCGCTAGTTTATCACTCCTCTCTCCCGCTAGTTTATCACTCCTTTCTCCCGCTGGTTTATCACTCCTCTCTACCGCTGGTTTATCACTCCTCGCTCCCGCTAGTTTATCACACCTCTCTCCCGCTGGTTTATCACTCCTCTCTCCCGCTGGTTTATCACTCCTCGCTCCCGCTAGTTTATCACACCTCTCTCCCGCTAGTTTATCACTCCTCTCTCCCGCTTGTTTATCACTCCTCTCTCCCGCTAGTTTATCACACCTCTCTCCAGCTAGTTTATCACTCCTCTCTCCAGCTAGTTTATCACACCTCTCTCCAGCTAGTTTATCACTCCTCTCTCCCGCTAGTTTATCACATCTCTCTCCCGCTAGTTTATCACACCTCTCTCCCGCTAGTTTATCACTCCTCTCTCCAGCTAGTTTATCACTCCTCTCTCCAGCTAGTTTATCACTCCTCTCTCCAGCTAGTTTATCACTCCTCTCTCCCGCTAGTTTATCACTCCTCTCTCCCGCTAGTTTATCACACCTCTCTCCCGCTAGTTTATCACACCTCTCTCCCGCTAGTTTATCACACCTCTCTCCCGCTAGTTTATCACACCTCTCTCCTGCTAGTTTATCACTCCTCTCTCCCGCTAGTTTATCACACCTCTCTCCAGCTAGTTTATCACTCCTCTCTCCAGCTAGTTTATCACTCCTCTCTCCCGCTAATTTATCACTCCTCCCGCTAGTTTATCACTCCTCTCTCCCGCTAGTTTATCACTCCTCTCTCCAGCTAGTTTATCACTCCTCTCTCCCGCTAGTTTATCACACCTCTCTCCCGCTAGTTTATCACTCCTCTCTCCAGCTAGTTTATCACTCCTCTCTCCAGCTAGTTTATCACACCTCTCTCCAGCTAGTTTATCACTCCTCTCTCCAGCTAGTTTATCACTCCTCTCTCCCGCTAGTTTATCACTCCTCTCTCCCGCTAGTTTATCACTCCTCTCTCCCGCTAGTTTATCACACCTCTCTCCAGTTAGTTTATCACTCCTCTCTCCCGCTAGTTTATCACACCTCTCTCCAGTTAGTTTATCAGTCCTCTCTCCCGCTAGTTTATCACACCTCTCTCCCGCTAGTTTATCACTCCTCTCTCCCGCTAGTTTATCACTCCTCTCTCCCGCTAGTTTATCACTCCTCTCTCCCGCTAGTTTATCACTCCTTTCTCCCGCTGGTTTATCACTCCTCTCTACCGCTGGTTTATCACTCCTCGCTCCCGCTAGTTTATCACACCTCTCTCCCGCTGGTTTATCACTCCTCTCTCCCGCTGGTTTATCACTCCTCGCTCCCGCTAGTTTATCACACCTCTCTCCCGCTAGTTTATCACTCCTCTCTCCCGCTTGTTTATCACTCCTCTCTCCCGCTAGTTTATCACACCTCTCTCCAGCTAGTTTATCACTCCTCTCTCCAGCTAGTTTATCACACCTCTCTCCAGCTAGTTTATCACTCCTCTCTCCCGCTAGTTTATCACATCTCTCTCCCGCTAGTTTATCACACCTCTCTCCCGCTAGTTTATCACTCCTCTCTCCAGCTAGTTTATCACTCCTCTCTCCAGCTAGTTTATCACTCCTCTCTCCAGCTAGTTTATCACTCCTCTCTCCAGCTAGTTTATCACTCCTCTCTCCCGCTAGTTTATCACTCCTCTCTCCCGCTAGTTTATCACACCTCTCTCCCGCTAGTTTATCACACCTCTCTCCCGCTAGTTTATCACACCTCTCTCCCGCTAGTTTATCACACCTCTCTCCCGCTAGTTTATCACTCCTCTCTCCCGCTAGTTTATCACACCTCTCTCCAGCTAGTTTATCACTCCTCTCTCCAGCTAGTTTATCACTCCTCTCTCCCGCTAATTTATCACTCCTCCCGCTAGTTTATCACTCCTCTCTCCCGCTAGTTTATCACTCCTCTCTCCAGCTAGTTTATCACTCCTCTCTCCCGCTAGTTTATCACACCTCTCTCCCGCTAGTTTATCACTCCTCTCTCCAGCTAGTTTATCACTCCTCTCTCCAGCTAGTTTATCACACCTCTCTCCAGCTAGTTTATCACTCCTCTCTCCAGCTAGTTTATCACTCCTCGCTCCCGCTAGTTTATCACTCCTCTCTCCAGCTAGTTTATCACTCCTCTCTCCCGCTAGTTTATCACTCCTCTCTCCCGCTAGTTTATCACTCCTCTCTCCAGCTAGTTTATCACTCCTCTCTCCAGCTAGTTTATCACACCTCTCTCCAGCTAGTTTATCACTCCTCTCTCCAGCTAGTTTATCACTCCTCGCTCCCGCTAGTTTATCACTCCTCTCTCCAGCTTGTTTATCACTCCTCTCTCCCGCAAGTTTATCACACCTCTCTCCAGCTTGTTTATCACACCTCTCTCCCGCTAGTTTATCACTCCTCTCTCCCGCTAGTTTATCACTCCTCTCTCCTGCTAGTTTATCACACCTCTCTCCAGCTTGTTTATCACACCTCTCTCCCGCTAGTTTATCACTCCTCTCTCCCGCTAGTTTATCACTCCTCTCTCCAGCTAGTTTATCACTCCTCGCTCCCGCTAGTTTATCACACCTCTCTCCCGCTAGTTTATCACTCCTCTCTCCCGCTAGTTTATCACTCCTCTCTCCCGCTAGTTTATCACTCCTCTCTCCCGCTAGTTTATCACACCTCTCTCCCGCTAGTTTATCACACCTCTCTCCCGCTAGTTTATCACTCCTCTCTCCAGCTAGTTTATCACTCCTCTCTCCAGCTAGTTCATCACACCTCTCTCCAGCTAGTTTATCACTCCTCTCTCCCGCTAGTTTATCACTCCTCTCTCCCGCTAGTTTATCACACCTCTCTCCAGCTAGTTTATCACTCCTCTCTCCAGCTAGTTTATCACTCCTCTCTCCCGCTAGTTTATCACTCCTCTCTCCCGCTAGTTTATCACTCCTCTCTCCAGCTAGTTTATCACTCCTCTCTCCCGCTAGTTTATCACTCCTCTCTCCAGCTAGTTTATCACTCCTCTCTCCCGCTAGTTTATCACTCCTCTCTCCAGCTAGTTTATCACTCCTCTCTCCCGCTAGTTTATCACTCCTCTCTCCAGGTAGTTTATCACTCCTCTCTCCCGCTAGTTTATCACTCCTCTCTCCAGCTAGTTTATCACTCCTCTCTCCAGCTAGTTCATCACACCTCTCTCCAGCTAGTTTATCACTCCTCTCTCCAGCTAGTTTATCACTCCTCTCTCCCGCTAGTTTATCACACCTCTCTCCAGCTAGTTTATCACTCCTCTCTCCAGCTAGTTTATCACTCCTCTCTCCCGCTAGTTTATCACTCCTCTCTCCCGCTAGTTTATCACTCCTCTCTCCAGCTAGTTTATCACTCCTCTCTCCAGCTAGTTTATCACACCTCTCTCCAGCTAGTTTATCACTCCTCTCTCCAGCTAGTTTATCACTCCTCGCTCCCCCTAGTTTATCACTCCTCTCTCCAGCTTGTTTATCACTCCTCTCTCCCGCAAGTTTATCACACCTCTCTCCAGCTTGTTTATCACACCTCTCTCCCGCTAGTTTATCACTCCTCTCTCCCGCTAGTTTATCACTCCTCTCTCCCGCTAGTTTATCACACCTCTCTCCAGCTTGTTTATCACACCTCTCTCCCGCTAGTTTATCACTCCTCTCTCCAGCTAGTTTATCACTCCTCGCTCCCGCTAGTTTATCACACCTCTCTCCCGCTAGTTTATCACTCCTCTCTCCCGCTAGTTTATCACTCCTCTCTCCCGCTAGTTTATCACTCCTCTCTCCCGCTAGTTTATCACACCTCTCTCCCGCTAGTTTATCACACCTCTCTCCCGCTAGTTTATCACACCTCTCTCCCGCTAGTTTATCACACCTCTCTCCCGCTAGTTTATCACTCCTCTCTCCAGCTAGTTCATCACACCTCTCTCCAGCTAGTTTATCACTCCTCTCTCCCGCTAGTTTATCACACCTCTCTCCAGCTAGTTTATCACACCTCTCTCCAGCTAGTTTATCACTCCTCTCTCCAGCTAGTTTATCACTCCTCGCTCCCGCTAGTTTATCACTCCTCTCTCCAGCTTGTTTATCACTCCTCTCTCCCGCAAGTTTATCACACCTCTCTCCAGCTTGTTTATCACACCTCTCTCCCGCTAGTTTATCACTCCTCTCTCCCGCTAGTTTATCACTCCTCTCTCCCGCTAGTTTATCACACCTCTCTCCAGCTTGTTTATCACACCTCTCTCCCGCTAGTTTATCACTCCTCTCTCCCGCTAGTTTATCACTCCTCTCTCCAGCTAGTTTATCACTCCTCTCTCCCGCTAGTTTATCACACCTCTCTCCAGCTTGTTTATCACACCTCTCTCCCGCTAGTTTATCACTCCTCTCTCCCGCTAGTTTATCACACCTCTCTCCAGCTTGTTTATCACACCTCTCTCCCGCTATTTTATCACTCCTCTCTCCAGCTAGTTTATCACTCCTCTCTCCAGCTAGTTCATCACTCCTCTCTCCCGCTAGTTTATCACACCTCTCTCCAGCTTGTTTATCACTCCTTTCTGCCGTTAGTTTATTGCTCCTCTCTCCCACTAGTTTATCACATATGAAATAATAATTTTATTCTACCTGATTTGGGATTGTACTCCCAAAGTAAAGTATGAATGAAAGAGGATAAACCTGTTCATGCTCTCTCTCTCTCTCTCCCTCCTCCTTTCCCTCATTCGTACAGCTAAACAAGTCTGATGACACTGCAGAGCATCTCCTCGAGCTTGGCTGGTTTACTATGAACAATCTGCTTCCCAGTGCAGCCTATAAGGTACACACTGTACACTCACTGAAGTCTGTAAGGCACACAATGTACACTCACTGCTGTCTATAAGGCACACACTGTTACACTTACTGCAGTCTATAAGATACACAGTTTGCACTCACTGCAGTCTATAAGGAACACAGTGTACACTCACTGCAGTCTATAAGGTACACAGTGTACACTCACTGCAGTCTGTAAGGCACACAGTGTACACTCACTGCAGTCTGTAAGGCACACAGTGTACACTCATCGCAGTCTATAAGGCACACAGTGTACACTCACTGCAGTCTGTAAGGTACACACTGTACACTCACTGCAGTCTATAAGGTACACACTGTATACTCAGAGTAAGGTACAGAGCAGCAGATTTTCAGTATAGGCCCCTCCATTATAGTTCTCAATGCCAAGAGAGACATGAAAAAGAACACATTTGTTCAGCATTTCAGGCTGTAGAAGTGGACAGGATGGTTACATTCAATCACTGTTTTATAGTCATCTGAGCTACTGTAGCTATTTCTAGAACTCCATGTTGCATTCACTTTGTCGGTCACAAATTGTGCTGCACTACCAACAGCTTTTTGGAGTTTACAAAGTGTCTTCTTTGCATCAACATCCCCAAAATCCTTATACCTAAAGAAAATTCCTTGTGTCCATGGTAAAACCGTACTTTCAGTTGCAGTGGAGTATGGTGGTTAATTGCAGCTTTGATATAGGGAAGTGCTTTTTAAATTGCATTTTTGTTGCACTTATACAGGTGTTTGGTTAGTACTGTCCTTTAGTGTATCTGGTCCTTTAATTTGCTTTAGCCAGTCAGCCTTTTTCGTCACCACTAAATTAAGCTAATGTTAGCCTGTTTTTTCATAGGTCAAATTATAGTGAATAGCAAGTTAGCCATATCTGCCAGCTAGGTGGCTTATAGTTTGAATGAAAGTCAGAAGCTAGATGCTAATGTCATAGCATGTCTGAGATGCCATGTCCCCTTGTGTAAGAGAGAGGAAGTGCGATAAACGTGAGGAAGCCTGTCTTCCAGCTCTTTTCACTGTTTCAACCAGTTTCCCTCTCACATGGCAGTTTAACTGCAGCATGTGATCCAGATGGGTTAGGATTAGCCATTTATCCCATATGTATTACCTGTATTATTCTGCAGTGTGGTTGAGTGATTAATTTAACCTAGTTTATTAGTTTTTATTGTTTTTATTTAATTTTATATGGTTTTATCCAATATTTTATTTGTTTATTATTATTTTTCCCTAGTGTGAAGCACCTTGGGCTGCTACTTGTTGTATTAAAGGTGCAATATAAATAAAGTTTATTATTATTATTAAAGTTTATTATAACCACATCCATGCTTTTTAGGACACACAAATCACATTTTTCCCTCATAATTTAATAGAGTATTGTCACTGGGTAGTACCTACAAGGACTGTAAGGTAAGGTATGTAGTGTATTAGGTATGCTTTAGATATCCACATACTTGCTAAAGCTAGTTAGTGAGTTAACATCACAGAATCATGTGTATAATAGAGCATCACACTTTGAAACGAGGCCATTGGCAGATGTGCTATCTTCTCGGTGAGTCCTGTGGTTATCTGCATGTCTTACATTCAGAACGCAGTTTCATATGAATGTGTGTCATATTAGCATCAGAAGGGATGACTGGTCTCACCACAGTTTATCTGGTAGTGCAGACTACTCCGGTCTGATTGGCTGTAGGAATAACTCCGTGCCTGGTTTTCTTTGTGCAGCATGTGAGGGTACGTATTGTACGGTATTGGTAACTGATGGTTGAAGTTCATGTGGCACTATTTTTGTGCAGTGAGGCTCATGGAAGTGCACGTCATCCCTGCAGTCACTCTGGGATACCTGCCCCTGCCGAGGCCCATCTCTGTTCCTCCCATGTCTGTATTCAGGAGCTCCCCCCCTCCATCCCGCTACACCCCCCCCCACCACTGTTAAAACTTAAATGCCATTACATATTGCCACATTGCTCACTGTCCGTATGCCATTTCTGTTTCAATGGATTGATGCTGCTTGTGGTTCACCAAAGATTAAATCAGTTTTCCATCACTAGCATGTCTCATATCACTTGGATGGCACATACGTACTGTTATTACAGTAAGGACCCACTGTTTGTGTGTGTGTGTGTGTGTGTGTTAGAACATGCCGTGTGCACCTGTGCGAGTGCACGTGTGTTTGTGCAAGACGGCGGTGTGTGTGCGTGTCTGTGTGTGTGTGTTAGAACGCGCTGTGTGCGTGTGTCTGTGTGTGTGCGCGCATTTTCACATAAGTGCGTCTGCGTATTTGCGTGAGCATTTGCGCGTGCGCACTCGGCTGAAAGTCATGCTCTTCTCCAGGTGGTGCTGCGGCCCCAGAGCCCCTGCCAGTCAGCGCGCCAGCTTGCCCTTCGCATCTTCAGTAAAGTCCGCCCCCCTGTCGGGGGCATTTCTGTAAAGGAACATTTTGAGGTGAGGATTGTGAGAACACGACGGTAGAAATTCTAAGGCTTGTGGGCGTAAAGGCAACGGCGTCTCACTGTCACGTCTGCAGGTGAACGTGGTCCCGCTCACCATTCAGCTCATGTACCAGTTCTTCAAGAGGATGATGGGATTTTTCTTCCCAGGAAGAAATGTAGAGGAAGAGGAAGTAGGTGATGAAGAGGACAAATTCAGATTGGTTACTACAGGTAGAACCGTGTCTGCTTATTGTGTGACTGGTTCATGTTAGTGTGCTTATTGTGTAAATGTGTGGAGGACATGGTCCTTGTTTGTGAGCTTGTTGTGTTAGTATGTAGGACATGATCCTATGTTTGTGGGCTTATTGTGTATGTGTTACACAACACAATACACAATAAGCAGAGATTCCCATTGCCCTCTTCCAAATCTTTCTTCCATCTATCCTATTTAAAAAAACCTACCTTCCTTTCCACATATTAATTATTCTCACAAAGGATTACCTTACAGCGGTTGTGTTATGGCCTGTCTATTCCACTCTAATTAATTTCTACTTGGAATGTTGGTGATTTACGAGCTTAGGCCTTTTTCTTTGTGCACTAATTGTAAATTGCCCTGCATAAGAGCATCAGCTAACTGCCTAAAATGTGTGTAGGACATGGTCCTTGTTTGTGGGCTTATTGTGTAAATGTGTAGGACAGTTCAGATGTCATATCTCTCAGGTTCTACTATATACGTGTGTGTGTTCATCCAGCCTCTCTCTCTCTGATATGTAGGCATACAAGTGGTCAAACCTCGCCAGCTTTCTGAGGACTCGATAGGGGCCCTGGGTCCTAGTAAGGGGGTCACACAGGGGTTAAACCGAACTGCAGGGGTCAGGAGATCCTTCCGGAAGCCCCCCGAGGTGTGTTCTTGGCCTGGTCTAGAAGAATGCCCGATGGTCTAGTTCAGTCCACACCTGATGCATTGCACAAACTTAAACTGTATTTCTAAAAATCTGCTTAAAAGTTGAGAAATAAGTGCAATACAAGAATTTCTGCATTAGATCAATGTTCTGGTCAATGCAAGATTTAGGATTTATCCTAAACTGTAGGATCTGTTTGTAGATACAGGTCCATGTAACAGTGAAAAACTATTGCTCACATGATATTACATTGCAGAACTCATAACTGAGGTTTTTCTTTCCCTCTCTAGCATCCTGTGGATGATATTGATAAGATGAAGGAGAGAGCTGCCATGAACAACTCCTTTATCTACATCAAAATTCCTCAGGTTCCCCTCTGTGTCAGTTACAAGGTGGGTGTGTTCGGCCACTTATTACAAAAATTACCTTCAGCCACACACTCTTATATCAGCCACTTATTATTACAGCAAAGCCTTCAGCCACACACTCTTATATCAGCCACTTATTATTACAGCAAAGCCTTCAGCCACACACTCTTATATCAGCCACTTATTATTACAGCAAAGCCTTCAGTCACACACTCTTATATCAGCCAGTTATTATTACAGCAAAGCCTTCAGTCACACACTCTTATATCAGCCACTTATTATTACAGCAAAGCCTTCAGCCACACACTCTTATATCAGCCACTTATTATTACAGCAAAGCCTTCAGCCACACACTCTTATATCAGCTACTTATTATTACAGCAAAGCCTTCAGTCACACACTCTTATATCAGCCACTTATTATTACAGCAAAGCCTTCAGCCACACACTCTTATATCAGCCACTTATTATTACAGCAAAGCCTTCAGCCACACACTCTTATATCAGCCACTTATTATTACAGCAAAGCCTTCAGCCACACACTCTTATATCAGCCACTTATTATTACAGCAAAGCCTTCAGCCACACACTCTTATATCAGCCACTTATTATTACAGCAAAGCCTTCAGCCACACACTCTTATATCAGCCACTTATTATTACAGCAAAGCCTTCAGCCACACACTCTTATATCAGCCACTTATTATTACAGCAAAGCCTTCAGCCACACACTCTTATATCAGCCACTTATTATTACAGCAAAGCCTTCAGCCACACACTCTTATATCAGCCACTTATTATTACAGCAAAGCCTTCAGCCACACACTCTTATATCAGCTACTTATTATTACAGCAAAGCCTTCAGTCACACACTCTTATATCAGCCACTTATTATTACAGCAAAGCCTTCAGTCACACACTCTTATATCAGCCACTTATTATTACAGCAAAGCCTTCAGCCACACACTCTTATATCAGCCACTTATTATTACAGCAAAGCCTTCAGCCACACACTCTTATATCAGCTACTTATTATTACAGCAAACCCTTCAGCCACATACTCTTATATCAGCTACTTATTATTACAGCAAAGCCTTCAGCCACAC
The DNA here is from genome assembly GCA_029718625.1 of Synaphobranchus kaupii. Taxonomy (NCBI): domain Eukaryota; kingdom Metazoa; phylum Chordata; class Actinopteri; order Anguilliformes; family Synaphobranchidae; genus Synaphobranchus; species Synaphobranchus kaupii. Next base: position 50,343,749 of record CM056378.1, read on the forward strand.
ACTCTTATATCAGCTACTTATTATTACAGCAAACCCTTCAGCCACACACTCTTATATCAGCTACTTATTATTACAGCAAAGCCTTCAGCCACACACTCTTATATCAGCCACTTATTATTACAGCAAAGCCTTCAGCCACACACTCTTATATCAGCTACTTATTATTACAGCAAACCCTTCAGCCACATACTCTTATATCAGCTACTTATTATTACAGCAAAGCCTTCAGCCACACACTCTTATATCAGCTACTTATTATTACAGCAAAGCCTTCAGCCACACACTCTTATATCAGCCACTTATTATTACAGCAAAGCCTTCAGCCACACACTCTTATATCAGCTACTTATTATTACAGCAAAGCCTTCAGCCACACACTCTTATATCAGCTACTTATTATTACAGCAAAGCCTTCAGCCACACACTCTTATATCAGCCACTTATTATTACAGCAAAGCCTTCAGCCACACACTCTTATATCAGCTACTTATTATTACAGCAAAGCCTTCAGCCACACACTCTTATATCAGCCACTTATTATTACAGCAAAGCCTTCAGCCACACACTCTTATATCAGCTACTTATTATTACAGCAAAGCCTTCAGTCACACACTCTTATATCAGCCACTTATTATTACAGCAAAGCCTTCAGCCACACACTCTTATATCAGCTACTTATTAATACAGCAAAGCCTTCAGTCACACACTCTTATATCAGCCACTTATTATTACAGCAAAGCCTTCAGCCACACACTCTTATATCAGCCACTTATTATTACAGCAAAGCCTTCAGTCACACACTTTTATATCAGCCACTTATTATTACAGCAAAGCCTTCAGTCACACACTCTTATATCAGCCACTTATTATTACAGCAAAGCCTTCAGTCACACACTCTTATATCAGCCACTTATTATTACAGCAAAGCCTTCAGTCACACACTCTTATATCAGCCACTTATTATTACAGCAAAGCCTTCAGCCACACACTCTTATATCAGCTACTTATTACAGCAAAGCCTTCAGCCACACACTCTTATATCAGCCACTTATTATTACAGCAAAGCCTTCAGCCACACACTCTTATATCAGCTACTTATTATTACAGCAAACCCTTCAGCCACATACTCTTATATCAGCTACTTATTATTACAGCAAAGCCTTCAGCCACACACTCTTATATCAGCTACTTATTATTACAGCAAAGCCTTCAGCCACACACTCTTATATCAGCCACTTATTATTACAGCAAAGCCTTCAGCCACACACTCTTATATCAGCTACTTATTATTACAGCAAAGCCTTCAGCCACACACTCTTATATCAGCCACTTATTATTACAGCAAAGCCTTCAGTCACACACTCTTATATCAGCCACTTATTATTACAGCAAAGCCTTCAGCCACACACTCTTATATCAGCTACTTATTACAGCAAAGCCTTCAGCCACACACTCTTATATCAGCCACTTATTATTACAGCAAAGCCTTCAGCCACACACTCTTATATCAGCCACTTATTATTACAGCAAAGCCTTCAGCCACACACTCTTATATCAGCCACTTATTATTACAGCAAAGCCTTCAGCCACACACTCTTATATCAGCCACTTATTACAGCAAAGCCTTCAGCCACACACTCTTATATCAGCTACTTATTATTACAGCAAAGCCTTCAGCCACACACTCTTATATCAGCCACTTATTATTACAGCAAAGCCTTCAGCCACACACTCTTATATCAGCTACTTATTATTACAGCAAAGCCTTCAGCCACACACTCTTATATCAGCCACTTATTATTACAGTGAAGCCTTCAGCAACACACTCTTATATCAGCCACTTATTATTACAGTGAAGCCTTCAGCCACACACTCTTATATCAGCTACTTATTATTACAGTGAAGCCTTCAGCCACACACTCTCATATCAGCCACTTATTATTACAGTGAAGCCTTCAGCCACACACTCTTATATCAGCCACTTATTATTACAGCAAAGCCTTCAGTCACACACTCTTATATCAGCCACTTATTATTACAGCAAAGCCTTCAGCCACACACTCTTATATCAGCTACTTATTATTACAGCAAAGCCTTCAGCCACACACTCTTATATCAGCCACTTATTATTACAGCAAAGCCTTCAGCCACACACTCTTATATCAGCTACTTATTATTACAGCAAAGCCTTCAGCCACACACTCTTATATCAGCCACTTATTATTACAGTGAAGCCTTCAGCAACACACTCTTATATCAGCCACTTATTATTACAGTGAAGCCTTCAGCCACACACTCTTATATCAGCTACTTATTATTACAGTGAAGCCTTCAGCCACACACTCTCATATCAGCCACTTATTATTACAGCAAAGCCTTCAGCCACACACTCTTATATCAGCTACTTATTATTACAGCAAAGCCTTCAGCCACACACTCTTATATCAGCCACTTATTATTACAGTGAAGCCTTCAGCAACACACTCTTATATCAGCCACTTATTATTACAGTGAAGCCTTCAGCCACACACTCTTATATCAGCTACTTATTATTACAGTGAAGCCTTCAGCCACACACTCTCATATCAGCCACTTATTATTACAGTGAAGCCTTCAGCCACACACTCTTATATCAGCCACTTATTATTACAGTGAAGCCTTCAGCCAAACACTCTTATATCAGCCACTTATTATTACAGCAAAGCCTTCAGCCACACACACAGCCACACACTCTTATATCAGTCACTTATTATTACATGTGTGTATGTAATGTGTGTGTGTGTGTGTGTGTGTGTGTGTGTGTAGGGAGAGAAAAGCAGCGTAGACTGGAAGGATCTGAACCTGGTGCTTCCCTGTCTGGAGTATCACAATAACACCTGGACATGGCTGGATTTCGCCATGGCGGTGAAGAGGGACAGCCGCAAGGCGCTGGTGGCACAGGTATCACTCTCTGTGCCCGTTTAGAGCACATATTTTATTACCATTACTCTCCTATGTTTTAGTTGCACACATGAATTACACCACAGTCAGGCCAGGAAGTTCCCGTCTAAAGCCTCATGCCAAAGACTCAGACTGCTTCTTTATTTCCATATACGCCGGGCCAACATCACTTTAAATCCTGCCCATACAAAGCCATCCATCCTTCCATTGAAAATATGCTTCATGCTTCCATGTTTGTACAAGCTGCATGTGATAACCCCACCCCTGACCAGGACCACACCCCTTTCCCTTTACCCTGGCTGGCCTGATGGCCAAAACTGTGGCCTTGAGACTCTGTGAAGGTGTATATGAACTTACACCTGGCTATAAGGCATGGTGCATTCATAGAGAAACTACTTGGCTATGGATATAAACAACTCCCAAGATGATGTCGTGCTTTTTTGTGAGTAGTCAGCAAAACGTTTGCAGTTTGTAATGAATAGGCAGCTAATTAAATGGAGTTGACATTCATTATAAGATGATTTTAAAAAATTAATTAAAAAAAAAAAATATATATACAGATCCTTTGCAAAAAATTAGAATATCATGGAAAAGTTTTTTTTTTTCCATAATTCCATTCAAAAAGTGAAACTTTCATAGATTATAGATTCATTACACACAAAGTGAAATATTTCTAGCCTTTATTTGTTTCATTTTTCATAATTTTGGCTTACAGCTCCAGAAAACCCCCAAAACAGTATTTCAAGAAATTAGAATAGTGTGTCGAAAATCAGCATTTACTTCAGTTATTTCAGAGAATGAATGTTTTAGACTGAGTGTCACACTCTGTACGTGGTGGTTTTTGAAGCACTGACTCCAGCCTCAGTCCACTCCCTCTGCATCTCCGCCAAATTTTGGAATTGTCTTTGCTTGACAATCCGCTGAAGCCTACGGTCATCTCTTTTGCTTGTGCACCTTCTCCTGCCACATTTTTCCCTTCCACTAAACTTTCTATTGATATGCTTGGACACTGCACTCTGTGAACAGCCAGCCTCCTTAGCGATGACCTTTTGTGGCTTACCCATCTTCTGGAGGGTGTCAATGATGGTCTTCTGGCCAATTGTCAAGTCTGCAGTCTTCCCCATACTGAACCAAACTGAGATACCTTTCCAATTTAAGGACACACCTGTAGAAAAACTTTGTAGGTGTTTTGAGTAAATTAGATGATTAGAGTGTGACACTCAGTCTAAAACATTCATTCTCTGAAATAACTGAAGTAAATGCTGATTTTCGACACTATTCTAATTTCTTGAAATACTGTTTTGGGGGTTTTCTGGAGCTGTAAGCCAAAATTATGAAAAATGAAACAAAGGCTAGAAATATTTCACTTTGTGCGTAATGAATCTATAATCTATGAAAGTTTCAGTTTTTGAATGGAATTATGGAAGAAAAAAAAAAACTTTTCCATGATATTCTAATTTTTTGGAAAGGATCTGTATATGGGTCAATTTCAAAATGGATGTAATGCATATTTTTGAGTCTGGATCAATGTGTTTAAACAAGTCTTATTTGTTCAATAACATTTCAAAGTGTTTAAATTCAATTTTTGACTGTATTTTTAACTTCACCGCCCATAAAATGTCAGGTGGTGCAACCAAATATTTGTAAAAAATATATATATTTTCCAACTATTTATTCTAAGTGAAATCTTTGCCAAGTATTCCTTAGAGTGTCTACAGTCCCTAACACATTATTATTTTGTGGTTGTGTTTTGTACTTACAATAATTTAAGATTATTGCATTCTAGTGGCCAGGTGTTTTCTATCTTTAGCATCTGATTTTACATTTAAAGACAGAAAAATAATTATACAAATATACAAATGAATGCATTCAATACAATAGCTATTCATATCATAGTTATCAACCATTTGTTCACTTTAACCTATTTATTGGTCTAAATTAATAATTTACCTGGTCGCACCACCTGACGATTATCAGTTGTGCCACCTGACAACATTAGTAATGACAGGAAATATGCTGAATAATTGCATTTTTATTTCAAATATAAAAAAGTGTTTTAGTCAAAAGTCTCTATTGAAGTAAAAGCAGTAAATTCATAGGCGGAGGGTGTGTAAGGCTGGGGAAGGCAATGCCTTCCTCTGGCCGGACATGGCAATTAAAATAATGTAGGCTATTAAATATAAATACAAATGCTAGCGATAGAGGATTTGAGGTTGTTAGCTCACTCAATCCACTAGGCTACTGCCTACTGCGGAGGAGGTAACTAAGCTGGTCGGCAACGTGGTAGCCGATTGCTGCATGGTTAGACTACCAGAACTAACGTTAGTTGGCCATTATCAACACGTTGTGCTGTCAGTGAAGCGGCAGTCAAGCTGAAGGATCATTACGGACTCACGGGAGCATTTCTGGACACACTGTCACACTGTGTTGGCTGCCATGCCGATAGAAAAAAAGAAATCACACATAGACTATCTTCGCTTAAATAATTAGCCTATCAATATGATGTGAAAATGTGATCGTCAGTGGTGCATTAATGCACAGGCTACATGGGCTGAAGCACAGGGCCTCGATTAGCCAGAATATAATGTTGTAATTTGCCAGTGAGTGACTAATTCACTTGAAATAATGTTTTTGTTGTTAATTGGTTGTCTGGTCAGATTAATTGTATTTATTAATTAATTAATTCATCCATTCATTTATTAACAAAAAGCAAAAAACATACATAGGTTACCGGTAGTTTGGTGATTCATGCAATGGGTTTGCAAAGTCATATTTAGGCTACGTCTTTAGTGGCCGCTTACTTACATGTGCTGATTTTCCTTGTTATTGTCAGAAGCTAAAATGTCAGAGTTATGAAAGCACGCCAGCAGATCACAAAAAACGAAAAGAGAAACAAAAAAAAGACATTAGTGATCAGGAGTTGCTACAAAAAATGCCCAAGCTAACTGGGTTTTTCAAACCACCTTCCATTCAACCAGTGGAAAAGGGAAACATAGCCTAGAGACTGCAAGCAGCACGTTAGCAAAAGCCACCAATAGCTAGTCCAGCAGCAGCTAACGTTAGCTTCCTCCGTGAACTGGATTTTACGGACATAATCAAGGACTTCTCTGCCAGGAAAACAAGATGAAAGCACTTCTAAGAGTAAGACCATTGCTTATTTTTTTGTTGACGCTCTTGCTTTATTTTATTAATTGTGCATTGGTTAGGCCTAATTGTAAATAGTTGGCTGATAGCCCAGTTGTTGCCCTGGTGGTCAATTCAGTTGAAATTAATTTATATTTTCGATTTATCTTTTACCAGTGTGTAATGCTTAGACATGGCTTTTTGCATTGTCTGGTCCGGCCAGGCGAATACTACACAAATCCGAACCAAACCTAGAACCTAAAGTTCCTAGGTACCAACTTTTACCACTAGGTGCTGCTATAGCAATAATGTTAACCACAGTTAAGTGTAGCCTGCAGTTGCAAAGACACAGACCATTAGAATAGTTATTTTCTTATTTTGGTGAACTAATTACTATTTTTTTACTGACAATAGATACCATCTTTTATCAACGTGTCATGGTAAAAAAAAAAAACACAAAAAACTGTTGTTTTAGAAAATCTCGCACAGAATTACGTTATTGACTTGTTGCTTGTCATTTTCGTGGATGGTTTTACGTCTCCCGATACACGACTACTTTACAACCAAAGCCTACATGGGCTCTTGTACTCAAAAACTGTATTTACGGTGAAATTAATGCAAACCTAACCTTACCCTGCAGTTGGTTCACCCTCCGCCTATGAGTAAATTGATCAAAAACAGGATACATCACATGAGATCACATTCGGTACATAGCAACTGGAATAGGCTACAGTGCAATAGATTGATTAGATACACTGTAATTAAAGGTTTCATACAATTAATGGTATATTCCACTTAAAATTTAAACTCTTTTAAAGTCTTTTTTTGTAAAGTTATTGGATGGGTAAAGCTTGTGTGTTTTCTGCTCGTTCATGGTTTTTACTTGTATTCATCCAGTTCCATTCAGCTTTCAGTTCATATAGCCTATTTCAGTTCAACATGCTCATACTAATACATGCCATTGCTAACAATGTCTATTGTTCGTTATGTAATGCCTAATTTCTATTACCAAAATATAGTGTTCTCTGTCCTTTGCTTTTTCAAGCCAACTTGAAGTTTGTGTTCAAACTTATATTGTCTACTGTCTTTCTGTAGGGAAGGCCTGTTCTAAACCTTATGTTGTGCCACACAGGACAATGCATAAATATACATCACATTATACAGTGAAAAGTTCAATAACATGCAAACTCAGAGTTCAGAAACTCTAAATCTAGAATTATAAATCATGAAATAGGTTTGAAAGTGTATATCATGTTTAACTTAAAACTAATAAACATTTTAGAAATGCAGTAGATGATCTTAGAGCTTTAAATAACATTATTTATTTCATATAGTGACATTCCTTGTAGTTGCACCCCCTGACTTTTGCAACTAATTTCAAATTAAACGGTCTTCTACTTGGACACCTGTATTTACTTTTGCCATTGCTATCAAATTCATACATAGAATTTTTAAATAGAATAAAGAGTATTGTCATAAAATAACATTTCCTTGTTTTACATTGGTTGTACCACCTGACATGGAAAGTGTACCAGCCTACCTACGAGTTGAAAGTAGCTATTTTTATCAATATTTGAGAGAGATCTACAAACCTTTTCAGCCTCAATCAGCCATAAAGGTCACTTGGGGTCCTCTTGATGATGCAATATCATGTTTACTGTTATTACCTCTTCACTTCATTAAAAAAAAAAGTCCCATGTTTACGGTTGTGCCACCCTGACAATTTGAGAACATACAAATTGATGGACAAAAGTTTTTCAATTATCTCAACAGCTTTAAAACTAATGGTATTTGTAAAATTTGGTTTATTTGAAAGGTTTCAAGCATAAAATCATGCCAAAGTATTTTATTTTTAATTTATCATCATTATAATACCATTTTTAATAGTTTTCTTAGTCTGTTCATTTGCACGGACAGTTGCGCCTCCTGTCATTTTGGGGGTTTGAGATGCCAAAACATAAAAGAATATATATTATTTGAATGTACTGAAAATGTATTCAAACTAAGTAGGTTTTATGGAATAAAGTGATCCATGTCCTGAATTGATTAAATTATTTTAAAAGGAAATAATGCACTCGGACACAAATATATGCATGTCATGTCATTGACCCATATATATATATATACTTTTTTTTTTAAAAGATAAAAATTGCTGGTCTATGCCATTTTACATTATTGAAAATAGTTCACCACCATCACTAGCTAGCGATTTCCTTTGAGAATATGTAGGTAGAAAATGGAATTTAAATCTTTGGTGAAGTACTGAGATGGTAAGCTAAAAATATGAAATAACTCCACTCGACTAGTGGATAACAAGCTGGCTAAAAGAACCAGATTTTGGTTTTACGGAACAATTCTCCCAAAAATAACAAATCCCCTGCTAATACCCTGCATGACAAGTTGTCGTTTCTGAAATTTTGCAAATTACTTCGATGACAAGCTTCCAGCAAGAAGGGAATCCCATGATACAATGCTCCACACATCGGGAAGAAAATTGCCTCCTCCATTTATGCCGACAGAGGAGGCAATATTTTTTGTAGGATGAGTTTGTAAGGTTAGTGAATAATTCATGAGCGTATGTTGAGGCATGGGAGGGGGGGGTTAAGAATTCAGAATCAAACTTTGTCAGATCCTTTAGCCTACACGTTTTTGTGTTCCTCACTAAAGGCAGTGTGAAGACCGGCGATAGTGTTTTTTAATAAAGCTGGCTCTGTTTTTTTTGTTTTTTTTTTAATTATTATCGCTCATGATAAGCTAAGGTAAGGTTGCTATGAATTATTCATGAACCTTCCAAATTCTAAAAAAAAATACTTGCGTATGGGGCAGAGGTTGCTATATGGGGTAGCACTTCCTATATAGGTTGCGTGGTAAGTTCCGTTTTGGTTTGTTCCTCATCTGTCCTCCCTTGCTGTTAAGTTCACTTGCTGCATGTCAGAAATTGTCAAAAATGGCTCACTCGAGGGAAGAGAGCAAGGGAAGGGAATGTGTTAAAGTGGATCCGAATGCAGCCCCGGTTTTGTTGAGCACAACAGGATTTTCAAAAAGTATTTTTAAAAAAATTTATTTTACAACTTGCGAGAACAAATCACGATATATTTGACTAAACTAATTGCGAATTTGTAGGGGAAAAATAGTCAAATCGTTTTAATCAGTCATTTCATTTTAATTCCAGATCTCAGAATTTCTTTTATTCATTATAACCAAATGTCATGCAAACTCTTTATTAAACCAACGAGGGTCTATAGTCTTTACCTAATGGTTAAGACTAATAACACCACTAATTTAATTTAAAGGATCAACATCAAGGAGTTCATGGAGTGAAATGGCTTGATTCAACACTTAAATAACATTAAGACGAGACCATCGGTACAATAAAACGGCGTTTATTGTAAAGCAGGTATTTAAATCAACTAAATAACTAAAACTATTAAATGATGAGTAATGTGGATTAAAAGTGGAAAATGGAGAAGGGAGAAAAAGGGTAAAAGAATGCGCGTGTACGTGAGCACGCGTTGTGGGGCAGACAAAGGAAATAGCTGCAGGCGCGTACACATAGGCACGCGTTGTGGGGCAGACAAAGGAAATAGCTGCAGGCGCGTACACATAGGCACGCGTTGTGGGGCGGACAAAGGAAATAGCTGCAGGCGCGTACACATAGGCACGCGTTGTGGGGCGGACAAAGGAAATAGCTGCAGGCGCGTACACATAGGCACGCGTTGTGGGGCGGACAAAGGAAATAGCTGCAGGCGCGTACACATAGGCATGCGTTGTGGGGCGGACAAAGGAAATAGCTGCAGGCGCGTACACATAGGCACGCGTTGTGGGGCAGACAAAGGAAATAGCTGCAGGCGCGTACACATAGGCATGCGTTGTGGGGCGGACAAAGGAAATAGCTGCAGGCGCGTACACATAGGCATGCGTTGTGGGGCGGACAAAGGAAATAGCTGCAGGCGCGTACACATAGGCATGCGTTGTGGGGCGGACAAAGGAAATAGCTGCAGGCGCGTACACATAGGCACGCGTTGTGGGGCGGACAAAGGAAATAGCTGCAGGCGCGTACACATAGGCATGCGTTGTGGGGCGGACAAAGGAAATAGCTGCAGGCGCGTACACATAGGCATGCGTTGTGGGGCGGACAAAGGAAATAGCTGCAGGCGCGTACACATAGGCATGCGTTGTGGGGCGGACAAAGGAAATAGCTGCAGGCGTGTACACATAGGCATGCGTTGTGGGGCGGACAAAGGAAATAGCTGCAGGCGCGTACACATAGGCATGCGTTGTGGGGCGGACAAAGGAAATAGCTGCAGGCGCGTACACATAGGCATGCGTTGTGGGGCGGACAAAGGAAATAGCTGTAGGCGCGTACACATAGGCATGCGTTGTGGGGCAGACAAAGGAAATAGCTGCAGGCGCGTACACATAGGCACGCGTTGTGGGGCGGACAAAGGAAATAGCTGCAGGCGCGTGCACATATGTGGACGCGTTGTACCGAACCCGAGGAGAATATGGAAAAAAAATAGAAAAAGGGGAATATGGCTTCAACCTTAGCGAGTAGGCGACACGCATAGTAGGCCACTGTTCACAGACGAGGCTCAGCAGATATAACCTTAGTCATTCTAGCACTGTTCTTTCTAAGAGCCTTACTTGAGGTTTAATATCAGGGGATACTAAACACCGCAGTTCATGCGAGAAGGTGGAGAAGAGTTACTTGGTCTGACCGTCGTCGGAAAGGGGGTTTCCTTTTTGGAAGTGTGGAACGCAGATCCAGGGAAACAACACAAATTCCAAATCCTTGGCAGAAGTTGGCAGGATGATTCGTGTCTCTGGCTGTACCAGGGAAAAAACGCCTTCCGTGGGGCGCGTGGGACGTTTTGGGGACCGGCCGCCTTTCTTGTCCAAATTTAAAAGAGCCGCGCTTCAGTTACACCGCCTCCGATATGATATCGGGTCCTTGCAAGTCTAATGCTAAACGTTGAAATTAAAAGCCTAATGATAAAAATTTTGATCAGGGGTTTTAGACACAAAAGGATTAATTTCAACTAAAATATCTTACTGCAGTTTTTGGGTCTCTTTTAGCTAACAGCGGGATGCCGTCGGCAGGAGAGAGAGAGATCACGGTGTGTCAGTGGGTTTTGATCATAGACTGTATAAAAATATGGACAAAGCCACTGTGACATCGCCCATTGCCTTTCCATGGCCTCGTAAAAACTGAATTGAAGCTCGGAAGTCTTTTTCGCTGCCCATTTGTACAAACTGCGCCTGCTCCGTGGAGCCGAAGAGGACTCAACCTGTCCCTCTGATTGGTCCTGATCAAATGTTAATACCCTGTCCAAACGACACAATATTTTAAAAAATCAGCACATGCACAGGCATTAGATGAAGGAAAGGCACCTATTGCAATTACATTTTTTTGTGTAAAAAATTTATTGACTGAGTATTTTGACCACATTGCTGCCATTGACTTACATGGGAAAAGCCCTATACTGGAGCCAACCGCAGTGGCGCTAGTGAGCAACAGCACCAGGAAGTGAGCTTCAGAACGAAAGCCCAGTCTTGGCCCCTTGGTTTTGATGCCCACTCTTGAGCATCACGTGACTCAGGCTGCGCTGTATTGGCGTACAGTACATAAAAAGTTTTATTGGAGGCGGTGCTGAATGCGTCATCGATGACATAGGCACAGGAATCTCCCGTAAAGGATACTCCTGATGGAAGTTGTAGTCCATTTGTCCAGTTGTAGTCTATTTGACCCAACAAATTGTGAATTTTCCCTTTAAAGAGTAAGTGCATCCACTGTCTCAGCCTGTCTCCGCCTTCTACACAATGTTGAAAAATACTTTGTGGGGTGAGCGAGGGAGAGGGATGGGGCGGAGGAGCTGTGTCCATCGTCATTTGCAGAAATGAGCGTACAATGTACAAATGATTTTGTATAATCTCTTAAACTAGACATTGCAGATCAAATATGAATCAAGATTCAGCAACTGCATGGCCTATTACCTCTAATATTTTCAGAAACATATTTTAGTGGACTATTTAGGTGGAGTAAGGGAGTTTAGGAACAGGACACCACGTTGTTCCGGTTTTAAATCGTGGAACCGAAACGAAAGGAACGTAATGGTGCCGGCTGTGTCCGTTGTGGGCGACAACAATTATCCATATGATGTAGAGATACAGTCAAGCCGGAAAGTCTGAACACTCCTTTCACCTTCTCCACATTTTATTACGTTACAGACTTATACTACAATAGATTGAGTTCATTTTTTGCCTCAAACATCTACACACAATAGCCAATAATGACGAAGTGAAAACAGATTTTTAGAAAATATGCAATTTTATTTTACTGACAAAAATAGGTTATTTAGGGGTTACATATCTGTACACACCCCTAGCCTAATACTTGGTTGCTGCACCTTTGGCAGCGATTACAGCTTCAAGGCGTCTTGGGAAAGAAGCTACGAGCTTGGCACACTTGTTTCTGGACATTTTTGCCCATTCCTCTTGGCATATCCTTGCAAGCTCCGTCAGGTTGGATGGGGAGCGTCGGTACACAGCCATTTTCAGCTCTTTCCACAGATGTTCAATTGGATTCAGGTCTGGGCTCTGGCTGGGCCACTCAAGGACATGCACAGACTTTCTCCGAAGCCACTCCTTTGTTCTCTTGGCTGTGTGCTTCGGGTCGTTGTCATGTTGGAAGGTAAACCTTCGCCCTAGTCTGAGGTCCAGGGTGCTCTGGAGCAAGTTTTCTTCAAGGATCTCGGTGTGCTTAGCTGCATTCATGTTTCTCTCTATCAGGACTAGTCGCCCCATTCCCACTGCTGAAAAACATCCCCACATCATAATGCTGCCACCGCCATGCTTCACTGTAGGGATGGTATTAGCCAGGTGATGAGTGGTGCCTGGTTTCCTCCAGACGTGACGCTTGGTATTCAGGCCAAAAAGTTCAATTTTGGTTTCATCAGACCAGAGAATCTTGATTCTCATGGTTTGAGAGTCCTCTAGGTGCCTTTTGGCAAACTCCAAGCGGGCTGTGATGTGCCTTTTACTAAGGAGGGGCTTCCGTCTGGCCACTCTACCATAGGCCTGATTGGTGGAGTGCTGCCTGGATGGTTGATCTTCTGAAAGGTTCTCCCATCTCCACAAGGATACGCTGGAGCTCTGTCAGAGTGACCCTCGGGTTCCTGCTCACCTCCCTGGCCAAGGCCCGTCTTCCCCGATTGCTCAGTTTGGCCGGGCGGCCAGGTCTAGGAAGATTCTTGGTGGTTCCAAACTTCTTCCATTTACGAATGATGGTGGCCACTGTGCTCTTTGGGACCTGTAAAGCTGCAGAGATTTTTCCGTACCCTTCTCCAGATCTATGCCTTGACACAATCCTGTTTCTGAGGTCTGCAGATAAGAGTTTGCTCTGACACGCACTGTCAACTGTGGGACCTTATATAGGCAGGTGTTGGCAATCCCCAATCATGTCCAATCAATTGAATTTATCACAGGTGGACTCCAATTAAGTTGTAGAAACATCTCAAGCAGTATCAGTGGAAACAAAATGCACCTCAGCTCACTTTTGGGTGTCATATCAAAGGGTGTGCACACTTGTGTACATATGATATTTTACATTTTGATTTTTAATAAATTAGCACAAATGTCTAAAAACCTGTTTTCACTTTGTCATTATGGGCTATTTTGTGTAGAATTTTGAGACAAAAAATGAACTCAATCTATTGTAGAATATGTGTAACGTAATAAAACGTGGAGAAGGTGAAAGGAGTGTTCAGACTTTCCGGCTTGACTGTACCTCCAAAGAGGTACTCTGACATCACGATTGGGGCAGGGGCAGGGTGGGGAGCAGAAAGGACATTTCAACTATTAGGGGCAGCACAAAGACGCTTTTCTACCAGTTTCTTATGATATACAATATTATTTCAGAATTGTTGAAATAATGGAATGGATGAATACGTTTCATTATAAGGTAGGCATACAAACATGTTTACAGCGGGGAAAAAAGTGATCTAGGGTGTACTTACCCTTTAATAAAACGGCATATAGCAAATGGTAACCTGAGCTAGCACCTACACATAATACCCTAACCCCTGTTTCTCTCTCTCTCTCTCTCCCTCTCCCTCTCCCTCCATGCGGCCTTCCCGGGTCCAGATGATTAAGGAGAAGCTGCGTTTGAAGCCGGCGTCGGGCTCGGAAACACGGGGCAAGGCCTCGGAGGGGAAGGACGGTGGTCTTCAGCAGCAAGAGGAGGATGAGAAGGCGCGGCTACTGATCGGCCTCAGCACGGCAGATCGTGGCTCCAGCAAGAAGAGCATCTTCAGCCGCCGCAAGTGATGCTCCGCCCGACTGTCCCGTATCGGGTGAACTGTGGAGAACGCTGACCCGTGAGGATGGGCTTACATCCCCATGTGGTGTAGAGTCAGATCGGCAGATAAAAGGTCACTGTCCACACTGGAATATCCCCATAGAAGGGAGAGCCTGGCAGCCATGCCCCCTCCCCCCAATCCTGACCTGCGCTGCCTTTAAGACTTATCACGCACTGCACAGAGGAGCCTCCTCCAGGCAGTTCTGTCTATAGCAGACTGACACAGCCACACGTTTTGAATGGGGGTCTCTTACTGAGGGGATTCTGGGGGTGGGTCCACTGTACAAATTTATTTTATATAGAACAAAGCATTGCTTTGATTTTGGGTTAACTGTGGCACACTGTGGTTGGCCTTGGAGAAAATCGTTGTGGTCACTAACCATTTAATTTTCATTTGGTGCTTTATTTACCATTATCGTCAATCATAATAATTATAAAAATAATTGTTTTTTTTTATTTGATTTTACCTATAAGGTAATCACTGTGGTGTTTATGAGGTAATGTGATCCCATATAATGAAATTTAGTCCTGCTTTGTTTCAGTACCGCCAATGAGGCTGTGATTCTCTCCTGCAGGCTCAGGAATGAAATGAAACCTTTGAATCAAGAAGATTCTCTAACACTCAATGCACCTCTAGGGGAGGCACTTGCGTAGTAAATTGTGGATTTGTATTCCTGTCGTGCCTTCCATTTTGAAGGTTACAAACGCATAAGACTAATACTGTTAACTGATGCCGTGTTCCTCTACACTAATCGTTTCTGCCAGTTCCCTTCTGAACAGAGATTAAGTGCAGCTGTTCATCTTTGAAAGAACTAAAATCCAGAAACGCTAATGGTGTAAAACTCCTCATGCTAACTGTATAGAACTCTTCACGCTAATGCTGTGGAACTCCTCTTGCTCACGCTGAGGAACTCCTCACGCCAACAATGTAAAACTCCTCACGCTGTGGAACTCCTCAAGGTAACGCTTAGGGTCTCCTCCTAACGCTTAGGGTCTCCGCGGAACTCCTCATGCTAAAACTGCAAAACTCATCACGCTAACGGTGTGGAACTCCTCACGCTAACGCTTAGCATCTCCTCCTAACGCTTGGGGTCTCCGTGGAACTGCTCATGCTAAAACTGCAAAACTCATCACGCTAACGCTGCGGAACTACTCGCTCTAACGCTGAGGGTCTCCTCCCGTTAACACGGAACTCCTCACGCTAAAATTGCAAAGCTCATCACGCTAACGCTGCAGAACTACTCACGCTGTGGAAACCAAGCAAAGGGTTGATCGCATATGTTGCCGTTGCCTTCATAGTTGAAATGACCTTTGTCTTGCCACTACCCGTGTGCAATATTTAACAGAACAAAACATATTTAAAGGGGCACTTCACCCAAATTAAGTTGGGTTTCTATATACCCGGAGTGCTATCTTTCCATCCAGATAGTTTTGCTGAGATTTCATTCGTTTTATATGCATCTGCCACACATTGACGTCACCCCAATATGACAGACCTAGGGTCCAAAGATTGTGGCGGTCAATACGCCAAAAATGTACACTCAAAAGAATCTACAGCAACATCTCTTTACAAATATAATGACACTGTTACTCACAAACATCCACAGACCTTGTTGTGTATGGATTTTTCGAAAACTACTTTCTACCAAAGTACCCCAACTGTGTACCTGCACAAAGCATCAACCAAAGCACGCCAGTATTCTAGGGCGCACTGTGTTGGCATAATCCCCATAATACTGGCGTGCTTTGGTTGATACTTTGCAGTTTTCGTGCTTCGGTAGAAAGTAGTTTTTGAATAAACTGTGCTCAATAAGGTCTGTGGATGTTTGTGAGTAACCCTGTCATTATATTTGGAAAGAGACATTGCTGTTGATTATTTTTGGACCCGTTGCGGTCCGTTCTATCAGGGTGATAGCATGGTGAGCTGCAGCAGGTATCTATGAAACTAGTGTGTTCTCACGAAACTGCCTGCATGGATAGATGGCACTCCGGGTATGTAGGAACATATCAAAATGTAATTTTTGGGTGAACTGCCCCTTTAATTTCATGTTTGGGTGAACTGCCCCTTTAATAGCAAATGCTTGTGGAGCCTTTAATTTAAATTTTGGGGCTGTATTTATAGCACTTGTGTTTTGAAAGCATTAGGGGTCATTGTGGGATTTAAAAAAATGCATGAAGTCAAAATGATGTTTTTGTAATTTTATCACTAAGGCACTTTTTACGCAAAGTATTTTTGGATGTTTTTTAACCATGGCTGTTTCTTTGCAAAACCTGTAAATCGTGAGGTGCTGTTGATTGGTTTATTTTATAGCTTCTTTGATGATGATTGGTTTTCATTCTGAATATTTCTAATAAAAAATTAACATTTTGATTTATTTTTCCTCAATTGTGACACCTGAGCTGTAATTATATTTGCATTTTTTCCCTTTCTAAATAATAAAGGAGGTAAATTTATTTCACTGCATGTAACCACAAGGATATTTGTCAATAAACTAGTTGTACTAACATGGCTGTTTGTCTCCGTGGCCTGCTAGTGTGTTTGAAAAAGCATGCATGTACAGGATAACGGCCTTGCATCAAGGTGGCTAATATCCAGCCAAAGCTGTTTCAGTGATGCTGCATTTGTTGTTCATGTTCTAACACCCACTACAGAAAGTTCAAGAAATGTTTCAAGCTCCCCACTACAATCAGGATAAAAGAGTCTCCCCATTTTGCCAGAGGCTGAAAACATGCATGTTGAACTTGCATCTGTGCTCACCTAATGCTGCCCTTTTTCATGGTTTTATAAGACCCACAGTGAGTGCTACATTGATTAACACTCCTATTATTTTGAAAAGACTTGAATAGGGACTTTGGCTTAACATTTAATGTGACCTTCAGTAATGGCAGTTTAAATAGTACAGAGGGAACCACCAACCCAAAACCTATCTACTGTGTACTAGCATACTGTTTACTGAATGTAGTATGCAAAAAATATCCTCCATACGATTATCAGCAAGAACCTGGAAATAAGCATATCATCTGGGGATTTTAAGTGCACTACGGAACATTTCGCCTAAACTTAACTTCGTCATCCAGCGTACTCAACTAGCATACTCCATACTATAGAAGGGCATTCATTTGGACACAGCCCAGCATAGCTTCAACAGTGTGACAGGTAACGGGTACAGGGTGACATGGCTGCTTTGCTTCAGTAGTTAAACTAAGAAGGGTAAATGGTGGCATTTCGGTCAGGAGAACTCACGTATTCAAATAACATGTTTAATTAATGAATGTGCTGCAATAATATTTTTGTTTGGCGCTGAATGGACCCGCTTTAGTACTACTCTGGAGCACGGGCATCCCCCCTCGCGAAACAGGTGATGACCAGAAACTCCCCGTACCAAAGCAGATCCAAACCAGGTGGAAGCTGGAGTGGTGGCGGGTGACAGCAAATTTCTTTAACACAAGCAAACAAAGCAGTGCATCAGCGTTCAAGCAGCACAGAGAACTGATTCTTGTCTTAAAAAGGGCGCTCCATTAGAGGTGTGTGAATGTGATTGGTTGAGTATGAGATGCGTGGTTGCTAGCCGTCCATGGTCGGCTATGATAAGAGTTTCCTGACAGAACTTGCTATGCGCACATAAAAACGTTCTCTCCGCTCATTTCAGTCAGTCAGGACAACTCACATATTCAGATAACATGTTTAATTAATGAATGTGCTACAATAATATTTTGGTTTGGCATTGAATGGACCCGCTTTAGTACTACTCTGGAGCACGGGCACCCCCCCCTCCCCCCCTCCTGCTAAACAGGAGATAATCCAGTGCCCAACCCCACTTATATATGTATAAAATTATATGACAGTAGATTATGTGTACGGCAGAGCACCTGCTGTTTCCTGAAGATCAGGAAGACCATATCGATATCCCTCCAGCACAGAGACAACATGGCTGTGTTCTTGGATCAGACACTGGCCTTACATTACATTACAGGCATTTAGCAGACGCTCTTATCCAGAGCGACTTACACAACTTCTTATTACATTTATCCATTTATACAGCTGGATATACACTACTCACAAAAAGTTAGGGATATTTGGCTTTCGGGTGAAATTTATGGAAAATGTAAGTTCACGCTACAGTGATATTATACGTATCATGAAAGTAGGGCATTTAAGTAGAAGCATGCAATGGTGATTTCCTCATCTCAAACAATTTATTGAAACAAAAGCCAACAACAGTGGTGGGTATACCACAACAAAAATGTCAATGTCTCAATAACTTGTCATGTGCCCTTGAGCATCAATTACAGCTTGACAACGACGTCTCATGCTGTTCACAAGTCGACTTATTGTCTGCTGAGGCATGGCATCCCACTCTTCTTGAAGGGCGGCCCTCAGGTCATTGAGGTTCTGGGGTACAGAGTTATGAGCCTCTACACGGTGAGTCAGCTGATCCCATAGGTTTTCTATGGGATTCAGGTCTGGAGAAAGTGCAGGCCACTCCATTTGAGGTACCCCAGTCTCCAGCAGCCTTTCCCTAATGATGCGACCTCGATGAGCTGGAGCATTGTCGTCCATGAAGATGAAATTAGGCCTGTGTTGTTCATGCAGGGGCACAATGACTGGATTAATGATGTTATTCAGGTAGTATGGGCTTGTCACTGTACCATTCACAAAGTGTAGGGCAGTTCTGTATTGACTAGACACACCTGCCCACACTGTAACACCGCCACCACCAAAGGGTCGTCTGGTGACAACAGTGGCTGATGCATAGCGCTCTCCTTGACGTCTCCAACATCGTTGGCGGCCATCATTTCTGCTCAACGTGAATCGACTTTCATCAGAGAACAGCACTGAGGCCCACTGGTCGCTCGTCCAGCATAAATGCTCCCTGGCCCATGCAAGACGATGACGCCTGTGCCTGGTGGTGTGGTCAGGTACCCTTGCAGGTCGTCTAGCACGCAGACCACGCTGATGTAAACGGTTTCGAATGGTCTGACGTGACACTTGGGTGCCTCTCACCTCCCTTAAATGTGCCTGGAGTTGAGTGGCATTCATCATCCGGTTCCGCAGGGCACTGTTCACAATGAAGCGGTCATCAGTGTGGGATGTGGCCAAAGGACGTCCACTTCTATGCCTTTCTGTGACTCTTCCAGTCTCTCTGTATCTCTGTTGCAACCTGCTGATGACACTCTGTGACACTCTAAGCTCAGTGGCCACTTCCCTCTGAGAACATCCTGTTTGAAGCCTCGCAATGGCGAGGTACTGTTGATCAATTGTTAGGTGTCGTCTTGGTCTCATGATGTCAAAATGTGAACAGCATGATGAAGAGGACTGTTTAAATACCAATTCTAATTGAACCAGGAAATGTATTGGTCGATTCATGGATCAAACACCTGTTGTGAATTTTGCCGTTCAGCTCCTTGTTAGAGAACAGCAAGTTGTGCAAAAAGTACTGAAACATTGAATAGTTGGACATGTGCATTCAAAAGTTTAGAGAAGGTCAAATTAATTTCACCTGTAAAGGTTATAGTGCATTTTAGGTTCATCCTGAAATTTCACCCGAAAGCCGAATATCCCTAACTTTTTGTGAGTAGTGTATACTGAAGCGATTCAGGTTAAGTACCTTGCTCAAGGGTACAACGGCAGTGTCCTAGCTGGGAATCGAACCTGCAACCTTTCGGTTACAAGGCCAGTTTCTTACCCATTATACTACACTGCCGTCCATACTTGTGACGCCTAAGTAGGCTATGTGTAGCCTGGCCGCCACTATCTACTGAGAAAAGCTATGTGTAACAACAGGGCACCTGTTGCTTCCTGAAAATCAGGAAGTCATGAATCGATATCCCCATTAACCACTGCACGAGAAACCTGATGACAGCGGGACCAAAATAGGACATACTAACTTGTAGTCAGTACCCAGCAACCACCATATTTTATTTATTATTATATATATTTTTAAGCAAGTAGCAAACGTCAACAGCACAGAGATGACAGAATTTTGCACAGAACCCGCTGGACGAGCCGATTCCGGCATCATTCATGAGCTTATGAGGGGTTGCGGTCATAGCGATACTCATATTGGATGTCGGTAGCAAAAACCCCCCCAAAACTGCTGGAGACAGTCTGACCCGGATATGTTATCTGACTAGTGGAGCATCCACTACAATTCGGCCAATACCCAACTCGCTTCAAGAGATGATGTGACGAAATGCAATGCTATTGTATTCCTGGATTGACCTAGTCATTCTAATTTTCACGTGAACCTTCCGATTTGAAGCCAGGCCGCACTGTGGCCGTGTAATGGTTACACAGGGACATTTTGGGACTCTGGCTTTCTGATCATGAGACTGGGCCCCCTGCGGAGTCATTCACAATTAACACTCCTGATCAACTGAGGCACAATGGATTGTCTGTCCCCTTCTTCATGTGACTCTGAGATGAACACAGACTGCTTGATCGATCAGGCGCCAGTTTGGGCAGGAACACCCCCCTCTTTTGGGAAGGAGAGTGGAGACCCAAATTTAACACACACACACACCCTGATGTGATTGTAAATGGCTGATCTGTGTTTCATTGATGGTTCCAATGAAATGAGCCAATCTATTGTATGGGTGCCCGAAAGCCATCTACCCCGCAGTCTTACCCCTACCAGACGCACCACTGAACCCGGACTTTTCCAAACTCGCATCTCATCTGATCACCGTGACAGAGTTAGCCTGCCACCATCCACGAAATAAACCAAGCTGGTTTATTTTCAACAGCGGTTTTGAGGACACGTTTCTTCAAACTGTTCCTCTACTGTCTCCCTTGCGGCCGGACCCAAGTGGAGATCTGTGCACGTCCACGTCGACCTGACTGGAAACCTGTCGCGACCCGACTTCGGTGAAGAAGTCTCCAGGAGTCCACGCACCAGCCAGGACCTTGAACCAGCTGACGAGCTGACATCACTTACGGAATCAGGACTGGCCACCCTTTGTTACCGTTAAGTATTGAAACGCATTTTATTTAGCACTGACATCAATTGATAGGCTAGCATAAAACCTGTAATACCCAGTTGAGGTCATTTTACTGCTGTTGTTTGTATTTTGTTTTGCAATGCGCAATTTCCCTGACCTTATAGTTTTACACTGTTAAAACTATATATTTATGAGACTGATAAAACGAGCTAACCACAAAATATAGTTTAGCATGTAATTAACCCATAACACAAACTAACCGATGTTAATGGTAGGACTGTTAGCTTCTATATTTAGCCATCACAATTATCATTTCCTCTGATTAAGATTAAGTCATAGAATATATTCATCATGTTATATAAATTATTGTTTGTATTATTCACATATTCATAGTTTAGCCAATAAAACATGTCATTTTTCCAACCCATTGTCGTCTCTGTTATTTCACTAAGTTGGGCTCTAATGACGTATTGAATTCTAATTGAGTGTTGAACTTAATTAATTCTGAATAAAATTTACCAAACCTCATTACAGCCGTATGGAGTACTATCAGAAGCGAGCTATTAGTGTAAACTTGCCATAAGGATTTGATTACCATTACAATGCTTAGCCATTTGAATTATTTGCCATTAGAAATGGTTTGCCTTTAGAATAAAGCAATAAGTCCAACATTCCACCAGATATGCATAGCCTATAAAGCAGAATAAGCTTTTCCATAAGAAATTAACCCGGCAATCCATCAAATATGCAATATGAAGCAGCAAGGTGCAATTTAATAAATTTTATTTATATCTCAGGAAAAAGTCAAGTTTAGCTGAGAGCGGATTATAGTATTCTACGGTTAGCCAATTAATAATGGAAGCAGACTCTTATGACAGTTAGGTTTTGCTCCTAAGGGCGAAAAACCAACTGAAAACCTCCCATCAGCAAGAAGCTAACCGGCTGCTAGCCGAGTGCTTAACGGAGAAAAAAGTGGAAAATTCCCTCTCTGCCCCTTACCGGCAACTAAGATTTTTACCTTAGCAGTGAATCCATCTTACCGGTCTGATATGGATTTTAAAACTCAAACTAATATCGATTACAAACTGAAGCACAATGCTATCCTCCTCCGTACTTTCCAGTCTACCTCCAAAAAAATTGGTTGAAATAACCTGAAAGACTTATACTGGAGCAAACAGCGCAGGCACCAGGCAGGAAGTGAGCGGCAAAATGAAGTCCGGTCTTTGCCCCTTATACAGGTATGGAGCAATTGATTTCACATACTTAACCCACAGTTTGGCTGCTTGCTCCGAGACGCTGGGCCTGTAGTGTAGTGTTGCCTTTGGCTTGCTCTTGTGGGGAGTTTAGGCTGGGTTTTGCTGTTTTGCTGTGAAGTGCATTGTGACAACTTGTTGTGAAATGCGCTATATAAATAAATATTGATTGATTGATTGATTGATAGCTGCAACATCTTATCTCACAAAACAGTTTTTTTTTTTTTGTAGTAGACACATCATAGCTCGCTCCAAAATTAATATGTGATGACAAACACGTTAACGCCAGGCATTATTATTATTATTATTATTATTATTATAAGTTACCTGTAGCTAGCTAACTGTAAACTATTATCTGTCTGAATTATCCAGGCTATCGCATTAGCTAACTGCGAACATAAAACCAGAGGCTAGCTACTCACTACCCAGCAAACTGTGGACGTCCCATTTTAGTCCCCTCAAAGTTATGATGTGACGTTCCCTAGGGATGTCCTAAAAACATTACTGGAACGTTATTAAATATTATATATTATTGACCTGTAGGGGGTATTCAGATGGAGGGATGTTGGCTGGTTCTGTCAGTATGGGTCTATTCAATAGGTCCTTGAAGTGTTCGGCCCATCTCCTCAGCTGGTCTTCTTGCTTTGTAACTGTTTTTCCATCTTTGTCTGATATTGGTCTGTCTGAGATTTTGCGTTTGCCTGCCAGTCTCCGTGTGGTGGCATCAAGTTCCTTCATATTGTGTTGAAGTTAGTTGAACTGCTGCTTCTTCTGCTTGAGTTTCTAGGTTATTGATGAATTGCTTTTTGTCTTTCTTGAAGCTCTTTTTTTTACCAGTTTGTCTGCTATGGTGTGATCTTGTTGTGCTTTTGCTTTTACGGCTCTTGTGCGGCTGTTGTTAAGACTGTCCTTAGCCTGTTTGCGAGTCTGTATTTTCTGTAGTGTTTCTCCTGAGATCCACTCCTTGTGCTGTCTGGTCTTCCTCCCACGTGTCCTTGCATGTCTCTATCCATGCCCTCTTCATTTTCTGCCATCTCTGATCCAGGGTTTGTTCTTGTTCTTCCAGGTTGTCCAGGGGGTGGAACCAGTTTGAAAGGCTGATTTGGAATTGCTCTCTAATGTTCTGATCTTGGAGGAGGCTGACATTGTATCTTGTGCTGATTTTTCTTTTTTTTTCTGTGTTTGTGAATTTCTTGGTCTGTTGCTGCATCAGCTTCTCTTTTCACCCTAACGTCTTGGAGGGATCTCCTAAATTTCTTACTGATGCACATATGGTCAGTCTGATTTTCAGTTTTGTGATCTGGGGAAATCCATGTGGTTTTGTGCACTCTTTTATGTGAGAAGACACTACCTCCTATAACAAAGTTATGGAAAGCGCAGAAATCTGTGAATTGTTCTCCGTTGTTGTTCATTTCTCCTAGACCGTGTTTGCCCATTACTTGTTCTTTTCCTATGTTGTCTTAGCCTATCTTAGCATTAAAATCTCCTGTCAGTATGATGATGTCTTTTTTTCTCTGTTTGTTAATGACTTGTTGTAGGATTTTGTAGAAGTTGTCTTTTGTTTGCTGTTCTGCCTCATTTGTTGGTACGTAGCACTGGATGATGGTGACTTTCTTTGTTTTTGTGAAAAACCTTGATGTGATGGTGAGAGCATTTACTGCCTCCCACTCCATGAGAGACCTGGTTGCTTCTTTTGAGAGCATGATTCCTACTCCTTCTGTGTGTGGGAGATTGTCTTGATCGTGACCTGAGTATATTATTGTTTCTACTTGAAAGTTGTGTTTTCCCTGCTTGGGTCCATCTTGTTTCACTGAGCCCTATTAGTGAAAGGTTGTACTGTTTCATTTCAGCTGCTATCTGTGAAGCTTTACCGGCTTGGTATATTGTTCAGATGTTCCAGGTGCCAATCTTTGTGGTATGGTTGGTTGTGAGAAGGGGGGTCAGCTGAGCAACTTCCTTTCAGCTTTCATTGTGCAGCGTCATGCTTGTCTGGGGGGAGACACCTTCCACTTCCAAACCTTGCTGTATGTTTTCCATTCATGGTTACTGTAGCAGCCCGGGTGGAAAAATGACCCACCATACTTCGCCCTGCCTGGCAATCCCGTACGTTACCTGTTTCCACCTCTCACGACTTGGACAAGGGGTTGGGTTTTGAGAGGCCTAACAACCTAGGAATGCACACTGAAACACACCATTTTACCTCAATGTTAGCTAACGAATACTAAATACCGTCATGTATATGGGCATGTCGTGATATTAATAAAAGGTATTTTTAAAACTTAAGAACTTCTAAAGACGAGTGTCTCGGAATAGTTCTTCTTTATTACAAGTAAAAGAACTGCTTATTATGTGTGTATGGTCCTGTTCTTTTAAATGTTATAATATAATTCTAAGTCCTGATTGGTTCAGACACCGACACCTTGACCAGAGTGATCACATTAACTTTGTTCAGTGTTGGTACATTTGTTTTAGTCAAAATGCCAGTTTGTGCTGCTTACAACTGTAGACCATTCACGTTCGATCTCAGGGATAGCCTACACCTTTTCAAATCCAGGACAGCGATGTGAAGGTGCGGTATTTATTACACAATGTGAGGGAGGGGAAGGGGTCGGAAAACCAGACGCGACTGGAAGGGGATCCAAAAGCGACCCACTAACGTGGGATAACCACAAGTTGGGAGAAAGAAAAGGAATACCCTGACAGAACAGGAAAAATAAACAAAAAGGGGAAATACAGGCTCGAAGACTGGAATAGATAGAATGAGAAAGAAAAACCTCCGACTCAATAAAATACAAATGAGCTAAAATGAGGAGGTAGGAGAAAAAGGTAACAAAGATTAAAGCCTCCACGAGGACTGAAATAAACCAGAGGAAAGAATTAGAAAAGAGAAAGAGAAAAGGAAATAGAAGTCCCATGGAACTAAAACTAAACTCTAATCTAAAGAAGTTCCTGCGTGTCTGCACAGAAAGAAACACAGTCTTTTAAGTCTTAAACCAAATTACTTGGCTTGTGCTAAACTAGAGTGACACCAAAGCATGGAACAAAGAAGGTGCAGCACTTAAATAGCCGGTCCGCACCTGAAACCCATGACCATAATTAGTCACGGAATGCGGAAAAAACGACAGGAGCGCCCTCTCACGGCCCCGAGTGGCAACACCTGCAGAAAAGGCAGAGCAGGCTGCAAAACCATGACAGGACGCCCCCTCTAAGGAGCGGCCCCAGACGGTCCTACCGAACCACGCCTGCGAAAGTCAGTTATGAGTTCTGGATCTAGAATATTCCTAGAAGGAACTCAACAGCGTTCTTCCGGACCATAGTCCTCCCAATCCACAAGGTATTATTCCACTCCACGGCCCACACGTCTACTATCCAAAAGGGACCTGAAGGCCTGTCAGTGAGCCTCTTCTGGTTGGCCACGGTGCGCAGAAGAGAAGCCTGCACTCTCCTCCAGGTGGCATGACACTGTCGAATGAAGAGTTTGGCAGATGGTACCCCTATGTCCCCTTCCTGTTCAGGGAACAAGGGAGGCTGGTAGCCGACTTGAGCCTCGAATGGGAAGAGACTCGTGGACGCATTACGCAACGTGTTGTGTGTGTATTCCACCCACGCCAGTCTACTCCACGTGGTAGGGTTAGCAGAAGCCAGGCAGCGGAGGGTGCTCTCCATAGACTGGTTAGTGCGCTCAGTCTGTCCATTAGTCTCTGGATGAAATCCGGATGAGAGACTAACAGACGCCCCTAAAAGCGAGCAAAACGCCTGCCAAAATCTGGAGATAAATTGGGGCACACGATCCGAAACTATGTCCTGGGGAAGACCATGAACCCTGAAAACGTGACTGATTTCCAATCGCGCGGTCTCCGAGGTCGAAGGCAGTTTAGGCAGCGGAATGAAATGGCCAGCTTTCCAGAACCGGTCCACTATTACCAGGATCACAGTGTGCCCGTCGGATGGTAGACCGGTCACAAAATCAAGAGCTATGTGGCTCCATGGTCGACTCGGGACTGGCAAAGGATGTAAGAGCCCAGACAGCGAGAGCTGTGACCCTTCATTACGGGCACAGACCGAACAGGCCAAAACAAACTCTCGCACATGTTTTTCCATCCCAGGCCACCAAAATCGCCTAGCCAAGAAATCCTTGGTGCGGTGGACGCCCAGATGACCTGCCAGACGGGAGGAATGTCCCCATTGCAGTACCTGGGCCCGTACTCTAGAGCAGCGGTGCTCAATCTGTGGGGCGTGCCCCCTAGGTGGGGCGCGAGAGCTCATTAAGGTGGCGCGCATGCGTGACCATGGGAAACCGACTTGCTATGAAATTGCTAATAGCTACAGTATTAATTGAAAAGTTGCAGGCCTATAACATGGATAAATGGTTAATTCGATCAACTAACCATCCTCACAGCAATGAAAACCCACAGCAGAAAAATAAAACCCGAGGGAGGATACTATAGAGGCGTCTACTTCTAAAGCATTAACGTTAACTGGGACAAATTTGACTAGCGAAGAGCTAACGTTAAGTGCACAGCATGGAGATCATTTGGTGTCTGCGGCAACCGAATCCAACACGTCGTCTACGACTGGTAGACCTATGCCTAAACCAGCGCTGGACTGGTAATCTGGCATACCGGACATTTTCCCGGTGGGCCGAGGCACCTTGGGGCCGATATAATTGAATTTAATAAAAAATAAATAAATAAATAAATTTTTGGCCAACGACCGGCCCATAAAGCAGGGACAGCGGCCCATTGGTTCATTTTCTATACTGATACTGGGATGGCCCAATCACATCTCTTACTAGGCCCCGCCCCTCCCCCTCTGTCCTCTCTGTTTCTCGTGTCAGATTCCGTGGCTCACAGCCAAAAATCTGTGGATGGATGAAGGCGTCAAAATGGATAAACAAAAGCACAAGGGGAGTGCGGAGAAGTTTCGGGCCAAAAAAATAAATAATCTAGAGGCGGATGCCGCCAAATGCCGTGCAAAAATAACAGACATGTTTGCTGTAGCTTCAACATCTACAGTACCTGATAGAGTGAGCATGACAGGGCCGAGGGACAGAGTGAGCAGGAGCAAGAGGAGAGTGCTGAAGACTGTTGAAGCGGTAAGCATGGTTTTTTTGAAGCAAGCAACAATGTTGGGATTGACAGCGTGAACTTTTGCTCTGAATCCTTTCTTGTTCCCTGTTAATGCAGCAACACCGTCACTACACACTCCAACACAGTTTGTCCAAGACATGTTATTTGTGGTGAAAAACTCATCAACAAGAGCAAAAATGTTTTCCCCTGTTGCTCTCCCCTCTAATGATCCACAGAAGAGAAATTCTTCACATACCACCCCCTCGAAACAGTATCGCACAAATACGAGAAGCTGTGCTAAATTGATAATATCAGTGCTTTCGTCTAATTGTATTGCGAATTTTGGACTGTTCAGAATTTGTTCTATGAGCTGCATTTTAATATCAGTAGATATTGAGTCTATAGGTACGCCTTCCAACTGTGGACCGCGAGAGGGGGATTGATTTAAGGCTATCCGCAATCTTCTTTCCATGCATTGTCTCACACATTTTTATTGCAGCAGGGAGAACTAATGACTTGCTAATAGTGTGTGGTTTCATGCTTTTGCCAATCAAATATGAAGCTTCCAATGAGGCTCTCAGGGCTTTTGTCGGAACTGTAACTTGTTCATCAAGAAGGCTGATTTGGCCTTTGAGTTGCCTATCGATTGAAAAATTGTAATGGTTTGCTAAAGCCCAGTCTACATCAAACAGCCGACTTCAGACCAGACGAGACGGGAGAAATCTTCAAAACGTCCAAATTAAAATCTCAGAACGTCCAAGTAAAAACTAGGCAGTCCACATCAAAGCGCCAAGTAAACAAATAAACTAATTCCATGATAACGACTGTGTATTTGACTGTTTCTTCTTTTGACCTTTCTATGTGTATTTTGTTTCTAGCTAAACATATTATTTATTTATTGGCATATTTGGTACCGAGTGGTCTAAATATAACGTAGCTATCCTGTTAATAACGTTGGCTTGACTTTTTTACAGTAGCTAGCTTCGTTAACGTTATGTCTGACAGTGACAGCGATGCCATTGCGGCACTATTCGCCGTACTTCTAGTGAAGAGGAGACGACAAAGACGGCGAAGAAAGGAGAGGACAATATTTTCCAATCTGCTGTGCTGCTTCATGATTGGTTAAGAGAATATCTTTCCTCTATTACGTAGCCTACGTTCTAAAACAGTAGATTTACATTGGATTACATAGGAAGTTTGAAGAGGGATTATTTGAAAATGCTACAGTAATATTTCACCCAACTCAGCTCAGATATAGTGGAGGACCTCTTCTCTCATACTCAAGTGTCAAAAGTTTGAGACGTTCTAAAATTGGCAAGAAAATCCTATTCAAAATTTCACCTTTTTCAGTAGATTTACATTGGATTACATAGAAAGTTTCGAGTGGGATTATTTCAAAATGCTACAGTAATGTTTCACCCAACTTGAGTCAGAGGTGGTGGAGGACATCTTCTCTCATACCCACAGGTCAAAAGTTTGAGAGGTTCTAAAATTGGAAAGAAAATCCTATTTAAAATTTCACCTTTTTCAGTAGATTTACATTGGATTACATAGAAAGTTTGAAGAGGGATTATTTGAAAACGCTACAGTAATATTTCACCCAACTGTAGTCAGAGGTACTTTCATACCCAAGTGTCAAAGGTTTCATACATTGTAATTTTGGATATTATAATTTTTTGTAATATGCCAATATTATTGCATTGTTTCATAACGTTTGGAGTGCGATTATTTAAAACGGTGCAGTATCCAAATAATTTCAGATCTATAATAGTACCTGGTATTTCATATATATATATTGGACCGGCAATTCCGAATCGGGAGCTGCAAATCGGGAGCCAACTTCAGCGTCGTACGACTGGGAAGGTTGACGCACTTTAATTCACTTGATTAATGAAATGATTCTATGAATGTCTTTATTTGATATGTTTGTTTGTGTGCTGTGGGTCTGCCCCACTGTCTCTGTGTTTTTGTTGTTGCTGGGGCTACAACTGAAGTTCCCAAACGGGAAAATAAAAGTTATTCTATTCTATTCTATTCTAATGTCTCGATGCAAACCGCAATGCTAGGTACATTGTACACATGCAAATACTTGTACTCAAAACGTTCAGGCAGTTTTACATACTTCCGGGTAGGAGAGTAGTGGTAGTGGGGGAGTGGAAAAAAGGAGGTGGGGAGTGAAGAATATTGGGACACAGCCGATGCTATGCTTCGCCAGAGGGGAGGAGAAGCCGCTTCACTGAGTTTGAAGCCGCTTCACTCATCTTCTCCACTATTGGGAGAGTGGAGGGAGGGAGGAATGAAAGAAGTTTCCGGGGCACGGAGTAGAGGAGGTGGTGGTGGAGGAAGGGAGGGTGCATTTTTCGACTATTGGGACGCACTCTTTAAGTTTGTATGGTAGGCGCTCCCTCTTGGTGTCAGTCAGGTTCGGCGGATTTCATTTGCTTTCTGTAGCTACAGCATAGTTAGTTAGCAAGCTGGGTAAGGCCTGGTACATACTCTACACAAGGAGTTAAAATATTTTAGGTAAAGCCCTACAGAAAGCGGTGAAATCCCAGGCCATCGCTCTTGCCTCCCACAATCTTTCATCTGATTGGTTATTGCCCCACGTTCCCTGTCTCGCGGTGACGGCAAAGCCCCACAGAAAGTGGTGACATCGCATGCCATCACTTTCGCCTCCCACAATCTTTAATCTGATTGGTTATTGCGCCATGTTCACCGTCTCGGCTGGATGCCTCGCATCGTAAGCAATCCCAACCTGCCTTGCAGACACGAGGAATGGCCTCTCATTGAAAATGAATGGAGGCGGTGTAATCACACAAGAAATCCGCTCCATACCGTTTTCTGTGGGGCTTTACCGTAATTCATGTTGTCTCCATTCCTCCGTCCTCGTATCAGATCCTTGCATCTTTTCCTCGCATCCTGCGTTGGGTGGAGCTAAGGAGCGAGGAAAGGACGTGAGGAAAGGATGCAAGGATCAGAGTGAAAATAAGCGATTGGAATGAACCCACAGTTCACAGAACTGGCTGCAGTTCATTTATGGCCACCAGTGTAAGTAATGAAAATAATTTTTTGAATGTTACATATAGCCCCTTTAACCTTTTAAAGCCAGAGCGTTCTAATTTCGAAATAACAGTTTCGATGGTTTAACGTTTAATATCTCTGCCGTCCAAAAACTGCTAGTTACAGAAGACAAAATGGGCTACGATTTCATTTGAATTTACTTATAAAACCGCTCAACAAACATGCAATTCTCCATTTGCCTCACTCAACTTTTCTGACCACCACGGAAAGAAGTTTCTCTTCTCTTGCTGTGACATCACAGCAGCTGAGAGAAAGCCAGTCAACCCCCGAAAGTAAGAGGGATTTATGATCACATTTAACCATATGTTACTTCAAAAACAATATTATTTTGTATAAAATCCGGTTTTTGTACCGCCGACTTTCTCAGATTGTAACATGGAATTCGCTAACATTAGTGTAAAGCTCTAACTTAGCTTGCTCTAGGTAACGTTATGTAACGTTGTCATAAAATTTCTTCTTACCGTGAAAATCAACTACCTGTTTACAATTTCGGACAGATGTTAAGGTAAATCTATCACCATGGCGGCACTTTCGCCCCAAGTCAGCAATTATACCGGGAAATGCCCTCTTTGAAAACAAAAAACTAATGAAAATAAAAAGGCTAGTCTGTTACTGCATACCAGTTTTTGCTAAAGCTGCATAATAGCTATAACGCGGAGCTGTCAAAACTATAACAGCACGGAAACCCTTTAAACAAACTAAATAAAAACCGTAGCTAGGCTACACGTAGCCTATGGCTATGACTTTAGGACTAAACCACATTTTAGTGAATAAAACTCAAGTAAGCTAACTTAGATATCCAGTGAGCACAAGTGGCATACAGAACTAGTTCACTTTTTTTAGCAGCATTTTTTTGTAAGCATAAACCAAACTATTTTTTAAATATTATTTATTTATTTATTTAAGTATGAGCCGAAGTACACCTTCCTGGCGTGTCTCCCCGTGGTGCAGCCTGTAGCGCGGGTTAGCTAGTATTCCCGTGCTCTTTGCCACATTGTTGGTTCGAACCCGACCTTATTTCGCATTACTCGCTCCCATTCCTCTTGTCTCTACACTGTGTTGTCCAATAAAGCTGAAAGGCTATTACACGTATTTTAAGAAAGTATAGTCCATTTTAGTACTTATAAACCTTTGTAGCCACAATGCCCTCTATATTGTCAGGTACCTTGAATGGAGAGAAAATGCTGTTAGCTATAAAGTTAGAGTGAAGGAAATTTAGAAGGAAATGTAGAGACCTACTCACTGCAAAAGTCTCTGGGACCTCAGATGGATATCTGGCTTCTCTGTCGAACATGAGGTACGTAGAATGGGGAGTGCTTGGTGGTGATCTGTACTTTGGTACGCAAGCCAAACATGGCTGCACTGAGGTACAGATCCCAGTTCCAAGGCTTCTCATCCACCAATTTGGTGAGAGTTTTGAAACATATTGGCATTGTTATGAAATACTATTTCGATTGTAAAGCATAGCTTATGATTGCGATGTGTGACCCAAATCACACATACTTAAATAAATCAATCAATAAATAAATTATATATTTTAAAAAATTGTTTGGTTTATACTTACAAAACAAATGCTGCTAAAAAAAGTTAACTACTTCTGTATGCCACTTGTGCTCACTGGATATATAAGTTAGCTTACTTGAGTTTTATTAACTAAAATGTGGCCTGTTTAGTCCTAAAGTTGTCATAGCCATAGGCTATGTGTAGCCTAGCTACGGTATCCTTAGCTATGATTATAAATATATTTATGAACTCAAACATAGACGCTATTGTCCACTATGTCACGCATGGGTAGCTATAGACTAGGTGGGGGGTTGCTTGTTAAATGGACTTGCTACGGGGAAATAGTGACACTTAGAAACTCTGTATTCGGCAGAAATCGTCACAAACCGTCTACCAATAAATTTAAAACACAGAGTTTGTGATTTCCAATAATAGTTTGGCTGCAGAAGCAACGAATGTCTCAGTTGAGCAAAAAGGTTCTGCCGGCGTCACCTTCTACGCAAAGGGGTTAACCATACAATAGCAGTTACAAACATCCAATCACAAACATGTCGCGGTTGCTAACTAATATCCTATGCCCAGTATTACAGCCTTACTTGGGTCCTTTGAATTGTTTCTTCCGTCGGATTGAACGTTCGCAGGGTTGCGATAGATAGGGGAACCGGTCCGCCTCATCTTGGGTCCCTGGAACTGGTTTCTTTCGTTGTCAGGGTTACGTGGAAAGGGGAAAGCCGGTCGCCTGATCCTGGGGTTGCAGTTCATAGGGGTAGGTAATGGAACCGGTTGCATTATTTCTCCCAAAATACGCGTGATCCTGGTGTAGACCGCTTGCCTCTAGGGGACTCACCGGCAGTGTTCTGCTGAAGGATCAGTGGGTGCGTGGTCCGCTTAGTGGTTCTTTTTGACCATCGGGTGTTCGCGATGCCTCTCTGCGTCTCGTCTCTGGTCCTCCGTAGCTGATATCCGGGGGTAGATGAGCCCGCCTCGCTCAGTTGGGTCGGCGTCATGGACGGCCGATGCTTCCTTGTGGAGCAAGGGCTCCTCCCCGGGCGTACAGGCCGCCTCCCCGGGCGTACAGGCCGCCTCCCGGCGTACAGGCTGCAGAGTGGTGAGACGAGCCAGTGAAGGCCCTGGCGAGTTGAGCGAACAACAAAACTGAACTGAACTTAACCCGGGAAGAGCAGCCGTGTTGCCGTTTTTATAAACTTTATTGCTAGTCGCACAATAAACAAGACAACATCCTGTTTCAGGAGCCTCCTGTGGACTGCATGGAATTGTAGTTCCTGTTGACCCTACAAGTCTTATCAATAGCCAGTATTAACTAGCTAGTGTTTTCACATAACGTCTACATTTGAAGGTAACATATTGGGCATTTGTTGTTGTCAGTCCTGTCGAAAATGAATGGAGAAGGAAACTAAACAGCAAACATTTAAGTTACTAACGTCAGCCTCAAGTTTTATTTTCCCACTCATATTTTTGACATGAGCAAGATTAGCCTGTTAAGACAAATATGACAAAAAGACTTCATTCAGTTGTGCCAATGTCACTGATGATTTAAGTCTGTTGACTCAGAACAATCTCTTGAACATTGATGGACATTATGCTTTTTTATATACCTTCTCTTTTTATATCTGATTTTAGGGCGGCATTTTTAAATCTTGCTTAGGGTGGCAAAATGATCAGAACCGGGGCTGTTAGCATCTGTGAAACTGTTAGCCTGGGTCAAATTTACCCAGGACAATATTGGGATTTTAAAAAATACAGACATTAGATTTATGGAAAAATTCTCTATATATGGTTAATGGTTTCCATTTACAAATGAAAGTGTGAATAGTTTTTTGTGATGAAGATGTGATATTACAAATCCACTATAATGAAGTCATGGGGGCTATAAATTATGTGTATCTGTGAAAAATGTAAATTAAACAAGGGTTTCATGCAGTAGAATATTGATATTGATTTATTGTTTTGAACTGACATCTTTATCTCATTATATTAGAAGAAACCATATAGGCAAAAAAACCTAAAACAAATACAGATGAACAACAAATAGAAATACAAAAAGGAACAAAATTTACACTGCTTTAGTCACTGGTTATGAAATACATCTCTCAAAAGTGTCATTCCTTGTTTACTAAATGTTTAAAATGGGTCAATTTGACCTAAACAGAACACAAGGGTTCAAATATCATGCTTATTTTTCATGCATTACATTTACATTTTAGACATTTGGCAGACGCTCTTATCCAGAGCGACGTACATTAGTGCATTTTCCAACCTGAAACAAGTGCGTTAAAACAACCCTAAAAGGTAAATACGAATTCAAACACCAGGCGCAGTCAGTATGATTTTTTTTTTTTTTTTTTTTTTGGGGGGGTTCATAGTTCATGCAGAACTATGAAATCCAGAATGACTGTAGAACAAATTCAAGTTATGTTTTATTGGTAGAAATGCAGGGTTGTGTCACAAAGACAAGCTGTCTCTAACCTGCAGGTTATGACTATTAGAGACGGCTCACTTTTTAGTTACAGCAGAAAGGCTGTTTATACAACAGGCACTTCAGTTGACAGCTTGGTCCAGACCAGAGGCTTGTAATGGTTTTAGATATTAAACCAGATGAAGGAAGTTAACTTTGCCTCCTTGTCTTAAACAACTCATGAAGCTTCCCATTTTGGCAGTAGTGAAGAGATAACCCCAATAACAAAGCTATACTGTGGCTAGATCCACAGTGGTCTCCCTAAACATGACTGGAGCCATCCCCCCTCCCAAAGCAGGCCAACCGTGTGTCTGGCTGTCCCCACAGATGGGCTGCCTGCAGAGAGGGCAGCCCAGGGAAGGCCCAGGGAAGGCCCAGGACAGCTCGTCCTGGGCCGCTGCCAGGGACGCGGAGAGATCTCCTTCCCCGCCAGTGACTGTTACGAAATGCAGCTGAGGATTTGTCCCACTTCATTGGGACAGTCTTGCAATCCAGCAGGTTAGAGTTTGATACTGTAGATTCCCAGACCCCTCGGGAGCTCCGCCCTTCTGCTCTTGGCCTCCCCCCCACGCCCCAGTATGTGAGTGAGGTATTGAGGTGTATGTTTACCATGGGTGTGTTGATGTGTCCGCATTAACAGAGCATGAGGATGTGGCAGCATGCACAGCATGTGGTGCAGCGAGTTTAAAGGAGTTTTTATCAGAAATGTAGTTTCTATGCGCACAGAATCACAGTGGACGTGCAACTGGATTACTTCACTTTTCCTATCAATGACACATTTATGCAAATTATGATCTGAGCGAGACCTATTTACGAGAAAAGGACAACCCCTAAAGGGAGCAACCTTAATAAGTCTGCAAATTGGAGACCATATAAAGAACTTTCATTATTAGATGTTTTAATTAGGCAAGAGAAAAAAGTGGCCGCTCCCTAAAGGATGTAGCTAAATATACTTAGCACCCTTCAGTGGTTTCTCAGAGACCCAAATCCTTCTAAACATTTACTTTCCCTACCTCGTAACAAGGGAAACAGCTGTCAGTTTGACACATAATGCCCATAAAACCCTACCGTGTCTGGCGAACGACCACTGTATGTCCCACTGTCCTGCTGACCTACTGGAACACAGTCTGTGCCCAACTGGAACACTGTCTGTGCCCAATTGGAATGTTGTCTGTGCCCTACTGGAACACTGTCTGAACCCAACTGGAACACTGTCTTTGCTCTACTGGAATGCAGTCTGTGCCCTACTGGAACATTGTCTGTGCCCAACTGAAACACTGTCTTTGCTCTACTGGAATGCAGTCTGTGCCCTACTGGAACATTGTCTGTTCCCAACTGAAACACTGTCTTTGCCCTACTGGCAGAATCTAGGAGGAAGAGCATATCTAGACATACAGTACAGGTCGGGCTGTGCTAGCTATAACAGCCAGTCAGAGCTTAAAAGAGTATAGGTGATTTATTTTAGCGATACCCAAATTAGGCGGTTCCAATAGCTTTTATTTTCACACTATGCATTCTTTATTTTTTCATTTCCTGTCTTGGCCTTTCTAAGTATTTACCATAAACTGTCCAGTCCTGACTAGTGTAGCACAGTTATGAGATTCCTCTGTCCTTGAGAAATGGGATCAGTCAATTACCTAATTTTTTTTCATTCTCTTTCAGTTATAACTGATATTTTATTCCTTCGCTCCCACCCATTTATACTCTGTAACTGGGAGACCATGAAGATGGTTGCTCAGAGACTCAATTGCCTTCCTGTGGGATTAAAAGGTCCAATTGCCTAGAATTTTCCAAATGTACCACAGCATATTTCGACTCATTAAAATATTAATAGTACTAGTATGATTTATTGATTAAAAGAGGGAGATATGGGGTTATTGTTCACTCTTAGTTCCAGAAAAAATCGCTATTGCTGGGTGAATTTGAAAGACTGTGCATGTGTGCGTGCGTGCGTGCCTGCATGTGTGTGAAAAAGGATACACCTTCAGAAACGTTGAATTTGTTCTAATTTTCAACTAATGACACAGACTTCAGATTTCATTTAAGCATGCATTAAAATGTCATTACAAGGCTTGTATAAAAGCAATACATCTGAAAATTAAATGGAATTCTTTCTGGAATCGGAAATTCTGGGAAAGGATCTGCAAGGCTTCCTGAAACACAAGGGATTGACCTCACGCACCAGCCCACTGCGGTCTCCACCATCCAGCATCCAGA
Source organism: Synaphobranchus kaupii (assembly GCA_029718625.1). Lineage (NCBI taxonomy): Eukaryota > Metazoa > Chordata > Actinopteri > Anguilliformes > Synaphobranchidae > Synaphobranchus > Synaphobranchus kaupii. The sequence goes on from CM056378.1 coordinate 50,380,709, forward strand.
GTCGCTAGTTTTTTGAGCAGTAGCAGATGCTCACATGAAGTGTAGTTAGAGACTGATACTCACATGAAGTACAGTTTGAGACTGATACTCCTATTAAGTACAATTAGAGACTGATACTCACATGAAATACAGTTTGAGACTGATACTCACTTTAAGTACAGTTTGAGACTGATACTCACATCAACCCCTTGGCGCAGAGCGAACGTGGCCATTGCAACTTGTTACTCTTCTTTGTTGTTGTAGTCGACCAGTGCCGGCACTACATTCATAGGTAACGTAAAGTATCGCTCCCCCGATAGACTGTCGTCGTATTTTATTTGCTTTGGGTGCACTGTGGAGTGTTTAAGTATGTTTGGTAGTGGATGCTACCAGTTGCCATAGAGTTGCGCTAGCATTAGCAACGTGTGTATGTTCAAAAGAAGGGACAGCATGGAATTAGCTGAAAATGGCTTCCATCAATCAACTACATCATGGGTAAGTCATAATTGAGACATTATGTCCAAAATTCCGAACTTAAGGCTTTATAACTCCACATGTGAGCATCACATAAACTTGGTAAATGGCTTAAATGAAGCAAGACAGGTGTACCATTTACAATACAAACTTAGATTTGTTTATTTTCATAATTTAAGTCAAAATATAGTGCCACAAATGCAAAGAAACTGCAAAAAAAATGTTTTTATTTAGTTTGCAACAAAATACTGAGAGCTACATAAGTGAAATCGGTAATATACACTACTCACAAAAAGTTAGGGATATTCGGCTTTCGGGTGAAATTTCAGGATGAACCTAAAATGCACTATAACCTTTACAGGTGAAATTAATTTGACCTTCTCTAAACTTTTGAATGCACATGTCCAACTATTCAATGTTTCAGTACTTTTTGCACAACTTGCTGTTCTCTAACAAGGAGCTGAACGGCAAAATTCACAAGAGGTGTTTGATCCATGAATCGACCAATAAATTTCCTGGTTCAATTAGAATTGGTATTTAAACAGTCCTCTTCATCATGCTGTTCACATTTTGACATCATGAGACCAAGACGACACCTAACAATTGATCAACAGTACCTCGCCATTGCGAGGCTTCAAACAGAATGTTCTCAGAGGGAAGTGGCCACTGAGCTTAGAGTGTCACAGAGTGTCATCAGCAGGTTGCAACAGAGATACAGAGAGACTGGAAGAGTCACAGAAAGGCATAGAAGTGGGCGTCCTTTGGCCACATCCCACACTGATGACCGCTTCATTGTGAACAGTGCCCTGCGGAACCGGATGATGAATGCCACTCAACTCCAGGCACATTTAAGGGAGGTGAGAGGCACCCAAGTGTCACGTCAGACCATTCGAAACCGTTTACATCAGCGTGGTCTGCGTGCTAGACGACCTGCAAGGGTACCTGACCACACCACCAGGCACAGGCGTCATCGTCTTGCATGGGCCAGGGAGCATTTACGCTGGACGAGGGACCAGTGGGCCTCAGTGCTGTTCTCTGATGAAAGTCGATTCACGTTGAGCAGAAATGATGGCCGCCAACGATGTTGGAGACGTCAAGGAGAGCGCTATGCATCAGCCACTGTTGTCACCAGACGACGCTTTGGTGGTGGCGGTGTTACAGTGTGGGCAGGTGTGTCTAGTCAATACAGAACTGCCCTACACTTTGTGAATGGTACAGTGACAAGCCCATACTACCTGAATAACATCATTAATCCAGTCATTGTGCCCCTGCATGAACAACACAGGCCTAATTTCATCTTCATGGACGACAATGCTCCAGCTCATCGAGGTCGCATCATTAGGGAAAGGCTGCTGGAGACTGGGGTACCTCAAATGGAGTGGCCTGCACTTTCTCCAGACCTGAATCCCATAGAAAACCTATGGGATCAGCTGACTCACCGTGTAGAGGCTCGTAACTCTGTACCCCAGAACCTCAATGACCTGAGGGCCGCCCTTCAAGAAGAGTGGGATGCCATGCCTCAGCAGACAATAAGTCGACTTGTGAACAGCATGAGACGTCGTTGTCAAGCTGTAATTGATGCTCAAGGGCACATGACAAGTTATTGAGACATTGACATTTTTGTTGTGGTATACCCACCACTGTTGTTGGCTTTTGTTTCAATAAATTGTTTGAGATGAGGAAATCACCATTGCATGCTTCTACTTAAATGCCCTACTTTCATGATACGTATAATATCACTGTAGCGTGAACTTACATTTTCCATAAATTTCACCCGAAAGCCAAATATCCCTAACTTTTTGTGAGTAGTGTATATTAGTTAGTTTAGTTAGTTAGTTTTTATTATAAAGAGAGTTTCGCAGAAACAAGTCTGAAATACACTTCTTTGCACAGGGAAAAATTATTAAAAATAATAATAAAAAGTTTATACATTTTAGTACATATTTCAAGCCTGTGGGGGTAGTGACAGTCAGACAATTTTCACTTCTTTATCGTTATAGAGTCTAACTGCAATGTGTAGGAATTACTATATATACATTTCCTGGATCATAAACTCCATGTCCACAAGTTTTGCTAAATCTGAGGATGATATGCAGAACTACTAAAGGTCTATGATGCAAAATATTGCAGTGTACCCTGTTGTGCATTAGTGTCTCCAAATCTATCCAAATGGCTAAATTGTGCACTGCTCTCAAAAAAAAAAAATGCTATATTTAACTACAAATCAACAGTTTTGGCTCATAAAACTCACTTTTACATAATTTTCAAGTGGGAATTACTATATTTTCATCAGTTTAGGGGGGTAGATATCTATTGGTCCAAAACCCCTATGCAAAACATGTCATAAAATGAATAAAATGTGTTTTGTCCATTATGAAGTATACATTTGCTCCTTCTGATGGCTTAAGATAAAAAAAACATTGATATCACAGTGTTACATACACCTAAATATGTTGCCTAATCATTCACTCTTGTACCTCAATAAAACATCACTTTTCCCTGTACTCTACAGTATGTAGGCCTATACTTTTGTCCTGGGATTGCATTTTTCTGTAGTTTTTTTTAATTTTTTTAATGTTCCTATTCATAAGGACTCCAAGGAAATTTTTACCTTAATCTACCACATATCAGCGCACAGTAAATTGGAATGAGCATTTGTCATGCCCTAAGAGACAAGTATATACAGTACCAGTCAAAAGTTTGGACACACCTACTCATAGAAGGTTTTTTTCCATTATTTTTACTGTTTTCCACATTTTGGAATAGTAAAGACATCAAAACTATGAGATAACACAAATTAAATTATGAAAAAACCAAAAAAGTGTTAAACAAATAAAAAAAAGTCTTATATTTTAGATTCTTCAAAGTAGCCACCCTTTGCCTTGATAACGGCTTTGCACATTCTTGCCATTCTCTCAAACAACTTCTGTGGTAAACAGGTATTCCCGCTACTTTGAAAAATCAAAAATATAAGACTTTTATTTATTTGTTTAACACTTTTTTGGTTTTTGCACAATTGAATTTGTGTTATCTCATAGTTTTGATGTCTTTACTATTCTGAAATGTGGAAAACAGGAAGATTAATGGAAAAAAACCTTCTATGAGTAGGTGTGTCCAAACTTTTGACTGGTACTGTATGCCATAGCCTATATTATGTACGACAACATGAACATAAAATAGTATTCCACCATCTGCAAAACACTGCCAAATGTTCTATCTTCAATGAACATCCATAGCCTACATAAAAAATAAATGTGACGATTGCACTACAGTACGTGAAATGCACTCAAAATGCGAAAATAACAATAGGGCTATCAAATATATTGGAAAGACAGTGCTCGAGTGGAAACACGAACGTACATATGTAGCCAGTGAGACCACCAGCATTTTAGACACAAAAATACTTACATATCGGGAAAGGGAAACTCCCCTCCCTAATGCGTTTTCTATAGAGCTTGCATAATACTAGACCGTTAAAACGAAAACTGCTGTTACGCTGGGCTGTAGTAAATTGTTCAAAGCACCCAAAAATACATGGCATATACCGTTCCTAAGGTTATAATGTACTCTATTGAATAAAAAAGCCGACAATTAAACCAGAATGAACTGTAATGAATGAGACAGGCTTACAGGGCATGGGGGTATTACGAGTCAACGTTTCAGATAGTGTAATAGCCAGTGCCGGCCCAAGGTTTTTGGTGGCCCTAAACAAAAAGTGTATATGGGGCCCTCTGTTTCGGTCGAAAACCACCCCTTAAGCCCTAGCCAGCAAGATTTGGCACCAATAGAAATATATTTGGATTAATGAAAAAACCATTGTCTTAGGGAACACAATTATTTATTTAAAAGTATATATTAAAACAACCTAATGTAGCAGATTTGAACAAAGTGCAAAGAACAACAGGCTATAAATCAAATTGTTAAACAAGATAAACTGTACAATACAAAAGTGCAATAAAAGTACAATAAAAGATAGAGCACAAGAGCCCATGTAGGCTTTGCTTGTAAAGTAGTCGTGTATCGGGAGACATAAAACCATCCACAAAAATGACAAGCAACAAGTCTATAACGTAATTCTGTGCGAGATTTTCTAAAACAACAGTTTTTTGTGTGTGTGTGTGTTTTTTTATACCATGATACGTTGATAAAAGATGGTATATGACAAAATATATATAACTATTCTAATGTTCTGTGTCTCTTTTACCCTTAGCAACTGTAGGCTACACTTAACTGTGGTTAACGTTATTGTTATAGCAGCACCTAGTGGTAAAAGTTGGTACCTAGGACTTTTAGGTTCTAGGTTTGGTTCGGATTTGTATAGTATTCGCCTGGCCCGACCCACCGAACCCGACCAGACAATGCAAAAAGCCGTGTCTAAGCATTACACATTGGTAAAATATAAATAGAAAATAGAGATTAATTTCAACTGAATTGACCACCAGGGCAACAACTGGGATATCAGCCAACTATTTCCAATTGATGAAAGCACTTCTAAGCGTAAGACCATTGTTTATTTTTTTGTTGACGCTCTTGCTTTATTTTATTAATTGTGCATTGGTTAGGCCTAACCAATGCACAATTAATAAAATAAAGCAAGAGCGTCAACAAAAAAATAAACAATGGTCTTACGCTTAGAAGTGCTTTCATCTTGTTTTCCTGGCAGAGAAGTCCTTGATTATGTCCGTAAAATCCAGTTCACGGAGGAAGCTAACGTTAGCTGCTGCTACCGGACTAGCTGTCAGTTGGTGGCTTTTGCTAACATGCTGCTAGCAGCCTCTATGTTTCCCTTTTCCACTGGTTGAATGGAAGGTTTGAAACACCCAGTTAGCTTGGGAATTCTTTTTAGCAACTCCTGTTCACGAATGTCTTTTTTTTTTCTTTCTCTTTTCATTTTTGTGATCCGCTGGTATGCTTTCGTAACTGACATTTTAGCTGCTGACAATAACAAGCAAAATCAGCACGTGTAAGTAGGCGTATAGCCACCAAAGACGTAGCCTAAACATGACTGTGCAAACCCATTGCATGAATCTGACCAAACTACCGGTAGCCTATGTATGTTTTTTGCTTTTTGTTAATAAATGGATGAATGAATATATAAATAAAATTAATCTGACCAGACAACCAATTAACAACAAAAACATTATTTGAAGTGAATTAGTCACTCACTGGCAAATTATATTCGGGCCAATCGAGGCCCTGTGCTTCAGCCCATGTAGCCTGTGCATTAAAGCACCCCTGACGATAACATTTTCACGTCATATTGATAGGCTAATTATTTAAGCGAAGATAGCCTATGCATGATTTGTTTTTTTCTATCGGCATGGCAGCCAAGACACACATAATTTATAACATTTATAACTGACATTAATAGAGAGTGTGACGGTGTGTCCAGAAATGCCCCATGAGTCTGTGATGATCCTTCAGCTTGACTGCCGCTTCAGTGAAAGGACAACGCGTTGATAATTGCCAACTAACGTTAGTACAGGGAGTCTAACCATGCTGCAATTGGCTACACGCTGTGTAATGCTTAAACATTTAGTAGCATATATTGCTAGTAGAATACATGGTAGTACTTTCACAGTTTATTTTGCATTTGAGTGAGCAGGGCTTTTCACGGCTTTTCTGGCGTACGATCTTGTTGGGTTTATCTTGTTGCTATGACGTTATTCAAATTTTATATGATGAATAAATATATTATATGTAACTCATAATAATAATATAAATAATATATAACTCAAACATAAACGCTATTGTCCACTATGTCACGCATGGGTAGGTATAGACTAGGTGGGGGTTGCTTGTTAAATTGACTTGCTACGGGGAAATAGTGACACTTAGAAACTCTGTATTCGGCAGAAATCGTCACGAACCGTCTACCAAGTTAAAACACAGAGTTTGTGATTTCCACTAATAGTTTGGCTGCAGTAGCAACAAATGTCTCAGTTGAGCAAAAAGGTCCCGCTGGCGTCACCTTCATTATGCATCTACGCAAAGGAGCTCAGTACAGTTAGAGACTGATACTCACAGTAAGTACAGTTAGAGACTGATACTCACATTCAGCAGTTAGAGACTGATACTCACATTAAAGGGATAGTTCGGAATTGTGGACATAATGTCTCAATTACGACTTACCCATGATGTAGTTGATTGATGGAAACCATTTTCAGCTAATTCCATGCTGTCCCTTCTTTTGGACATACACACATTGCTAATGCTAGCGCAACTCTAAGGTAACTGGTAGCATCCACTACCAAACACACTTAAACACTCCACAGTGCACCCAAAGCAAATAAAATACGACGACAGTCTATCTGAGGAGTGATACTGTTAGGATCCTGTAATTTGTCTGTCTGTTTATTCTGTATTATAATTTTCCTGATTTCTTTCACCCTCGTGATTGTCAGTCCGCGTTCCATGTTCCTCAGATTCCACTCCCTGTCTTTGTCATTGCACTATTCGGGTGATTTTGGGAACATTCGGGTTTCCTCTGTATTTCGTATTTCGTTTTCTTCCTTCTGGCTTTATTCATATTTGTATATAATACTAATGTACTAATCATACTAACTGTTAGATTAGATTTAATACTAACCTGCTAACAAACTAACGTGTATATAATAACCAGCTAACCTACTAACATTAGGGTTTTAGAGTTCGCTACTAACATTACTAATTACTAATTCATCTTGAGTTTCTACCTGCAGCTGTCATTTCCCTCCTCGTTATCCTATCCCTGTATCTATCTGATTTTGCATTCTCTGCACGTGTGTCCACTTTTGCGTTCCTCCTCTCCGAGCTTTGCACTTGTCTACCTGCTAACCCCAGGCCGTTTGTTATCATTGTGTCCATGTGTATTCCAGTCCGTGTCTTACGTTTCCCCCGTTATTGTTTTATTGGTCCTTGTTAACCCTCATTGTTCTCACCTGTGTGCTCTCCCATTTCCCCTCCTCTTCACACCTGATTCCTTTTGTGTAATCTTCTCCCTGTGTATTTAAACCCTGTTATTTCAGTCTGTCTTTGCGAGTTCCTTAGATTTTTTTGCTTCTGTGTTGCCTTCTGGTTTTCCGAGTATCCTCCGAATTTTCTGTTTATTCCGTAATATCTGTTTCTGAGTTTTTGTTATTCCCTCATCCTTCCCCCCGTTGTTGTTTATTTTTTGTTATCTATTCTTTGTTTTGTTTTCTTTTTGTTCCTCTTATGCCTCCCCAGTTTTGACCCCTGCCTGTGTTCTCGCAACCCTATTTTTGGATCCTGTTTTTGTGCTTTTGCTGTGCCTTCCCGGTTCTGACCCCTGCCTGTTCTGTGACCACTCTTTGGACTCTGTCTTTGTACCGTTGCCCTGTCTCCCCGGTTTTTGACCCAGCCTGTTTCACCACGGATTGCCGCCTTACCCTTTATTAAACTTAAGTTTTTTTTGTACTCCTGCCTGCGTTTGGGTCCTTCCCCCATCAACACCTAACAGATACTTTACGTTACCTACGAATGTATTGCCGGCACTGGTCGACTACAACAACAAAGAAGAGCAACAAGTTGCAATGGCCACGTTCGCTCCGCTGCCGTACTTCCACAGAGAATATAGGTCAGCACAAAGTAAAGGATTCAATGATAGTTTGACTTAAAAAATGATGATATAAACACTCAAAATAACCCCGATAGACTGTCGTCGTATTTTACTTGCGAAAACCTCAGCTTCTCCAGTTACATTGCAGTGCCATAAAATAGGAGGGTGCTATTAATAGCCCAAAGCACTTACGACCCTCCTCTCGCCACAGCCACAGACTGTAAAATGCATAAAATGCACCGTTTATACACGCTAAGAAAATCATGTTCACGTATAGAAACAATAATTATTTTTTTAAACGGTGTACAAATGAGCATTCGCCGTTTTCCCTTGCTTACTGTACTATATACAGTACCTGATGCATTTTTGGTTTAGAAGACACCTAATTTTTTTTCTCCAAAATCTCTTGTATAAATATGTTTAGGAAACCAAGTACTTACCGGTATATTCAGCTACAGCTGTTTTCTGATTAACCCTGAAGAGTTTATCTTGTTACATTTAATTTACATTTCTAGTCGACATTTCCGCAGCGACCACCTGTCGCAGTTAGGGCTAAAATACGTTGCTGTTGTTGTGTAAATACACACACGTTTTTGTACGTTTTAAAAAAAAAACGTATTTAAATACATTAGATGACATATGTTATGGTTATTACATATATATATACTGTATGTGACTATTCTGAAATCAATGTATTCTGTTGGTCATTTCAGAATGATACATCTTCTTCAATTCAAACTTTAAGCCATGGATGTGCAGGGAATATTTTTTGAGATGTTGATATTTAAATAAAACTAGTAGAAACCAGGTGTAAATTGCTTCTGGTGGGCCAAAGTAAATAGAGTTTACAGTGGGTATGGATAATGTCTTCTCTTCCTAGGAGCTCATAGCTTGAGGAGAGGTTACTTGCACTTCACTCAGGCGTCTCCTATCTTTTTGGCCCTTTTCTTTAATTTATCTATGTGTCTGATTCATCTACCCTATGGGCCTTTAGTCAGTTGGGGCTTTATTATGTCCCCTTTGTGTTGTTCTTTTCTTTGTGTGCTGGAGTCAGTATATGTGATTATGTGGACATACGCTGAGTCACTGTAGATATTAACGGTTTCTCCTGCACTCCTTCCACATGCTCTTGCCAGTGCTACCAGTTCTGCTTTTTGGGCGCTTGTTCCTGGGCTTAGAGCAGATTTTACGATCATTTGTTATGTCCATCTGGCTCTCCTCTTTCCTGTGCGGGGATCAATGGATGATGAACCATCCACAAAATGCACGTAGTCCGGAGCCATCAGTGGTTCATGGTGCAGGTCTTCTCTAGCTTTTGTTTCTTCTTCCACCATTCTCTCACATTCATGTGGTTGGCCTTCTTCTGGGGTTGTCATTAATTCTGCCAGGTTCACGGCTTTACATCTCACAATAGTCAATCCTGGTTGTGTGAGCAAGATCTCATATCCTGACACTCTCTGGTGAGTTAGGGAGGATTTCCCTCTACTTAGTAGTGCTTCTACTGCATGTGACACATATAGGGTGACTTCATGCCCTGCCGTTATTGACGTCGCTTTCTCTACTGCAACATGTGTGGAGTCCTCTTTCTACTGCATCTAGTCTTGTATTGTAATAGGCAATGGGTTTATGTCTTTCTTGCTCCTTTTGAGTTAGTATTGCTGTGGCAAATCCCTCTTTTTCTACACAGAACAGGTGGAACGGTTTGTTGGAAGTCCTAGAGTTGGTGCTGCTTGCAATGCTCGCATAAGTCCTGTGAAAGTGGTTTCTGTCCCGGGAGCCATTCAATCTGGTGTCTTCCTGCTTTATTTAAGCACAGGTCTCTTAGTGGTCATGCCATTTCCGCATAGTCACATATCCATTGCCTGCAGTATCCTGTAATTTCTAGGAATCTCTGCATCTCCTTCACTGTTCTTAGTCTGGGCACCTTCGTGACTGCCTCAATTTGCTTTGCAGAAATGCTTTTACTCCCTTTCCAAAGAGTGTGACCCAGGTACTGCACTTGTTCTTGACAAAACTGTAACTTTGATTTGGATACCTTATGAACTTTTAGTGCTAGTTCTTGTAACAACTTTTTACTGTCCTCCAAGCATGCAGTCATGTTTGGGCTTCATAGCAGAAGGTTATTAACGTACTAGATAAGGGTGCTTCCCTCCTTCGGCGCAAAGTCCATTAGGTCATTTCTGACCATTCTGTTGGACAGGCTAGTTGATTCTACATATCCCTGAGGTAGTCTTTGATAGGTTTATTGCTGTCCCCCTGTATGTAAATGCAAACAAATACTGGGACTCTGGGTGCACTGGGATTGAGAAAAATGTTGAACACAGATCTATAACTGTATAATGGGTTGTATCACTTGGTATGTTAGTTAATATAGTCAAGGGGTCTGTTACAACTGGGTAGTCTGCAATTATTTAGTCATTGAGTGGTCTGAGGTCTTGTACCATCTACCATTTTCTTAACTGGTAAGATTAGCGTATTACATGGGCTGGTCGTTGAGTATATCACCCAGCTTTTAGAAGGTCTTGTATAGTGGTGCTGATTCCTTCCTCTGCGTCCTTGTTCAGGGGGTATTGACGGACCCGGGGTCCTATCATTCCTGGTTTCAGTTGTATCTTTACCTGCCCAGCGGAAAGCATGAGGCTGATATCGTGCCCCCCTTGTGCCCAGAGTTCTTTTGGGACATCCTGTAGGTACCTTTCTTGTTCTTCTGTGAGCATCATCATTGCTTCCACTTCCAGTGTATGCTTTTCCATGCTTACTGGAGTCTTTAGGTTCAAGGTCAAGAACTAATCTGTGGGGCAGGCACCATTCTACAATCCGGGTATGTTGGTAGGGTGATACTGCTGCAGCATCATTCTCTTTTCCATTGGTCCAATAACTGCCATTGCTTTGAATCCCTGGTTGACACCCAGCATGACATGGGGAGTTGTTGTGTCCCCCATCATGTACCATTGCTTTGTTGGTAAGTTCTTCTCCCCCAGAGCTATCACAGCTCCTACCCCTTCTTTCCCTATGTAGATACCTCTTGCGTGTATCACTCCTTGTTTCCCATCTCTAAGTCTTGAGTGTACTCTTCATCTTCTCCTGTCGAGTTGAAGTATAAGGTCATGTGGAGCTGATCCCTCATTTCTGTCTTACTGATGCTTTCCTTGAGTACCGGGCATGTTCTTATTCAGAACTTCCAATATTCTTACAAATTATTTTCTTGTAGTAACTGTCCCCAGTATACCACTGGGCTATCCTGTTCTTTGTTTATCATGTCCATCACATATTGTCCAGATAATCCGGGAAAAGTGAAAATCAGTCCTTGAGGCTTGCATGAAATGGTGGCATTCAGTTTGCATAACAAGTCTCTTCCTAGGAGGTTTACGGGCACTTTAGGGGTATATAGGACCCTTGCCACAGTTTGTTGTTTCCCAATTGTCAGTATTTGTTTTTTAGTAAATAGAACAGTTTGTGTTATCCCTGAAAATCCTTTTGCTTTGATATGCTGTGTTGTAAGTGGCAAGTGTGCTCCATCCAGACTAATACAGGAGTGGGTCGCTTCAGTATCTATTAGGAAGTTGCATGTTCTCCCTCCTATGGCTATATTTATTTGTGGTTCAGCTGTGGCTCCACTGGATGTTATGGATAGCATGTCCCTTGCCTCACACTCCCCCTCTACTCCTAGGGGGTTGGGATTCTCAGGGCATCCCTATTAATTGTGGTAGGGGCCCATTCCCCATTGTTGTTGTGGCTGCCATCCCTCCTGCTGATGCCCGTATGTATTTTGCTGTGGAGTCATTGCCATCTGGTTCTTGGGTTCTTGATGTTTATATATTCTCTGGGGCCAACCCCCAGGGTTTACTCCTTGGTTCATGTAGCCCCTTGGTTGAAATCCTCCCCTTCCTCTGGGGTTACCCCGGCCTCTTCTCTGACCTGTGCAACAGTCCCTGACCCAGTGTCCTGGCTTGCCGCATTTCTAGCATTCTCCGTCTTTTGGCCCTGGTCCTCTCTAGTCTGTCGGCTGCCACTGCTCCAGCTGGCTCCATGGGGCCACCAGCCCTTAGTTATTCAGTCATGTCCATCCTATTAGTGGGCCCTGCCCTCCTGGGGCTTGATGTGGGGTGTCTGGGTTATCACTGCTGCTTGAGTTGCTTGTTCTTCTTTCTCCTTCTTGGCTATCTGGAGAAGTAAATAGCTTCTTCTTTAGAGATTTGTTCTGCCCTTCGGTACTTTTTACATTGTCTCTGTACAACCTCACATGGTAGACAATATGAGCTTTTTGTTTCTCCCAATTCTCTTGGGAAAGTCTCACAACCTTGTTTAGGGCCTTCCCTACTGGTTCAGGCAATGCTTTGCATAACATGTGAAAGAACATTGTCAGTGTTCCTGGCAATGCATCATATGGTTCTCCCATATTTGTGTTCCATGCCTCCTGCATTCTGTTGATGAAATCATGGATGTCCTCTCCTTCTTTTAGTTCTGCACTCGTTATTTCTGCAAGGTTTGCTCTGTGTGGAAACAATTCTCTCAAAGCAGCCCCCACACCTGGTCTGTGTCTGGTGAATGGTTCTCAGTCCAACCTGTGGGTGTCCATAGCTCCTTTTAGGCCTGCCAGGTTAATTACTTCCCTGACCTGGTGTCCCACACATCTTGCTAGGAGCTGCTTAACACAGGGGCAGGTGGGTACTTTTTATCTCCACCTTCGCTATCCAAGGCCCTGCTCCCTCTGTTATTCTTGGTAAATCCTTTATCATGTTTTCCAGATCCATTGACGGCTATGGGGTGTACTTACTCACTTGCAGTGGGGCCAGGAAGGTTTCTTCAATCTCTTCCTCTCCTCCATCTCCTGGGCAGTATTGATCTGGTGCTCTTCTCTTCCTGCTGCTTCTCCTGAGGATTTTGCTGGCACTGTTCTGGATATCTCTACTGATATTGTAGACTTGTTTTAATTCTTGAACCCATCGCTGCGAGTATCCAGATTCTTTTCACACAGGAATGCTTATTCTGCTCCATTCGGGTTTCCTCCTGCATTCCCCTTGTTATATTCTCATTCATTCTTCTCACAAGAGAGATACTGTTGCCCGAGTCCTCACCATCAGAGTAGGCAGTTGACCTTAGTTTCACTTTTCCTCTGATGTCTCTTCCCCTCGGGTCTCTCTCAGCTCTCCTTGGTTCTCTTCTCTGTTTCGTCTCTGCCTCCCATATTTCACACATTTATTTATTTATTTATTATTAAAATTTAATTTAATTTAACTAATTATTCAGTTAATCAATCAACCAGCCCAAACCTGTGTATATATATATATATATATATATATATATATATATATATATATATATATAATTAATTTTCTTTTTTTTTTTCAGAATTGACAGAAAATTATGAGCACTCAAAATACACACAAGAACATACAATAGTACTGAATACACGCAACGTTGCTTCTTCTCTCCCTTTTTTTTTTTACAATAAATTTCTCACAACACTACCCTATTTGTCCCGATCCTCGCATAATATAGCTGTGGCAGTTAGGGTTGCAAATTCTAAGGAATTTCCTTGATCGATAGTCGTCAACGTTAATGAACAATCAATCGATCAATCGATAACAAAACAGCTAAAAATAGCTTATGACATAAAATACAAAATGCATGATTTTTTCCTCAATCAAAGCTTTATTGAAACATTTGAGAAATACGCCTGTTTCATAGCATAACACAAATATAATTATGAACGCTGTTTTGTTTAAGTATGATATTTTAATAAGGCTCGGGAAATTGCGCTCACTCTTCCGAGGCGAATCAGTGACTAACACGTACGTCTATGACATATACAAAAATAAGATGAGCCTTAATTTAAAACTTAAATTTGCAAAATGATTATGAAATAGATAAATAACGTTTTTGAAAACAGCGCTATAATAGGTTCCCTCTTGAAATGAGAAAGCTACGACAAACTACGACAGCTCAGGCCTCAGTTTAAAACTTAAACTGCATAAGTGCAGTAAATACCTAGGCCTGCTGATTTTTATTTAAGAATATAAGCATGTTTACGTTATCAGGGGTGAGTCGTGTGCGCAGTCGGTTACAGCGAGACCAGCTGCTGAAAATACGCGTTCTGATGGGACCGATGTCCCAGGCACACATAAGTAGCGTGCTTCATGGTCGAGTGAGTCTTCTTCTTTGTAAAGTTAATAACATGTTTCCTAATTGCAGTGCGCGCGCCCCCTTGTGTTTAACTTAATGATTGCATTTCACCAACAGCTCCCATTGACACAATTAAGATGAGACCGCAAATAGTTCAATTTGATCGTTAAATTTGAAATGGTCGATCGATCAAATTATTAACGGCAATTAATCGATCAACGATTAATCGTTAACACCCCTAGTGGCAGTATCTTTCGACTGCTTCACCCTATTCCCATCTGTGGCGGACTGTTTGCTGGGAAAGGCGTTCCTTTGCACACAACCTCTACTTGGCCCACAACCCGGGTATTCTCATCTTTCAGAGATTTTTGAATTTTTTTAATATATTTGAGCAGACTTTTTAGCGTTTCTCTTTTCCTTTTCTTTTACACTTTTTCACACTCCTACTTATTTCACACTCTCTTCATCACAATTTGTACTATTAGAAAAAATACTTATTTATCTTTTTCTCCAACTCACCTTCTGGAGCCCGTCACCTAGTTGAGAACCACACTTGGGGCCAACGGAGTACGGGTAATTCATCTCTGCAGACTTTTTATGGTTTTAACTTTCACTATGGTTGACCGGTCTCTAACTTGAGGATAAAACACAGCATGCCGTTGGTTCCCTCCTGCGTCCTTCCCGGGATCTTGGGCTCCTGGCTGGCTCGCCAAATATGCGGAGGTAAGTCTTTATTTTCTCCTCATTAGGTTCAATTTGAGGTGGGTTTTAAGCTGGAGAAGTCTCGCCCTTGGTCGGATGAAGATGAAGGAAATAATCCTGCAGAGTCTTGTATTCAGTTTATCCTTTTATTGAGCACTGGCCAGTGGGAGGTCCTTTCTCCTATGCAGAGGGTTCAGGAGCTCCCCGAACAAAAACAAACAGTGGCTTATATACATTCATAACCCCTCCTCCTCCTAGCTAATAAAACAATGAGTTAAGGTGACACCCTTCAATCATAATTTCTTTTAGCTAATAGATGAAAAGGCTAAATTAATCTTGTTAGATAATCAGTTCCTACCCTATGCGCTTGGGGGCATTCATGGGCCACTAAATAAAGTTTATTTTGCATGCCTCTGCTGAAGTCGGATCGGACCATATCTTGTTGTTCATGTTTCCCATTTTTATCTGGGTCACCATGATCTATCTTATCTTTGTTTTGGTACATCTCATCACTCAGCCTACGCAGAGCGGTTGCTCAACCTACGCATGATCTGTGTCATGCGTCACAGCCCATTGCCCAGCCTGCGTATGATCTGTCTTATCTTTTGTTATCAAACAGCCTGGGAGACAGAAAATATCTCTCTCCCTTCACTTTCTACTCACTCTGTGTTCCCTCCCCCGCACTCATATTTAATTTAGATATTGCATATGTGGGTTTTCAGCCTGAAACGTCTTACTTCTACACTATTGAGAAACCTGTGCGTTGGGAGCCACCCAAATGACAAATCTCAAATATGAGTTCATATCCTAAATCGTACAGTGAGTTTATGCATTATTTTTGATGTTTTGGTGCTTTAAACTGTTCCGACAAACCTCTCTGTAAGCTTTGTCTGCCACATGGAAGACCCTAGAAAGGCAATTATGCAACAAGGAAAGTCGGGCCCTGAAGTCGGGGCCCTGAAAAGGCCCATTTAGTCCCAATATTGTCTATGTCCCCCCCCCCAAATGTACTTGTGTTTACATGAGCCAAAGTTTTGACGAGTGGGAACACTGGAACAACACAGATGTTAAAACCATCAAAGAAATATTGACAGTGAGTTAAGAGGTTGTTTTTTTCACCATGGTGATAAAGGGGTGTTAGAGATGCTCATTTTGAGATCCAATCATAAGCTAAATTCTTCACATGATGCAATAATTGACAGCATTACAAATTGGCATAAGAAATAAACACATATCTTGATGTAGGCTGCAGATAAATTCAAGCAAAACATGCAGTCAAACTAGAAACGTCAGAGCCAAGCAAACTGATTCAGACATTCATTCAAGGCAAAAAAGTGCCTTCTCAGCATCCTAAGGTGAGCTCAAAGACAGCACTACATGGGGTGTGCCAATATTTGAGATCTGTGGACAGTACCTCGTAAAGCTTGTCTCGTCAGGGCATACACAGTGCTTAAATCAAGCCGGATCCTGCTGGAACAGGATCCATGAAGGTAGGTTTGGAGTGCCTGCATATCCTTTGCATGCCATAAGTTCCTGATGTCTGTGACCCAACAACATCAAAAGACTCTTGATATCTTATTTTCTGGTACTCTTACAAGCGATACTATAACATCTCTGCATTTGAATGGATCTCTATGGGAATTTGGGGGTGGGACTAGATTTAGCTGTAAATTATGCTGGAACAGTATATAATACATGATTGGTAAAATGGCTCTAAGTCCTCAAGGGTCTGACATATCAAACAAACCTTAAATCATCACTCTGCTGCCAGAAATACAGTAGATATGGATGGATAACTTGAGGGGTTTCTTCTCCTGACTTATTTTTCCATAGAGTTAAATAGGAAAATTTGTCAGGAGAAACAACCCAAAGTGATCCATCCATATCTACCGCATATCTGGCAGCAGAGTGATGGTTTGAGGCTTGTTTGATACCTCAGACCCTTGATGACTTACAGCTATTTTACCAATCATGCAGAGATGTTATAGTATCGCTTGTACGAATACCAGAAAATGAGAGATCAAGAGTGTTTTGATGTTGTTGGGTCACAGACATCAGAAGATCATGGCATGCAAAGTCAAAGGATATGCAACCAAATATAAAAAAATTTAACTTAGTGTATGTAAACTTCTGGCCCACTGGAATTGTGATATATTTAATTAAAAGTGAAATAATCTTTCTGTAAACAATTGTTGGAAAAATTACTTGTGTCATGCACAAAGTAGATGTCCTAACTGACTTGCCAACACTATAGTTTGCTAAAATGAAATCTGTGGAGTGGTTAAAAATGAGTTTTAATGACTTCAACCTAAGTGTATGTAAACTTCCGACTTCAACTGTATATACAGTTGAAGTCGGACGTTTACATACACTTAGTTGCTGCGCTTAAAGTTCAAACAAATTCAACTTTGACCCCTTTATTCACTGACCTTTCAACGCACAGCCAATAGTTGTGGGCAGTGCTACCTCACCGCACACGACCCGATCAAAATGGAGGAGAAAATCATAATATGTGTTTCCGAGTTCCGAGAGCTATATGACACCAATCTGCAAGCATATAGAGACATCAGGAAAAAAAATTATGCATGGCGTAACGTGAGCCATCAAATGGGGCTACCAGGTTTGTAGCTCTCAATAGTCATGCAGTGAATTATGGCAATATGTAACATTACGAGCATGGTTAGCTAGGCTAGCTAACGTTATCAACTTAGTCAATGTCAGCAATGTCAATATCAATGTAAATGATTAATAGCTCCACATTATTGCAGCTAACGTTAAATATTGCATTTAATAAATAAAATCTAGGAATGATGTAATGTTCCTAGATTTTCAAACCTGTGAAACAATTGTAATTTGAATGTTTATTTGTGTGATGCCATTCAAGAACAAATCTGCAAAGATCCTCTCTCTCTCTCCTTTTGTCCTATAGTATATTCATTGACTCAGCTGAGCGCCTCTAATTGTAAATTAGGGTAAATGTCCCTCTTAAGCCCTTACTTAAACTGACTTTTTCCATTTAAAACTAATATACTGAGTGTAACTATGATAACTAACATTAATGCAAGTCCTAAAATCTGTGAAAAGAGCTCTGGAGATTTGAGTCTTGACATTTGAGTCTTGTGAATTGTGAAGCCAATCGTGTTTTAATGTCCATTGTCGCGAGAGTAGGCTATCTAAAATCATTCAGTGTCACATCACATTATTTTAAAATTCTATATTTTCCCAGTCTATTGGCTAATTAGAGTCTATTTTTCCATTATTGCTACGTGATGCCTGGAGCTCACAGGCACATCTAACACTAGTTGTGGCAACTCTATGCGTTTAACTTTAGAGTTGAGGTCTGGTCCATTTCATCTCATCTAAATATGGCACCGGTCGCTGATGCTTACTCGCATTCCTCTGCCCAAGTGTCCTTATAATCTCGATATCATTGTCCACAGAGCCTTTAGAGTAGATTTTCAAATAAATGTAGTATTGTCCAATAATCCCATTTATTTGGCAGTTCACAAAGTTCAGACTCTCTGTGCCGACGCTTCCCTTGCTTGTCTTCTCCGGTGAAAAACAAGAACCACCGCAAGCGCATTTTAACATTTTTGCTCTAATGTTAAGTACATGATTAAATCTATGTCTCTCTCTCAAGTGATCTCCTGCATTAATTTCAAATATTGTTGGTGCATACATGACGTTATTGCGCGGGTATTGATGCGCAGTTTGAATGCGCTTATGCGCTTCTCATTATTTGAACACCGCAGAAAACATGCGCTGCCCTTATAGTGTGAATGCGGCTTTAGCTAGCAAAAGCGGGAGCCGGCGATGTACGACTGGGGATTCTGGGTAGTGTAGTTATGTTTCTCAAACGCCATTAATTATACGATTCAAATTTGATTTAAACGCGGTGGTGAGTATGTAATGGACTTTGTTATCACATATATGTCAAAGTTTGGTGCATACAATGCCATAACCATAAGGGTCATGGGCCGCGGAACACATTTGTGGTAGGTCGGGCCAAACATCGTCGTCACAACTAAAAAAAAAAACTTACGCGCACCCGCGCCCCCTAAACAAAAAACGCAGGCTACGTGCGCTAACTGAATGAATGAAACACAGTATACACTTACATTTGCAAATATAGATAACTTTTTATTTAAGAAATATAAACTCATAACACTCATAACACATAACTTTTGTGGCTGCAGCTGAAAATCAATTTGGCAATGTTCGTCAGTCCTTCCTTAATTATTTTTTTAATAAATAGGCTGCGTGACCAAAGCATTTTTAAAAAGCAAGACGGAGAGAGGGAGGTAAATTGAGTTGCGGTTTCATGCAATTTTCTTAAATAATGTAACTAATGACAAAAATAACCAAAATTGGTGCTAATTTTATGGTATAAAGTTGAGAAGGAACTATTTGCTTCCATATAGAATCAATTGTTTTCAGAACTACCAACGAGAGGTTTTTGCATAACTACGGACAAAATAGAACTAGTAACGAGAAATAGAATTAGCAACGAGATGCTTTCTGTTCAAATAGAACTATCAACGAGCAGTTTTGCATGACAACGGCAAACTACATGCCAAAATGGCCTCGCAAGGGTATTTAAATTTCAGCTGATAAAGTCGATAAAAATCAATAAATATAAATGTGACTATATATAATAATTGTTGGTAACCATGGTATAAGCGCAATAATGACCTCGGAGCCGGGCATTACACAGTTTAAATGCCCTTCGGCTGCGCCTCGGGCAATTTACTACCTCCGCGTTGGGCATTTAAACTGTGTAATGCCCGGCTCCGAGGTCATTATTGCTTACTTATTTAATGAATTAATACTCAAACTTCCCAAAGAATTGCCTGCGTCGATCATTTTGCTTTGCAAAGTCCGCTGCAATCGCCTTAATGTCTGTTCGTGCGAGGATCTCTCTGTGGGTGTGGGTGCCCAGTAGGTCATTCAGTCTCCTCTGTGTCATTGTAGACCGAAGGTACGTTTTGACACGTCGAAGTGCAGAAAAGCTTCTCTCTGCTGTTGCTGTAGTTACAGGTATTGTGAAATACAGTTTAAGGAGTTTGTGTACTTCACAAAGTAACATTTTTGACACAGGGACCGCATTCATTGCGTCGGAGACCGATCTCACTGTTGTTACAGTTGCGGGTTTGTTTGCCTCTTTAACAGTGTCTGGCAACATTTGTAACTGTGAATGCAAGCGATCAAAGGTGAAATCGTTCGCATATAATGACAATGTTGATGGAGCAAAAGTCACGTCTTCTCCGTTGGCTGCAGTGACTATAAGTTTCTCCAGATCGACAGCCACCTCAATGTCTCTCTGTTCGAAACGACGCCCTAGTTCACCGTCCAGTAAATCTAGAACTTCAAAGTACTGTCTTTTATAAAAATCTGTTGGGCTCTGAAATGAGTGCTGCTCAGCTTCGCCTTCATCCAGCCTTCTTGGACGCCTTGCCTGCCGTGGGAGTACAGGGGCTTCGGTCAAATCCACGGCGGCCTCTGTCACGGACTTGTAGAAGTTCTCAAATTCATTGTCTGACTGCTGCCGCTGAATATATCCCCGTGTCACTTTCACTGCCCGTTGTGCGTCTTGTAGCGTGATATTGACAGTTTGCAGTGTTCTCGACAACTGTTCAATTGGAGAGAAAACCAGGAGAGATAGACGCAGACCATAAAATGTGCTGAATTTCTCTAGCACTGCCAAAATGCCACCAGCTCTTCTGCCAATTTCATCGTGCTGCTCCTCATTTACCTGTGCCATCATGGTAGAGAGAACAGTATAGTTCTCTAGGATAGCTTTAGCTGAGGTGTGTTATCTCTAACACAAAGTCCAATGCATCTCGAATGGCCTTACAGCTTTTCCCGGCATCTTGCAAACATAAATTTAAACAGTGTGCCAAGCAATGCACATGAATTGCAGAAGGATTCTTTTCTTTAAATTTCGCAGCAACTCCTCGCAAGTGCCCTAACATATTCGCTGCGCCGTCGTATGCCTGCCCCCTGCATAGACCAAGCGATACGTTGCAACGTACCAAAATATCATTTAGTACAGTGAATATGGCTGATGCGTCGGTTTTAGGCAAGTCAAAAAGCCCAATGAAATCTTCGTGTATTGTGTAAGTTTCATCCACCCATCGAAATAAAGTCACAAGTTGTTCTTTATTTGAAATGTCTCTGGTTTCATCGGCAAGAATGGAGTAAAATCCATGTTTTTCACGAATGGATGACAGCACTGTACGTAAAATGTCAACTGAAAGCAGGTGGATCAATTCATTTATTATGTCATGAGACATGTAATGTTTATCAGTGAGCCAGTCGTTTATATCCGGACAGTCCTCGGCCCGAAGGTGCATGAGCTTATATAGATTGCCGTTTTCGGATTCGTGACCCTCAATTGCAAGACCCTGGCCGATCAGGTAACGTATGGACGTTAGCTGTTTAATGAGCATTTCTCTGTTATGCTTCTGTTTAGCTTTCAGTTGTGTGTCCAGTTGAATCGCTATGCTTGGTGTTTGTGACATACATGTTTGAAACTGAGCCGTGGCCTCCCGGTGATATTTAGTGCTTTCATGTTCACGGAAGGAAACTACTGCGTTTTTCCAATTTTGAAAACCACTAGTTGCAAATGCATTTTCACTTTTTTTTGACAGGGAAAGGCGGCCTTTAATTGCACAAAATCGACACTGTGTACAGAAAAGTTTAGCTCGTGTTTCACACAAAGTTAGCCAATTGAAGTCTTTAAACCATTGTGACTGAACGGTTCGAGTTCGTTGGGAGGCGCCAGTTCCATATACCTTTTTCGTTCCCTTTAGCACAGCAGGATCGTCCGGGTGATTGGGTCTAGAAAGATCTCTGCAACATTCGCTGGAGCAATGTATAGCAGCAGTCGCACAGACTGGGGGTGTAGATGCGGCAGGAGGGCACACAGTTGTCGAGGCAGCAGGGCACGCAGGCACGAAGACGGCCGATACAGCAGCACACGCCGATGTCGGGGTAGAGGGGGCGCCGACAGCACACACCGACGATGCGGTAACGTTAGCGGCGGTAAGAGACAAGACTTCCACAGTTAAACATGACGATGAGGTAGCAGGTGTTTCGTCTGTAAGGTTAGCATCTTGTTTGTTCTGTTTTGTTTAAAAAAAATATGTAATAGGTTTGTTGCGTTTCATTTCATTTCGTTTTAGCATTCTGATGGCGCTCACAATTTTCTTTGCTAGCTTGTCTCACTAGCCTCTTTCACACATGCAATACGGAACATTACCGGAAAAGTTGATCCAGCAATATTCCAGAATGTTCCGTTTTGGTAGCGTTCATACAACCAACGCTCTACCCTATGTTGCTAGGATACGTTTGTTTACTTAGCCTACTACTGAAATAATGGCGGGTGATGAAGTGACAGAGTGTGCAGTTGTACTACAGTTACTGTTGTTTATTTATACATTTTCGAGGCAAACGCTGGCAATAATACATCTGTTCCAATCACAAAACACCATTCATAAACAAAAACTTAACGAAAAAATCTGGATAAGTCGGGAACAACTCCGCTTTAGCTTGGCTCAAAGCCGGAGACATCGCCTGTGGCAGCTGGAGGCTGTACGAGTCTTTCATGTGGCTCGGGGCTCGGCGAGACGAATGTGGGTACGGGAGCGACCCCATGGCATGCGTGATTGATCCGGTAATGTTCTGGCTTTGTTCACACGTCACATCGATACGGAACTTTTACGGAAACCTCACTAGGTCTTTTGCCGGCAAATTGCCAGCGCGGATATTCCGGAATTTCGACTTCGGCTCTTATTCACACATGACCCCTATCTGGCAATGTTCCGGAAAATTTACGGATAAGGCTGCATGTGTGAAAGGGGTTACTAGCAGTTATGCGCGCGTAGCAATGTAACATGCAGCGATTAGTCAATCGAAGCATAACGTGCTGTTTTACGTAATTACATCACTAGCATTACAGCAAAGATATTTTAGTGTTTCGAGAGTCTCAAGACGCTCTAGTGTTGGGCTGATTAGTGCTTTTGCGTGCTGTCTAGCTAGCTGGTGTGACGTCAATCCTCCAAAAGTAGGTCGGGCCATGGCACGGGTGGCCCCTACCGTTCCGCGGCCCATGATAAGGGTGACTAAAAGATCCCGAAGTGGGGCAGGCAGGTAGGGCTACTGGCTTCTGGCAGTCTTCCGGGACCAGCCAGGGATAGAAGGGGGCGGGACTACGGAGCTATATATGCAGTAGACGCCATAATTTGTTGTAGTTAAAATTAATTTTGATTATTTAATACACTGGAATAGCTCTGTGAGCTTTTTCCAGTAACTAGCCAGCTAACTTGCTAGCAAGCTGACGTAGAATAGAGTACTCAAGTGACTACGTCACACTGGTTTCGGAAGTAAATTCCCCCATTCATTCGTAGACATTAACTAAAACTTACTTTTAAACCATTTCTAGTGATTATGTCTTACCGTCAATTTCCTGGATTGTTCAATATAACGCCCGTTCGCAAACTATGTCGTTTTTCTGGACCAGCTTAGAGTATATTTTACGTTTCAGTATTTGTTTGTGAATATACCAGCGCTGCCGCTGTTTAAAAACTCGAAGTCCCATAATTACCTCCAGACCAGCAGTGTTGTCTCCAAACGTTGTCAAACAACGTTAGCCAGCAGTAGCACACATCTCTGTTTTTAAACACTTTTTTCTAACGTTACCTAGCTAGCTTGAAGGACTAAAAGCTAGAATTGTTTTATGCGGTTAACCTTATCGTAGTTCCTGACCTTGTCGGGCGGGCTTCTCAATTTAACAAGCTAACGGTAGCTCGTCTTCAGTGGCAGCACAGCCAAAAATGTCCACAGGAGATGATGATATCTGATTGGTCGAGACACAACCGTGTGTTGCAGTATTGGATATGTAGTCCGTTAAAGTGGACTACAAGACAAACTACAACCATTAATCCATTACTTTAAAAAATAAAAATTGGAACATGCGATGGTCTATATCCTTATACCACACAGGCTAATCCAGGAACGTTTCGGCTCATTCTATAAATCAAATTTCAAGAAATAGTCGATAGTCTCGGAAGCCCATTCAATCTGCCATAGGGAATTTACTTCCGAAACCAGACTCCGGCCACGTCTGACATAGGCCTACTCACTTGAGTACTCTATAATGAACAAACATAAGCACTGATCTCACGTGACATCACCCTGTCTTCGAAGTGTGTCCCAAATTCGTTGCCTTTTGAGGTACCTCCAAAGTGAGCAAGACAGTAAGGCAGCGAGGCAGCTGCCTTCGGTTTGAGACACAGCCGAATTCTGCATATGACAGTTGTTAAATGTGTGCTGCTCATTCTTTTCATTGTCGCTTACGATTGGACAAATCGTGTAGCCTAATGTGTCTCCAGTTTTAGACGGTGTAGGCTACTGTTTGGTCAAGTCCTTATACCGCTGGGTCCTGGTGCCCTCTTGAGGAATCATTTTGCACTTCTTAAAAGTTGCAGACCTAATTTACTCTGGTGTCCTAATTAGACCTGCATCTCTCACCTAATTGCACTGTGGCATTTATTGAAAAAACTTACTAAATCTCAGATGAGATGACTCTCTCACACTAAAGTCACCAAAGTAAAAAAAATAAAATAAATATTTTAAAAAACATAGCTCTCTCAAAATGCCCCCTTCTCTTTACATAAATGGATAAATAAGGCCAGGTATAAATTTGCAGATAAAAAAACTGACAGTTCATGGTCTCCAAAGATAGCATTTTCCAGGATCCACGACCAATACATCCCCATCGTGGTTTAGTGTATGAGGAGCTATTCCAAATCCCAGGCACCTATTACCCCTCTCTTCTGAAACGTGCTAAGAAACCAACATAATCTCTAGCAGTTTTCATACTACTACCTTGTGATGGTTTATATTATTGGAGTATTCTGTTCTTTTTATACACATGTAGAAATAAAAACATTGGAGCTGAGAATTCAACTAATATTAATAAAATGGGAAATTCATTTTACTTAGTGGTTGTAAAACAATATGTTTTTGTTTATATCCATATACAGTACACCAGTGTAGCACAGATGAGTGAGCTGTATGTGAAGTTAATGAGAATGTACCTTCAACGTTGTTAGAAACCAAAGCCATCCATATTCCAAAAGTAATTCTAACAGGTAATAGTTTTTGCATTTCGCCTGAAGACTATAGCTATCACTGACACTATAGAGTAGCTTACAGTAAATGTGTGGCTGCACAGTAAATCATCACAAGAACAAACACGTCATCATTTTTATCACTAGTCAATTAAGACATGCCAGCTCACTAAATCAGGTTAGTTTACCTTATACTGCACTTGAAAACTTCACAAACTTCTATATACTTGCTCTATTTTTTACATTATGAGCCTCTGGCCTATCACATCGCGAATGACAGGAAATATTCAGGATGAATATTTAGAAATATTCTCATAGGTCCGTGACGTTAAGCCGCGCCCTGCACGGGATTGTTTTTTTGGGGGGAACTCTCGGTGCGCAGCAGCATTAAAGTCTTTGGAGAGAAGGGTCTCAACTCAACAGTAATTCAACAGAAACCTCCTCGCTTCCACTTGCATTCAATTGGCGATTTGTCACGTAAGATGCTTTATATTACCGGAAATATCTGTCATGCATGTTTAGCTGTCAAAGTTAGTTGTATGCATCTGCAAGCCCCACGACCAATGCAATGCAGCTGCCCAATTAACGCTGGTGTCTGCTGTAGCTGAAAAGTTGGGTTGTTGTTGTTTTTGTCATCGATTGTTTAAGTAGCCAATGTGACCAATGAACCTGTGATATATATTTTTTTTTTTACCGTTTCATGAATAGAAATATTGTCTTCCGAGTAATGCACTTAGCTAGCTAACAACTACAGCGGTTTCTCATTCATTCTCTTGCATCCACAAGTTTGGTATTAGGCAGTGGGAGAATTTTCATTGGTTGGAATTGCGCTGGGCGTTAACGTTAGAATGGCACAGTCGCCTACGAGAAATTGTCCAAATTGAAAGGATGCATTTTAAAGGCAGAACTCCGTGAAGTGGCAGATAACCAGACTCGATGTAGCTACAAGCAGACGCTTTTATCCAGATGCGATAAGTTAGAACATGAGCTTGCGCGTTTTAGCAACTGTTTAGATTTTTCGTTTTAGGTTAACTTTTCAACAAACAAAAAAATTATGTTTGGAAACTGGATAATGGTCAATAGATAGGTGCCAATTTAATTTCAATTCCGTGAATTCAGGAAATGAACTTAAATTAAATTCATAAATTGAAAACTCCTTAAGGACATTATAGCATTTTTACATTAAAAATAATTTAACAGCTCCTTTCCTTAAACTGACGGCATTGACATGGAATTGACTTCAACCCTTACGAGTGGGAATTCAGACTGGGTGGCTTGGCACGTTTTGTTGGTTTGGTGGCACGTGTAGTGTAGACTATATTCTGTAAATTTTCTTTCAAAAAAACAACATAAGAAGAATAATAATTTGGTGCCCAACGCGGGGCTGTGATGCAATCCTGTCAAATAAACCACTCTGTGTAGTATTTCGTCCGTAATGCTACTGTAATTAACATAGACACTCAGCATTATTTTTTAAAAGAAAGTCCGTTTAAGTCCTTTACATGCAGTTATTTCATTGTTACAACACACACACATTTTACCACCTAACAGCCAAGGTATGCGTTTGCTTGTATTAGGCACTGAATTGTTCCAAATCAAGGAACATCTATCATTGATTTTTATGTAGGCTAGTTTAGGCTACTAGATCCTTTTAGAGCTTTCAAAATAAAGGATTTGTCTGAAACACTCACTCACCCAGGGCATTCATTATTCAGGAATATTTGCAATTATGTTGTCAATGCGAGGAACTTAACGTAAAACAGACAAGGGAGTCGGTGAGAAAAATAACAGTAACACTGTGTAAAGGAAGTCATTGCGTTATAACCGAGGCTACATGCTCAATGCATTATGTCGGAATAACTGAATTTATGTGGGACATATGCAGTTTGGCAGAAACATTGTTTTTAAAAAAAACAAAAAACAAGAACTATCAAAAAACAACTCTAATATTTGAGGCTAGTGTGTTCAACCTGTTGCCACATCAGCCACAGACGTTGATGTCGGTATTTCAGGTTGTCTTTCAGGGACAGTACAATGGCCAATGGATTTTCGAATCTGGTTTACAATCAGGGCTGCATTTGAGAGTATTCACTCACAAGTACAGAGATTGTAGGGACACAGATTCTGATTTGCAGAGCAGGTGCTGCTGTTCAAACTTTTCTCCCGCCAATGTAATTCTTTTTTCTTTTGCTTTAGTGATGCAATTTCCAATCAAGCCTCAGGTGAGCTGAAGGAAACTCGTTAGCTTGCAAAAGATTTAAAGGGCCGCACTCACGAGGCAGCATAGGGATGTAACAATTACAAATTAATGTTAGGCTATGTTAAAATAATGCATTCTTAAAAAATTTTAATCTGCCATGTTAGCTTGGTGCTGAATAACTGATTAATGGAAACCGGCCACCAAACATAGAAACTGGACGTGTTTTCCAGAGGTAGTGGCTGCAGGGTATATGGAGATAACTCCACCTGAAATGTACAGAGGTGAGGTTCTCGATCTACAAACTGCACCTGTTTTTTACACATAGGCTACAGAGGCAACATCACTTCAGAATTATCTATACATGCCATGATAAAAAGGCCCATATTCATACGCCTACGAGACTGCTAATCAGTCAGATCAACTAATACTTTCATTTTGTGCTATATGCAAATAATTTAATATAAAGGGTTACTTTTTAATGACCCAATTATAGATTTGCAGCTGAAATTAGTGGTGTCCTAATTGCTGAAAGTGTGTACACCGGCACCGGCACTGACACTAATGGCTCAAAAACTAAGCAAATGCCAGTGAGCCAGATTGTGTTAAAGTTAGCTGTTCTATTTGTCTTTTCAGTGATCAGTGACATTTAGGCCATTAGCCACAGTGAGGTACCCTGTGCTCCTCTCCTGTGCTGCACGCTGTGTTAGCTGCAGTGAGGTACCCTGTGCTCCTCTCCTGTGCTGCACGTTGTGTTAGCTGCAGTGAGACACCCCATGCTCCTCTCCTGTGCTGCAGGTTGTGTTAGCTGCAGTGAGGTACCCTGTGCTCCTTTCCTGTGCTGCACGCTGTGTTAGCTGCAGTGAGGTACCCTGTGCTCCTCTCCTGTGCTGCACGCTGTGTTAGCTGCAGTGAGGTACCCTGTGCTCCTCCTGTGCTGCACGCTGTGTTAGCTGCAGTGAGGTACCCTGTGCTCCTCTCCTGTGCTGCAGGTTGTGTTAGCTGCAGTGAGGTACCCTGTGCTCCTCTCCTGTGCTGCACGCTGTGTTAGCTGCAGTGAGGTACCCTGTGCTCCTCCTGTGCTGCACACTGTGTTAGCTGCAGTGAGGTACCCTGTGCTCCTCTCCTGTGCTGCACACTGTGTTAGCTGCAGTGAGGTACCCTGTGCTCCTCCTGTGCTGCACGCTGTGTTAGCTGCAGTGAGGTACCCTGTGCTCCTCTCCTGTGCTGCAGGTTGTGTTAGCTGCAGTGAGGTACCCTGTGCTCCTCTCCTGTGCTGCACGCTGTGTTAGCTGCAGTGAGGTACCCTGTGCTCCTCTCCTGTGCTGCACACTGTGTTAGCTGCAGTGAGGTACCCTGTGCTCCTCTCCTGTGCTGCACACTGTGTTAGCTGCAGTGAGGTACCCTGTGCTCCTCTCCTGTGCAATAGGTTGTGTTAGCCATAGTGAGGATGATGCACCAGTACCCCTCCCTTACCAGCGAACAGAAGAGGGAACTGCAGGACATCACTCGGCGCATCGTGGCCCCGGGGAAAGGCATCCTGGCTGCAGATGAGTCCGTGGGTCAGTACCAGCTGCCGTGGTCCATTACAACTGAACTCACAACACACGCTTTCCTGGGTCAAAACTGCCTGCTTATTTTAAAGTGAAAACAAACCCCCTAGGAGATCCTGTGGTTCTCCAGGGCCAGGGCTGAATGCTCCAGGGGGTATAATACTGAGTAAAACCCGGAAGAGCTCTTTTTACTTCAGCACATGATTACAGGTTTGGGAGGATTCTGGGTTTTACTCTGCAGTTACCCAGCTAACTCAGTAATCCTGCATCATAGTATAGCCCCCTGGTGTAGCTACTGATCAGAGAGTGGAGGGAGATGAGGCGACAGCAGAAGAATAGACTAGTTTTCCTCCTTATTTTACCCTTAGTTGGTAGGGGCCAAGTCTTACCTCCCAAACAAAATGTAGCCATCTACGGGGACCTATCCATGGGACTTGCCCCAGGTAATCATCATTTCTTCTCCTGATGTGATTGTGTTTGTGTTTATGTAACCCTACACTTAAGAGTGGCAAGAATAGGAAACCACCATTTTAAAAGAGCATAGCAATAAGTAATGCTTACAAGGTTCAGATAATTCAGATAGTGGCATCGCTGCACACCCCTAGCGAGCAAGGAGGCCTAGAAACCTGACTCAGTTACACCAGTTCTGTCAGGAGGAATGGGCCAGAATTCCAGCAACTTATTGTGAGAAGCTTGTGGAAGGCTACCCAAAATGTTTGACCCAAGTTAAACAATTTAAAGGCAATGCTACCAAATACCAACAGAGTGTATGTAAACTTCTGACCCACTGGGAATGTGATGAAAGAAATAAAAGCTAAAATAAAAGCTGAAATAAATCATTCTCTCTACTATTATTACTACTAGTATACTACTAGTATATTATCTACTAATATAATGACATTTCACATTTTTAAAATAAAAGTTGTGATCCTAACTGACCTAAGACAGGGAATGTTTACTAGGGTTAAATGTCAGGAATTGTGAAAAACGAATTAAATGGATTTGGCGAAGGTGTATGTAAACATTCGACTTAAAAAAATATCGTGAATTGACCTTTATGCTTATTGCAGCAAGCAATATCATGTATGTGAAAACAAAATGAATTATCTATGCCTTCTTGACATAGGAATAATATACCTAGACAATGAGAAATTGTAATTTGAATTATAACCCCAAAGTCTTTCCACTGTACAGTGGAATTCAAGTTTGTAATAAAAAACGGAATGAACGGTTACCTGTGAAAAGGGAAGAAAAGAAAACAAAAAGCGAGTCTAGATAAAACTCCTTACAGCGTCCGTGGAGTTGTTGAAATGGGGGGTCCAATGGATACCAACAACGATGACATTGATCTATTATCAAAACAGCAATTCAGTCATGCACATGCAGGCAGGAGATAATTATATTCTGAATATTTCTCAAAATGGCACTGATGATTTAAAAGCATATACATACTGTAGCTTGTATGCTAGATACGCCATGTGCGTTCCGCAGACTGAGCATAAGTCAGTACATTCTCACTAATAACTCCTATCGAAAGCCATACAACAGTGCAGATTGCTGAAAAATGTATCGTTGTGATTTACATGCGGCAATTAAAATAAAGGCTTTTTATTTCTTAAAGAGACACACTCTTTTTACTTTACTAGCAGTAACTCGGTAATTTGCTTATGAAAACTTCATGTGGGTTACATCTACATAGATATAAATACAGAAAAACCCAGAGAGATACACACTATATAACATGTAAAGTCTGATACTGGATAAATTGATAATGAATCAAATATTTTAATTCAATATATTGTATTAAAGACCCTGTGCAATTTTATACTTTTTAATAGTTATATTGTACATAATATAGAAACCCAAAAAAACAAATCTTCCTATTTTATTCAGTCAAGATTTCAAATGAGATCTTTTCACCCAGAGTACAAGTTCTTATTCTGCCCATTACGGTATTAGACTATTGGAGGTATTGGCCATTTATATTTGATTCAACCAGCAGTGCTGTTATTGAGCTTGTAGTTACAGTATAGATATGCCATTTCAGACCAACAGCACTAGAGTTTATAAACTACATTCTTTACATCAATGCAACATGTTATTTTCCTGTTTTTAAATGTGGAAAGAGTAAGTATACACAACTTGACATGAGATTAATTTACTAGATGCTGTTATCCAGAGAGACTTACAGTATTGGAGGAACATAAGTACATTCACCTGATTAATATGAGCAATAGTGCCAGACCTGGCAAATACCATTCCCAGAATGGCGAGTACAGTGTTCATCAGGGATCTCAAACTCAAATCCTGGAGGGCCTCTGTGTCTGCTGGTTTTTGATGTGTTCCTGCACTTATGTGCTTATTTTAAGTCATTGATTGGCTACAGAGTCTGCACACCTTGTTTCCAAGACCTAAATTGGCTGTTTATTGAAAGAAAATCGCAAAAACCAGGAGAGACTGCAGCCCTCCAGGACTGGAGTTTGAGATCCCTGGTGTACATCCATATGTTGTGGCTTAAAGAAGTTAAATGCATGAAATTAAGTTTTTTTTATTATTGCGGCACACATGCGGACGGTGAGGCAGCTTTCCGCCTTCTCACAGGCAGTATGGCAAAGCGCCTGTCCCAGATCGGTGTGGATAATTCAGAGGAGAACCGTCGCCAATACCGCCAGCTGCTGTTCAGCGCGGACGACCGCATCGACAACTGCATTGGAGGCATCATCTTCTTCCACGAGACGCTGTACCAGAAGTCAGACGATGGCACCCCCTTCATCAATATGATTAAAGATAGGGGCATTGTTGTCGGGATCAAGGTACTGCCACGGGACAGGGGAAAGGGGATTATACCTTTTCTCTTCAGGAAACTTGCTTTTACTAAACAAAGGAATCTACTTCTGCTAATGTGGACTTTCTCCCTCTCTAACTTCCTTTCCTTCTCTGTCAGGTGGACAAAGGCCTTGTCCCCTTGCCCGGAACTAATGGAGAAACAACCACACAGGGTAAGACCACATACAATCTGGTGCACGCTGTGCATCATGGGAAGTGATTATATGGAGCAAATGACAAGATGTTAGTTTGCAACTCAGTGAATGAGTAGTCATACTGTAACCTATCAAGATACTTACTGGACATTCATTGAGACTGAACAGTCTTGAATACACAAATATTCAAACAGGCAATAAGTAGAACAATGATCTTGAGAGCTAGCATCAATACTTTCTAGCTTGCCAGTTGTTGTGTAAGAATATGTGACAGCATGAACAAATTAACGTACAAAACCCAATTCCAAAAAAGTTGGACAACATGTAAAATGCAAATAAAAGCAGAAAGCAGTGATTTGTAAATTCTCTTTTACATATATTTAATTGAAAACAGTACAAAGAAAATATATTTCATGTTTTACCTTATCAACTTTATTGATGTTTGTAAATGTACGCTAATTACGAATTTGATGCCTGCAACACATTCCATTCGGGCGTTTACACGCAAGGATGGGTCGAGGTTTGCCACTTTGCGAAAAACTGCGTGAGCGAATAGTCCAACAGTTTAAGAACAACATTTCTCACTGCTGATTGATGTTGACAGTGAGCGGATTATCTGTCCTGTTGTAATGTGAAGCTCCTGAAGTGTAAATATCCTCTCTGATTTCTTGTGGCAGGCCTGGACGGGCTATCAGAGCGCTGCGCCCAGTATAAGAAGGATGGTGCAGACTTCGCTAAGTGGCGCTGTGTGCTGAAAATCAGCGACACCACACCCTCTCAGCTGTCTATCACCGAGAACGCTAATGCGCTAGCCCGCTATGCCAGCATATGCCAGCAGGTTGGAGAGTTGTCAGAACTCAGTTTATATTTTTCTCACTTTTCAGTTGTGTATCTGACATATCTTTCTTCCCAGCCGATGCTTATTTTTAGTTGAGTGACTGAATTTTGTGCCATTTTGTGCTCCCAGCATGGAATCGTCCCCATTGTGGAGCCAGAGATCCTACCTGATGGAAACCATGATCTGAAGCGATGTCAGTATGTCACAGAGAAGGTGGGTTCTCCATTTTGTCCTCTGACAAAAGGATGTGGCTTCCTGAAAGAGTGCAGAAATAATCACAGGTCTAACACTTAACTACAGTGCAGTGTAACTGCATAATAAAAATGGCTGCTGAATCTGTCTTTTTGTGTTTCTGAGGCAGGTTCTTAACGCCGTGTACAAGGCCATGTCTGACCACCATGTGTACCTGGAGGGCAGTCTGCTTAAGCCCAATATGGTGACACCTGGCCACAGCTGCCCTACCAAATACAGCCCTGAAGAGATCGCCATGGCAACAGTCACCGCCTTGCGCCGCACAGTGCCACCTGCAGTTGCAGGTGAAGCACCTTTACAATCTGACAGTCCACATCATTTCCACTGATCATTTTAGCCAGTATACAGTATAGCTACATCTGAAACCCATGGCTCAAATTGCAAGGCAGGTAACTATTACATATTTATGTCTACCATTTCTTATGTCTTGTATATCAGAAGATATTTCCCAGACCCCCAGTGCTTAGGATGTCGAAGTCCTTCTGAAATACCATACATTGGAGTAAACATGAACCGTTCTCTGAGATGTGCTTTCACTGAAAGTAACCTTGATAAAATGCAAAATAGCAATAAAACAGTTTTTCTATTTTTAGGTAAAAAACTCAAGTAACCTGCATAAAACTGGAGACTTATAGTTGCACATAACAGTACCAAAGGTGCAGAAATGCATTAATGGATTTAATCTTTTCAACAAAGAGCTTTCTGTTCTGCAGAAGTATTTTGAAATAATACAAGGAAACAGTTGTCCACCTTTCTGCAGGAGTGACCTTCCTTTCTGGGGGTCAAAGTGAAGAGGAGGCTTCTGTCAACCTGAACGCCATCAACACCTGCCACCTGAGCAAGCCTTGGGCCCTCACCTTTTCCTTTGGCCGTGCCCTGCAGGCCTCCGCTCTCAACACCTGGCGTGGCCTGAACGAGAATGCCAACAACGCCACCGAGGAGTTCATCAAGAGAGCCAAGGTGTGTATCTACCTCCAGCATTGACTGCTCAACCAGCCAGGCTGCCAGCACCCTCACCCAACCAGATTCCGGATTAAATTTAAAATTCCCTCAAAGTGCAGATTAAATATAATGAAATGTTATCCTGTTTATCCCTTGCCGGCTTATGGTTAGCCCAGGCCAGAGGACCCTTGCAGACGCCAGCTATAAATTTGGGCTCCTATACCATGTTTAAAGTAATTACTCTGTCTCTGACCCCTATAGTATGTTGTAAGCCAGAAACAGGTGCCAAGCTTCGTCACGTTTTCACACTATACACAACAACTTAGTTGCTGTCCAATGCAGTAAAACGTTGTACTTTTCCATTTATAAAGACTTACTTTTCCTGATTGACTAACATTAGTGGTATCCTCAGCTTGCTTGGATAGCAAAGCTGGCAGTTGATTTTGAACTAACTACTTATGCAGTTTCAAAGCTGAAAACATGCATAGCAAAATTAGTATTATCTCAAGATTTGGATGTATTTGAATCACACTAATCAATGCAATTGAAAATTATAGCAAGCTATATTGTACACAATGAGAAGGACAGACTATAATTATCCTTTTGCTTATGGACTTAACAACAAAGTAGCAAATTCTGTCTGGTTGTTTTCACTGGCCCTAAACATGCTTACTAGCTTGTTACGTAACTATGGAAGATGGCAGTTAAAAAGCTATTTAGTTACAAAAAACTATTTTTTTATTTATTTCAGTTCATCTTCACTTTCAGACTTTATTCAGTTTTCATTAACTTCAGTCAGATTTTTTTTCAGGTGAGACAGATTTTATCAGTCCTTTGATGTGATTGTGCATTTTCTTTTTCCTCAACCTATCCTTATCTCTTCAGGTGAACAGCTTAGCATCACAGGGGAAGTACTTCGGCATTGGAGCTGCTAGCCATTCTCTCTGTGCAGCCAACTATGCATACTGAGCACTCAGTGATGCTGACATCATAGCTTCTGCTGACCAATAGGATCCTCCACTGCAGCTGCTACCTAAATAACAACCAGTCACAGGCCTATGCTGCCTTCAGTCTGCACATTAGTCTTAACATGACTTTACATTTAGATGCGTGTAAATGTATAATATAATAAACAAAAAGCCCTCGTAGTGTTGTTGGTAAAAGGAGTAGAGGGTAGAGACGTGGGCATTAAAAATGTTTTTCAGTTGAGAATTCTCTCTTAACCATGTTAGAAAACACAAAACAGTTTTTGCCCCCACAGCCAGGGCCGTCTTTTGGGGGCGGCAACCGGTGCGACTATTTATTTTCTTTAAAAAAATTTTTTAAAATATTTATCTAAAATAGCTTATATATCTTCGTGAAGTACACCCATACACACGGAAATACATTTAGCCTAAATGGCGTTTTGGAAAGTTGACGTGATGTAGGAAGTAGCTATAGACGTCCCTCCGCTGCATAGCTACGTGTAGCTATGAATTTTTCAAATTCGCTTAAATGTGTCGGGTGGCAACTGACAAATTGGCAAACTCAAACAGCAGAGACCGAGACATATTCAGAAAGTAGGCTACAGCTCGGGAGTGTAAAAAAGAAACAAGAAAAATAAAAGAGATTGATTCAATGTAAAATTGAAAGGTTCCTTGGATAGATTCGTAAAGAAAAACGTGAAGGAGGAGGAGCAGGTCAACGCTGCTGACACAAGTGTGCCGTTTTTCGACTCCCGCTTTTCTTTTGCTCAATTTCTGTAGTTAACATTTAAGAACGATAATACTGTGGATTGTGGTACGAGCATAGCTATGAACCACAAATTGTAGATTGTCCTATTGATTGTGGTGGAGCATAAAATAATTGTGAAGTCACGATGTTGAACATCTTTTTCATTGTAAAGAGAGGCAAAAGACAGGCAGAGGGTGAACAATCCACAATTCATGGTTCATAGCTATGATTGTACAACAACCCACAATATTATTGTTTTAATTTTAATTGGAGAAATGAAGCAAAGGTGTGGCGAGTTATTGTTAATTACAAAATTTTAATTCAAGGGCAGAGTAATGGCATAGCCTACTATTTCTTCAATTGGTAGGTTGTATATGGTTGGTTTGTGTGATGTCGTAGCCTGTAAATCCTTTGTTCATAACTATATAATAGATACTATGTAAGCCTATGCTGGGTTAGCTATGATGTCATCGCGTAAACAGCTGGGCCCCGCGTAGGTTGATTCGCCCACTCTTGAGACGGCCCTGCCCGCAGCAGCAGTGAAAATATAATAGTGTTAGTAATGGTACGTTCTTCAGCTTGAGAGCGTAGATTTATGAATGTTTTAATGTTTATAATCATTCTTGGCCTAAAATCTTTCAATTTTGTCTTGTATAATTTTATGTAAAAAATCACAAAAGATCACAGGATATCATAAGTATCAGCAAAATCTAAGTGTGTGACTAGTGTAACCAGTATGAGATTTAAAGCAAGGTTTATTTCATGTTAAGAAAGATGTATATAATAGGGATAGCCAGTACTACTATGCTTTGTGATTTTCTCATTTATCATAAGACTGTGATGATCCTGTAATAATTTGAGAATGTGTCAAAATTACTCTATTAAAAAAAGAAAAACATGTGTGCACCATTGAGTGAAGATGTGCATTGATATGCTTGCTTCAAATCATCCTGTTAGTCAGTGGCAACATTGGTACAGAACTCTTCCCTGCATGATGCTTGCAGCAAATTGCAACACAACCCTCTGTTTGGACAGAAGCACTTTGTGGTGTTCTCCCTGCACTCAATGCATCAAATAGTGCAGAATTAAAACTTTAAGAATAAATAAGTGCAGAACCAAAGAGATTGTGGGGTTTTATTTTTTAACCACAGCAATTCTCTGGTTTCGACAACACTGACAACCATATACTCTGAACAGGTGGTGAAAGGATCTGTTTTGTGTAGTTTATTAATTGTGGAAACTCCTGAAACCTGGATTATGTAATCATTATGTCAAAAGTGGCTTATGCAGCATGTCAAGAAAGCTGACACACAGTGTGTAGGCTCATGGTGGAGCCCTGAACATCCTCGTTCGACCTAGCACTCTGACTTCCAGTTTTGGTTGACTGGAATAAACCACTGTGGTTGTCAAAGCTAAAAATTATATGAAAAAATACTGAACTATTTATTAATGAAATTGCATTTGTGTGCCACCTGCTAAGCACTACTGTTTAGGACATCGCTTTATACCGCATTACCACTTCATACCATTTCTACCTTTTATTTATCACCTCACACTAGGGCTGTCAACATTGGCCAAAAATCACATTTGAATATTCCTTCTGAAAAAACACATAAGTTCGAATATATTCGAATATCTATTACAATTTTAAAATGTTACAATTTGACCAACTTTCGGGCTGTGTTATTGCGCGTTAGGTCCACAAGAGGGCAAACCAATACAACGATACATAACTAGTATCGGTACATTTTATTTGAACATAAACATGAACGCAGTCAAGTTTGAAAAAAAAAAAACCCGGTAACATTCGGAGATGGCTTTTAAAATCTACATACACACTTTTATAATGCTTTTGTTTGAATAAAATTAAGGCACACAATTTCGAAATGTTACTAAAAAGAATTTTGATCCTGAGGGATCATTTACAATAAAGTGCTATTAAAAACAGAAAAGTACCATCTTTGACCTTTTGGAGAGGGAACTGTGATCAGCATAGTTTTAATGTTTAACGTCGGCCATCTGTAGCTTACATAGCTTGCATACAACTTTGTCTCGAGGTTCCACAACTCCGTTCACTGACCAAAAACCAAAGTACTTCCAAACAGGGCTTTTTAGTTTGCTCGGAGTGCTAATCACTCTCTCCGCGGCTGAGCTGGTTTCCGAACTCTCTGCCATGCTGCTGCTGTTGAATTATTGGCTCTTTTCAGCTCAACGAATATGCCTACATTTGATTGTCAATCTGCTATTAAATGAAAGTGCCGTTGTCCGTCCCATACAAGCATAGCAATGACCTATATGCAGCGTCTTCCGTTTTCAACAGAGGAGACGCTAAAACGAGAGATTTATTTTTGGTTTAACACAACCCAAGTTGAAAGGAAGACAGACACTTGTATCTGCGATAAAGAGACGCTGTATAATGTTTTTTTTCGAATGTTAATTTTCAGATTCGAACGTCATTTTTTATTTTTTATTTTATTTTATTTTTTTTTAACAATTCGAATAGTATTTGAATATCGAACCATCGTATGACAGCCCTACCTCACACTATACCATATTACCATCTTTCTATACCATTTCCAGCAATTGATAACACTGCAAAGCAACCACACCTACAATTTCTTTAGGAATTGTTAATCTAGATCATTGAGATATTTATTAAGTAATAATGACGTGATGATGGAGTAATCATTACTATATTAAGAATTGTGTGTGACTTTACTTGAAGGGTCACAATTCATTGAACTTGTAATTAAATAATGATGAACTCATGATTAACAAATGCTTGGCTGCTATCAATGTACATTAAGTAATCATTTACAAATTTGTATCATGCCATGACTATACTTAGAGGGACACAAGTCAACCAAGTATTTAGGAAGTAATGGTGATAGCATGTGTGAAGTAATGATGAAATAATGATAAATGGCGAACACCTATGGCAGGGGTGTCAAACTCCAGTCCTGGAGGGCCGCAGTGTCACAGGTATTTGTGGTTTCCTTTCAATCAGCACCCAGTTAAAGCATTGAGAACAAGGTGTGTGGACTTCTTAGCCAATTAGTGACTTAAATTAATCACTTGTGCTTAAACGCACCAAAAACCAGCAGACACTGCGGCCCTCCAGGACCGGATCTTGACACCCCTGACCTATGGGGTTAATTTATACTCATTATCCACTTTATTAGTATTATCTAATCTTGCTGTAGCCCATCCCTTTCAAGGTTCAACACATGCATTCAGTGATGTCCCTCTGCTCACCATTGTTGTTGTTTTTTGGCCTTTCTGTAAGCTTGAATATGTTTGGCCATTCTCCTCTGACCTCTCTCATTAACAAGGTGGTTTCTGCTCTCAGAACCGCCACTTACTGGATAATTTTGGGGTATCACACTCCACCCCTAACTGAACAAAATTTTTCCAACAAACATTCATGATTACTTTGTGTTGTCATGCCTCTTTTACGCATTTGAGTTACACTAGCTTGTAAATTTGCGAATGCATAAAAAAGACCAAATACAGAGAGTTTGGTTCATGCAGTATGTAAAACCTATACCGTACCGGCTTTCCTTGTCAAATGCAAGACAATATGGAAGCGCCGAGACAGGAAGACGCAAAGTTTAAATAGCCGGCGGAAATGCGGCGCAGGTGCTAACACTGAGTGGAGGAACGAAACGAAAATACGGAACGGACGAAGAAAAACAAAAGTGTGAGCGCTAAAAGAGCGCTCCAAGACAGAGCGGCCACACAGCGGAGAACAAGCAGAGAAACCATGACAGGACCCCTCAACTAAGGGCCGGCCCCAGACGATCCCGCAGACCTGTCTCTGCGGAAATCTCTAATGAGTTGAGGATCCAAGATGTTTCTGGAGGGGTCCCAGCAACGCTCCTCAGGGCCATAGCCCTCCCAATCCACCAAAAACTGGAAACATCTGCCCACCTGTCTCTTGGCCAAAATGCGCCGAACGGTATAAATAGGACCCCCTGTCAGAGCCAGGGAACTAATAAGTACCGGCTTCAACCAAGGGACGTGGAAAGTGGGGTGGATGCGCATGGAGCGCGGGAGTTGTGAAGTGCACGGTGACTGGGTTAATTTTCCGGATGGACTAATGAAGTGGGGAGCGAGTTTTCGAGACTCCACTCGCAAAGGAAGGTCCTGCGTAGTGAGCCACACGCGTTGGCCATCCCTGAAAGAGAGGCGTCGCCGTCCAGCCCCATCAGCCGCAATCTTTTGCTTAGTAGTGGCGGTGGAGAGACGCGCGTACCCGCCTCCAGACCGACCGGCACCTCCGAATGAAGGACCCTGCAGAGGGTACCTCTACGTCCTCTCCAGCTCAGGAAATAATGGGGGCTGGTACCCCAGTTGTGCAGCGTGTTGTGGGCGTATTCTGCCCAGGCTAGGTGGCAACTCCAGGATGTAGGGTTGGAGGCAGCCAAGCACCTATTCTCCAGAGTCTGGTTGGTGCGCTCGGTCTGCCCGTTGGTCTCAGGGTGGAAGCCGGAGGATAAACTGACTGAGGCACCTAGCAAGGAACAGAAAGCGCGCCAGAACTTAGCGGCAAATTGGGGACCGCGATCCGATACCACGTCCAAAGGAAGGCCGTGCAGCCGGAACACGTGATCCACCACCAGCTGTGCTGTCTCGGGTGCTGAAGGGAGCTTGGGTAACAGGATAAAATGTGCCACCTTGGAGAAACAATCTACAACCACCAAGATCACCGTTTTGCCCAGGGAAGCAAGCAGACCAGTGACGAAGTCGAGGGCGATGTGACTCTAAGGATGGCTGGGAATAGGGAGAGGGCGCAGAAGACCCAAGGGAGGAAGGCGTGAACCCTTACTACGGGCACAAACCGGACAGGCAGCAACAAAAGTCTCAGTTGGTAGGGCCATACACATTGATAACCCTGAGTGGGGAACCCCCGACCTCGATGTCACAGTCGAGGATTTGCCCACTCTCTACTATGTATTGAGAGGTTGTTTTCACATCGGGATTTTTGATCAATGTGCCGACACTTCTCTCGCTGCTTGGCCAGAGAAAATATGTGTGATGGACATGAGAATATGTGGCCTGATCAAGAGCAGAGACCAGACTAATTTATTTTTGGTTTTACTTTTATATTTTTTGTTTACTCCCAGTACAGTTTTTTTTTTTTTTCTCCCGTTTGTTTTTATTTTACTCTACTAAATTTTTGTAATTTGGAAAAATAAAAAATAACAATATTTGAGTTGGCCAGTATACTCAAACAATACTGAAGCCTAACTAATATAATGGTAATAGTGTCTTTGATTTTTTAAACCAGTGTGTATTTATAAATGCCACCAGTGTGGCATTTCTAATTTGTATTCATTTGTTCACTAGTGTTTATTATTTGAAGGAAAAAATGTCATTTTGGGATGAGAGTGTATGGTTTTGAAAATAGTGCTTGATTTTGACGAGATACATGAAGTTTTGCAGAAAGTGTTGACCGTGTGGGTTTTGTGTTTAAAATTTTGAGAAATTCGTTTTAATTTAAAAAAATGTGTCTAAACAATTGAGAAACTGTAAAACCCACCTCAAATTGAATCTAAGGAGGAGAAAGTAAAGACTTACCTCTGTCACGGGTTAAAACACTGGTATGGACCCAAATGCAGGACTCGGAGGCAAAACTCAGGCAAAACTCCACAAGGAGTATATTTATTGTACAAGGCAAGAAA
The DNA here is from genome assembly GCA_029718625.1 of Synaphobranchus kaupii. Lineage (NCBI taxonomy): Eukaryota > Metazoa > Chordata > Actinopteri > Anguilliformes > Synaphobranchidae > Synaphobranchus > Synaphobranchus kaupii. The sequence continues at coordinate 50,421,841 of CM056378.1, forward strand.
CAGGCGAAAGGAACAGGGAAGCCTACAGTGAAGGGCTGGAAATGGGGTTGGCGAAACTAATAGGGCTGGGCAGGTGACGGGGCAGGAGTGAGCAGGGAAAAGAACAGAGAAAAACAAACAGGTTACGAAGCAAATGCAAAAACAGACAGAATGGCTGGGGGGAAAGGTCTAGACAGGACTGGGACAATACAACGAACTGGCGATGAAACTGAGAAATAGGGGAACTTAAATAGAGAGGGCAACAGGTGAAAGGGCTAATTGAATAACTAAAAGGAGTGAGGAATGTGTGCGGGTACTGATGGGATAATTAAAGTGTGTGTGGAATGTGAGCAGAGGGGGAGAATGATAGGCTGAATGATAACGAGGAACAAAAATTGGGAACCACGCCCAGCCTGCACAAACATGGAACAGACAGACAGGGTGAACTGAAAAACACGACATGAAACATGAGGAATGGGAAAACGAGAAATGAAAGGAAGGAGGGAAACGGCAGATGTTACAACCCCTGCATATTTGGCGAGCCAGCCAGGAGTCCAAGATCCCAGGAAGGACGCAGGAAGGAACAAACGGAACGTGCGGTGTTTTATCCTCAAGTTAGAGACCGGTCAACCATAGTAAAAGGTAAACCATAAAAAGTCTGCAGAGATTAATTACCCATACTCCGTTCACCCCAAGTGTGGTCCTCAACTGGGTGACGGGCTCCAGTGGGTTGGAGAAAAAGATAAATAAGTTTTTTTTTTTATAGTAAAAATTGTGATGAAGAGAGTGTGAAATAAGCAGGAGTGTGAAAAAGTGTAAAAGAAAAGGAAAAGAGAAACGCTTAAAAAGTCTGCACAAATATATTTTAAAAATTCAATTTCGGGGAGCAGGTTGACAACACTGTAGGGGAGCAATAGGGCTCCAAGATAGGTAACCAAAATCTCTGAAAGATGAGAATACCCGGGTTGTGGGCCGAGTAGAGGTTGTGTGCAAAGGGACACCTTTCCCAGCAAAAGAAGCGTCATTCAACAGATACAGACCAGGTGTGTGGGCCGCTTTGAGAGAGTTGTTTCCACACAGAGCAAACCTTGCGGAAATAACGATGCAGAACTAAAAGAAGGAGAGGACATCCATGACTTCATCAACAGAATGCAGGAGGCATGGAACACAAATATGGGAGAACCATATGATGCATCGCCAGGAACGCTGACAATGTTCTTTCACATGTTATGCAAAGCATTGCCCAAACTAGTAGGGAAGGCCTTAAACAAGGTTGTGAGACTTCCTCAAGAGAATTGGGAGAAACAAAGAGCTCATCTTGTCCACCACATGAGGTTGTACAGGGACAATGTAAAAAGTACCGAAGGGCAGAACAAAGCTCTAAAAAAGAAGCCGTTACTTTTCCAGATAGCCAAGATGGAAAAAGAAGAACAAGTAACTCAAGCAGCAGTGATAACCCAGACACCCCACATCAAGGCCCAGGAGGGCAGGACCAAATAACCAATGGAGCCCCATGGAGTCAGCCAGGGGAGTGGCAGCCGACAGGCTAGCGAGTGTAGGGAACATGCCTTTATATTCCTACATGTGGAGTATTACTCATGCAAGGTGTTTACATATACATTTATCAGTAATGGTGATAGACATATACAACATGTTCGTCTTACCAGTCTTCACCCGGGCACCATAAATGTCGAGAATATCCTTGACGGGGCACCATAAATGTAAGGAATATGCCTCTATATATATATAAACCAGTGGCGGCTCCTGAGCTGAAAATTGGGGAGGCAGAAAACTTCCCTTTAAACTGATTATTGGTCTTAATCATTTTTCAATCAGTTTCCTTGATTAACAATAGGCTACATCAGCGTTTAATTCACCAATTACTCAATGCCATCAAATGTAGCCAGTTCTCCTCAATTAGGCTATTAGGCAAGTAATAAAATTATTTTAACTTGCATCGCAAAATTGTGCACATTTTAATCAACATTATAATTGTGGATACATGTGCTCTTCGTTCTCCGCACTCTTAATTCCGAAAATATCCATGGAAATTAAACGATCTTAAAGCTCAGCTTTTGTTAGATAATTTTTTTAATTATTTTAAAAAAATAATCTAACAAAAGATGAGGTTGTGCTAAACCTGCAATAAAAAAGAATCTAACAAAAGCTGAGCTTTCAGATCGTTTAATTTCCATGAATATTTTCGTAATTAAGAGTGCGGAGAACGAAGAGCACATGTATCCACAATTATAATGTTGATTAAAATGTGCACAATTATGCGATGCAAGTGAAAATAATTTTATTACTTGCCTAATAGCCTCATTGAGAAGAACTGGCTACATTTGATGGCATTGAGTAATTGGTGAATTAAACGCTGATGTAGCCTATTGTTAATCAAGGAAACTGATTGAAAAATGATTAAGACCAATAATCAGTTTAAAGGGAAGTTTTCTGCCTCCCCAATTTTCAGCTCAGGAGCCGCCACTGATATAAACTCTTACATGGGATGCCAGAAATATAGGCAATAACTATGGAATAATGAGGTTTACCCTTATTATTCTTAAGTTAGGTTAAAATTTAATCAGTCTCATTTGATTATTATGGATTATAATTACTACTACTTCAATTTACTATCAAAGCACTAATAACTAATAATTCATAAGGGTTGAAGGTATTACGTTCTAATGATTAGGTTTGACTCAGCTCTTGTGTGGGTTTAACAAAAATAGATTTATTAAACAAGACAAACATGAATATTACATTCTACTAAATGGACATATTGTGTGGTATTGTATTGTAGCATTTATATGTGTGTATGCACATATGGGTGTGTGTGTGTGTCGTTCAGGGAACAAAGGAATCACGTGGAGCAAGCTAAGTGTGTCGCAGCACAATGGTGGTTATTGATCTCAAATCTGATGTTACTGTAAATAAGTTCACGCACTTCTTTCACGAAATAACATATTTATCTACAGTAAGTTGAATTGAGACCATATCACGCGAATGTTAGTACGTGTTAAAGAAAAGAGGAGCAAACCATGAGGCCTGCTTTGGTTCGTTAACAGTACTACCACATTAGCAATGAAACGGTAGGCCAGCCGGCTAGCTTGCTAACCAGCGCAACACGTTTATACAGCTATTATCGCACAAAGGCGAGATGCAATCAAATTACCGATAAACAGTTCAGGCTAAAATCCTAAACTAATGCCTGGGATGTTTGATCAGTCTTACTGAAGTCCGCGGTGAGTTGATTATAGCTGGCTTTTCTGTGATGTGGATGGTGAGGGCGTATCCTGGTAGGGATGCGGGTCATCTGGTTCACCTGTGTCTTTGTCCGTGGCTGGAACACACCTCAGTTGGAGTTGCGTTAATTCAGTTCTATGGTTAGATGCCGTAGGCAAGCTAACCCGTTTGTGTCTCTCTCCGCGGCCTTTGATGCTGCTGCCGCGGTGTTGCTGGTGCAATGGAGATCCACCTTTGTAGCTGTGTAGCTAGCAAAAGGGGAAGACAAAAATGGAGTGCTGCCTCTTGTGCAGCACTATCGAGGAAGCGAAGTGGAAGAGAGAAGTGAATTGGGCTGGGGCGACAGCTTGGAATGCGTTCAGTCTTATCTGTTTTAGTTTTATGACCCTTATTGTCTCGTATTTCCAAGAGACATGATTGGTTGTGGCCCTGTTTTCAATGTCTTTTGAGTTTCCTGTGAAATGAATGGAAAAGTAGTCTGCTGTCCCTACAAGAGTAACAGGACCAAGAGACGGAGAATGCTGGAAATGCGGGAAGCTGGGACACTGGGTCAGGGACTGTTGGACAGGTCAGAAAAGAGGCTAGGGGAACCCATGAGGAAGGGGAGGATTTCAACCAAGGGGCCGCATGAACCAAGTAGTGAACCCTGGGGTTTGGCCCCAGAGAATACCATCATATCAAGAACCCGAAAACCAGATAGCAATGACCCCACAGCAAAATACATATGGGCATCAGCAGGAGGGATGGCAGCCACAACAACAATGGGAAATGGGCCACTACAACAATCAATAGGGATGCCCTGAGAATCCCAACCCCCTAGGAGCAGAGGGGGAGTGTTAGACAAGGGAAATGCTACCCATAACACCCAGTGGAGCCACAGCTGAACCACAAATAAATATAGCCATACGAGAGAGAACATGCAACTTCCTAATAGATACTGGAGCGACCTACTCCTGTATTGGGCTGGATGGAGCACACTTGCCACTTACAACTAGTGATGGGCAGAGCAAAGCTTTCTGAAACATTGACACAGTTGAAGCGATTGCGTTGGTTGAAGTGTTGGTGTCATGAAGCATTTGACACCTGCCTCTCTAGTGACAACTCCTGGTCTAAATTACTCTTTACAACAGCAATAAAATTAAATTAATTAAACATTCTTGACTCTTGTAAGATTCAGATTTTTGCCATGTATTCTCAAAACCCTCCCCAACTGAGTTTATATTAAGGAAAGTGTTGTACAAATTAAACATATTCTCATGATGAGATGATGATAATTATCATTATTAAAGTGAAATGAAAATGTGTTTCATGAACATAATGCCATCATATCGACCAATGTCCTTCTATTTCCTATTGCATGTATGATAAGGAGAGTACATTGCAACAATAAATTCCAATTATTTGAAAAACCATTTTTGCCATTTACTGATTCATATTTAAAGCGTAGCCTATCAGCTTTCCCCCAGCTCATAGCATCGCGGAAAGGAAATGTATAATAAATGGCACAAAGATAGGTAGCCATATTTTTATTCACGTTATTGTTATTCTTATTAGTAGTCATTCTATGGGAGGACTTTTCTTCATATTTTTTCAGGGCTTCCTGGCATAAGTGGATTTCTACCGTGATTTAACACAGCTAATAAATAACATTATTCTCATGCATGTGGGTTCGAACTTCATTCACTTCACAAACTTCAATAACTTGTTTATCTTACATTTTTAAACATTGAGGTACATTTTGGTGCTCCATTAGGCTATAGGCTACCTAGCTTAGATGGTCCAGCTTGAGTCACAGCAGGATTCCATGGTAATGCTGAAATATCGGGATGCGTTGACCGCAAGCGACGAAGCATTTTAATAGGTCAGGTGCCGGTCGCAAATCATGCACCGTGATTTTATGGGGTCTCTTGTTAGAAATAATCCCATACAAAAGACGCCTTACGTGAACCTTCCTTTATTAACAATATCTCTCTACAAAATCTCAAATGCACTATCAAATCTCTCCCTCTCCTCTGACGAAACCCCACGACTTGGGTATGGAAGACCAAATGGCTATATTTCTATATTTCAACAGAATGCGATGTCCTGGAATAAGGAAACTATGGGTTTGCGTTCATTATTACCCCTTTTTATTATGCTTACCCTATCCACGGCTGCCCGCTAGTGGTTGTCGTTGATGTCCCAATTATAGTAGCCTATTCATATTTCTCTGAAATTAGAAATGAATTTACAACTTTAAAAAAAACCTTACATTTTGACAACTCTTGTACGCTAAAAGAGCTTTTTACAAATAGGCTAGGTGTTCTGGGAAATTTGAAAATAAGGTAATCTGTGTTATGCATATATGTCTCACGTTTATAACAAGTCAAATCTTACGAAAATTAGTTGATAATTAAGCGAGTTATAGTATATTTTATCAAGGGAAGTCTGCATCAGTCAATATACTACCAAAATATGCTTATCCTGACCACGTAATATGGCGGCCGTGTAAAATAACGAATGTATATTGATTATTTCATTGCTAATTTAGTTATTTCATTGCTTATTTATTTATTTCATTGCTTATATGTAATAGGCTACAAGATCTATTTCATTGCTTATTTATTTAATTTGGTCTTCCATACTTCGGGGCGTTTGAACTATTTTTATATTTTGGAAGTTTGTGGGTGGGAAAGGAATGAGCTGATCTGGAATCAGATGTTTTGCACAGATACACATAAATCCCATGTCTTTCCACGTACACCCGAACGGAGGTTCACATGTGAATGAATAGAGCCTCTGATCCCAGATCCGTATAGCTGACACATCTCAACAGGTAGGCTCTTGGTTCAGCATGTATTGGTTCGAGATAGCACCCACAATGACAGGCGTCAGCGTGACGTCCGAAGCTTCGGTTTCCATGATCACGTGATTTGAAACAAGCCTCGGAGCACTACTTCGAAACAGCAGTGATTGAAAACGTCGACACGTGTGTGTTAAGCGTCCCATCCCTACTTACAACACATCATATCAAAGCAAAAGGTTTTTCAGGGATAACTGTTCCATTTACCAAAGCACAAATATTAACAATTGGGGAACAACAAACTGCGGCAAGGCTCCTATATACCCCGTATATAAGTGCCCGTAAACCTCCTAGGAAGAGACTTGCTATGCAAACTGAATGCCACCATTTCATGCACACCTCAAGGGCTGATTTGCACTTTTCCCGGATCATCTCGACAATATGTGATGGACATGATAAACAAAGAACAGGATAGCCCAGTGCTATACTGGGGACAGTTATCACAAGAAAATAATTTGAAAGAATATTGGAAGCACTGGATAAGAACATGTGCGGTACTCAAGGAAAGCATCAGTAAGACAGAAATGAGTGATCAGCTGAGAGTGAGTAGAAAGACCACTGCTTCCAATATTCTTTCTCCAGTTTGTTGTTCCCGTCAAGAGCGAGAGAGCTTTTCTGTCTCCCAGGCTGTTTGATAACAGAAGATAGGACAAGATCATACACAGGCTGAGCAACGGGAGCATAGGTTGAGCAACCCCTCAGAGTAGGCCAATAACAAAGATAAGATAGATCATGGTGACCCAGATAAAATTGGGAAATATGAATAACAAGACATGGTCCGATTCGATTTTAGCAGAGGCATGCAAAATAACTTTATTTAGTGGACCATGAGTGCCCCCAAGCACGTACGGTAGGAACTGATTATCTAACAAGATTAATTTTGCCTTTTCATCTATTGGCTAAAAGAAATTATGATGGAAGGGTGTCGCCTTCACTCATTGGTTTATTAGCTAGGAAGTCATGAAAGTATATAAGCAATGGTTTGTTTTTGTTCAGAGAGCTCCTGAACCCTGCATAGGAGAAAGGACCTCCCACTGGCTAGTTCTCAATAAAAGGATAAACTGAATACAAGACTCTGCAGGATTATTTCCTTCATCTTCATCCGACCAAAGTCGAGACTTCTCCAGTTTAAGACCCACCTCAAATGGAACCTCCACCTCAAATGAGGAGAAAGTAAAGATTTACCTCCGCAATACTCAGTGATTCCTGTACTGCAGAGTACCTAATGTATACAACTACAAGGGGACCACAGTATGGGCAGCATAGTGTGCACAAGCTAAGCTGGCAGTATCTTGAATACCGAAGCCACCCCTACATGGAGTAAATATGAGAGAGCCTGTCCCCTCTGCAGCTGAGAGTAGCTTATCTTACCAGCTTTAAAGAGGACCTGAAACACTGGGGAAATATGCCTTTCACAGTGCTGCAGAAATTAGCTCCACACACACTCACTTAGACATACACACAGAAACACACACATATACACACTCACACATGCACGCACACACACAAGATAGACCAGAGCAGCTCACACATATTGTTATATGTGAGTTTCCACCGTGATGCTTTGTTTCGAAATTGGTTCAATGAAACCATTGCTTTTTCATTTCTCAGTCATGCCAAGGGGTGGCTTTGCCATTCCAAAAGACACTTCTCCCGCTGCTTAACCAGAGAAAATATAATGTGTGATATACATGAGAATATGTGGCCTGATCAAGAGCAGAGAGTAGAATAATTTATTTTTCATTTTACTTTTGCATTTTTTGTTTACTCCCAGTACAGTTGTACTTTTTTTAATTTTCTCCTATTTTTTCTTATTTTACTTTGTCTACTCTCAACATTTTTGTAATTTGGAAAAATAAAAAATAACAAAAACCATTTCACCATGTTTTTTTTTTTGTATATTTGAGTTGGCCAGTACACTCAAACAATACTGATGCCTAAGTAATATAATGGTAATAGTGTCTTTAATTTTTTTACACCAGTGTTGTGAGGGAGGGGAAGGGGTCGGAGAACCAGACGCGACCATAAGGGGAATAACAAGCTACCCACAAACGTGGGATAACCACTAGTTGGGGGTAAGTATATGAATTCACTGTCAGAACAGGGAAAAATAAACAAAGGGGAAATAACTCCCGGCGTATCAGCCAACAGAAAACAACCCAGAAAAGAGGGTGAAACCAGACTTGAAGACTTCAGTGGAAATAGGCAGAAACTAAAGAAAATACCTCAAGCTCAATAAAATACAAATGCGCTCAAAGAAGGAGGAAAAAGAGAAACGGGTAACAAAGGTTACAGCCTCAAAAAAAAAGTCCTAGGGACTAAACCTATAAGCTAAATAAGTTCCTGCAGATCTTTAAACACAGAAAAGATAAGCAGTCTTTTAGTTCTATACTGAAGTTACCGGCCTGAGCGTAAACAAAGCTTACACAAAAGCACGGAACAAAGGAGGGGCTGAGCTTATGTAGCCAGCAAAACACCTGAACCCAATAACCATAATGAGTCACGGACGGCGGGGAAAAAAAAAACAAGAGCGCCCTCTTGTGGCCCCGAGAGGCAGCGTCCACAGAAACTAAAAAGCAGGCTGCAAAACCATGACAAGTGTGTAATTGGCATTTATAATTTGTATTCATTTATTGACTAGTGTTTATTATTTGAAGGAAAAATATAATTTTGGGATGAGAGTGTATGCTTTTGAAAATAGTGCTTGATTTTGACAAGAGTTATGTTTTGCAGAAAAAGTTGACCATGTGGGTTTTGTGTTTATAATTTTGAGAAATGAGATTTCATTTCAGAAAATGTGTCTAAACAATTGTAATCTTGTATAGTATACGTGTATCTTGTATACGTGTATAGTAATCACATAAACTAACAATGCCTTGATCATTTATTAATATTGAGCCACACAGAGTTCATGATACATCATGCATTACTTCATAGTTAAAGCATAAGTTGTGTTCCCTTATTGTAAAGTGTTACCGTTTAGCTGATAAATGTTAACTTTTTATGGCTAACAAATATCTTTGTTGCCATAAAAATTTTAATATATTGTGTTCGCCACAAAAACATCTATTTTGATAAATACGCAGATATTGATAGCCACTTGCTAAGCTAGCTTTTTATCGACCAAATGTGACAAAAGTAAATAAGCAAGAAATGGCAAAATTTCAAACACCAGGCGCAGTCAGTATGATTTTTTATTTTATTTTATTTTTTATTTTTGGGGGGGGCCACACGATATCGATCATTGGTGTGTACAATACTAAGCCAATAAGTAACCTTAAGTATTAAACTAGCAGCTTGAACCACTTAAACAAGGATTCAGAAAAACACAATCAAGGGAGGTCACAAGGAGGTAGGGAGGGGGGGAGAGAGGTGCAGCTTGAAGAGGTGAGTCTTCAATCTGCGCTTGAAGGTGGTCAGACTTTCTGTTGTTCTGACCTCCACGGGGAGCTCATTCCACCACCGTGGGGCCAGGACAGACAGACGTCGAGACCGGGTGCTAGTATGAAGTGGGGGGGGGTACCAGTCGTCCTGAGGAGGCGGAACGCAGGGATCTGGTAGGTGTGTAGGGTCTTATGAGTTTTTGGAGGTATGGAGGGGCTGATCCTCAGACTGCCTGGAAGGCGAGCACCAATGTTTTGAATTTGATGCGAGCCATCACAGGTAGCCAGTGGAGGTCAATGAGCAGGGGGGTGACATGGGAGTGTCGGGGGAGGTTGAAGACCAGGCGCGCTGCTGCGTTCTGGATAAGCTGAAGGGGTCTAATGGCCGATGCTGGCAGGCCAGCCAGGAGAGAGTTGCAATAGTCCAGGCGGGACAGCACCATCGCTTGGACCAGGAGCTGGGTTGAGTGGGTGGTGAGGAAGGGACGGATTCTCCTGATGTTGTACAGGAAGAACCTGCACGCCCGGGTTACCACTGCAATGTTCTCGGAGAGGGACAGCCTGTTGTCCATCACCACTCCGAGGTTCCTGGCACAGGGCGTTGGGGTCAGTGGAGTGTCCCCTAGGGAAATGGAGAGATTGAGAGGGGGAGAGGTTAGAGCAGGAATGTAGATGAGCTCAGTCTTGCCTGGATTGAGCTTCAGATGGTGGTTGTCCATCCAGCTCTGGATGTCTCTCAGGCAAGCGGAGATGCGGGCTGATACCTGAGTGTCAGAGGGTGAGAAGGAGAGAAAGAGTTGAGTATCGTCAGCATAGCAGTGGTAAGAAAGACCATGAGCAGTGATAACAGGGCCAAGAGATTTGGTGTAGGTGCAGAAAAGGAGGGGACCAAGGACTGAGCCCTGGGGGACTCCTGTGGTAAGGGGCCGGGGTGCCGATATGTTACCAGCCCAGGCAACCTGGGAGGAGCGCTCCGAGAGGTAGGACTCAATCCAGGCCAGGGCCGAGCCTCCGCTCCCCGCTGCAGACAGGGACGACAGGAGGATGGAGTGATCTATGGTGTCGATGGCGGCAGAGAGGTCTAGGAGTATTAGCACAGAGGAAAGGGAGGCTGTCCGAGCTGCGTGAAGCATCTCGCTGACGGAGAGGAGTGCGGTCTCCGTTGAGTGGCCAGGTCTGAAGCCGGACTGGTGGGGGTCTAGTAGGTTGTTCTGGGTAAGGAAAGAAGACAGTTGGTTAGAAACAGCACGTTCAATAGTTTTGGAAAGAAAAGGAAGAAGAGATACCGGTCTGTAGTTTTGGATGTTGGAGGGGTCCAGCGTGGGTTTTTTCAGGATCGGGGTGATGTGGGCTCTCTTGAAGGATGAGGGGAAGCAGCCAGAGGTCAGGGAGGAGTTCACCAGAGAGGTCACAAACGGGAGGATATCTGGGGTGATTGCCTGGAGGAGAGATGAAGGGATAGGGTCGAGGGCACAGGTAGTGGGGCAATGGGAGAGTAGGAGGTGGGATACATCGGTATCAGACAGGGGAGAAAAGGTGGAGAAGCAGGGGGGGGGGGCACGGAAGGGGTAGAGAGAGGAGGAGTGGAAAACAGTGTCCGTGAGGGGAGGGGGAGTGGGGAAACAGGGGGGGGGGGGGGGCATAGAGAGAGGGGCTGAGGGGCTGAATCTTCTCTGCGAAAGGCCCTAATGAGTTCTGGGTCCAAGATGTTCCTAGAGGGGACCCAGCAGTGCTCCTCAGGACCATAGCCCTCCCAGTCAACTGGGCTCCTCTGCCCACCCGTCTCTTGGCCAGAATGTGCCAAACAGAATACATTGGACCTCGGTGGGCGGTGGTTTGTCAGCCGGAGCTAGGGCGCTCACGAGCACAGGTTTCAACCAGGAGATGTGGAACATAGGATGAATACGCATGGAGCGTGGAAGTTAAAGACGCACCGTGACCGGGTAAATTTTCGGGATGATTTTAAAAGAACCCACGTAGCGCGGAGCAAGTTTGCGAGACTCCACCCGCAACGGGAGGTCTCGCGTGGAGAGCCAAACAAGTTGTCTAACCCAGTAGGAAGGAGCCAGATGGCGACACCTGTCGGCTGAACCCTTCTGCCTAGCCGTGGTGCGCAGAAGCGATGCACGAACACGCCTCCAAACAGATCGGCACCTCCGGATAAAAACACCTGCAGATGGTACCTCCACATTCTTTTCTAACTCATGAAACAGCGGATGTAAATAGCCCAACGGTGCCTCGAAAGGAGAGAGACCAGTGGAGGCATTGCACAGCATGTTATGGGCATATTCTGCCCAGACGAGGTGACGACTCCAAGACGTGTGGTTGGAGATGGCCAGACACCGAAGAGTGTTTTCCAACATTTGATTAGTGTGCTCCGTCTGTCCATTAGTCTCTGGGTGGAACCCAGAGGACAAACTAACGGACGCCCCTAGCTGGGCACAGAAGGAACGCCAGAACCGGCAAATTGGGGCCAGCGATCCAACACCATGTCTGGGGAAGGCCGTGCACCATAAAAACGTGGTCTACCACCAGCTGAGCAGTCTCCGGTGCTGATGGTAGTTTTGGTAGGGCGATAAAGTGTGCCGCCTTGGAGAATCTGTCCACAACCACTAGAATCGTCGTGTTGCCTTGTGACGCAGGCAAACCGGTAACAAAATCTAGTGTGATGTGGCTCCAAGGATGGCTGGGGATGGGTAAAAGGCGTGAAAGACCCGAGGGCAGGAGTTGAGACCCCTTGTTGCAGCAACAAATTTACGCACATCCCTCTCCATGTTGGGTCACCAAAAACGTCTGGACAGGAAATCCCTTGTACGATGAGCACCCAGATGAGCTGCCAGCTGGGAAGAATGGCACTGGAGCCCCCGAAACCTTAAGTTGAGCGGCATGAAAAGACAGTACGGAGGACCCCTACCTGGGCCCAGATGAAGGCACAGCACCCTCTGAACAGTCACCTCAATGTCCCACATAACTGGAGCCAAAATTTGAGCAGCAGGCATGATAGGCTCTGGAAGAGGGTCTCTGTCAGAATGGTCAAAAATTTGTGAGAAGGCATCCGGTTTAACATTCTTAGACCTGGGTAGTAAGTCAGCAGAAAATTTAACCGGGCAAAGAACAGCGCCCACCAGGCCTGCCGAGAGTTCCGTGTCTTGGCTTGTTGGACGTATTCCAAGTTTTTATAGTCGGTCCACACCGTGAAGGGATGCTCAGCCCCTCCAGCCAATGATGCCACTCCTCTAATTCCAACTTAACTGCCAACAGCTCCCAATCTCCAACGTCGTAATTTCTCTCGGCAGGTGTCAAAAACAGGAGAGAAGTAAGCGCACAGGTGCATCTTCCAGTCAAGCAGTGAGTGCTGGGACAGAATGGCTCCTTCCTCTAACTGTGAGGCATCCACCTGCACAACAAAAGGGAGGGAGGGATTGGGAGTAATCAGGATGGGCTCAGAACTGAAGCTTTTCTTAAGTTCAGCGAAAGCCGCCTCAGCCTTAGGGTTCCAGAGGAAGTGTGAAGCAGACATTTTCTAAGTGAGGGCAGTAATGGGTGCGGCCCCTGCGCTGAAATTGCGGATAAGCCGCCAATAAAAATTAGCAAAGCCCAGAAAACGCTGAACCTGCTTTACTGACAGCGGAGTGGGCCAGTTTAATACTGCTGAAACCTTCTCAGGATCCATATGGACCTCTCCCTCCGTTATGATGAACCCCAGAAAGGAAACAGTGTTAGAGTGGAACAAACACTTCTCCACCGTGACAAACAACCGTGCTTTTAGGAGAGCCTCCAAAACCTGCCTGACATGACCAATATGAGTTGATAAGTTTGGAGAGAAAATTTAAATATCGTCATGATAAACAAAGACAAATCTCTCCAGCATCTCCCAGAGCACATTGTTCACTAGCGCCTGAAAGACAGTGGGGGCTCTAGTGAGCCCGAACGGCATCACCCGGTACTCATAGTGGCCGCTATGTGTGTTAAAAGCAGTCTTCCATTCATATCCCTCTCGCATACGCACCAGGTTATAAACGTTGCGGAGGTCAAGTTTAGTGAAAATAGCTGCCCCCTGAAGGCGCTCAAAAGCGGAATTCATAAGGGGCAGTGGGTACTGGTTTTTTATGGTAATTTCATTCAGACCATGATAGTCGATGCACAGCCTCAATCCCCCGTCTTTCTTTTTAACAAAAAAGAAGGCAGCACCTGCAGGTGACGTAGAGGGTCTGATGAACCCATTGGCTAAGGCCTCCTCAATATACTCCTTCATAGCAGAGCTCTCAGGAGCCGACAAGGAGTATAAGTGACCCCTAGGAGGAACAGTGCCCGGATATAGGTTGATAGCACAATCATAAGAACGGTGCAGCAGTAGGGTGGTAGCTTGTTATTTGCTGAACACTTCAGCACGGTCGGTGTACTTGACAGGTACATTGGCTGGCAAGGGAAAATCAAATATCCCTGCCACTTTAATGCGTACTCCCTCAGCAGGCAAATCAGGCACAGGAGACCACGTGATCGTGGAATCGGAGAATTCCACAAGACAGCCCTCGTCCCAAAGGGAGTTACCGTCAGCCAGAGAGTCCCAAGCCAAACTCTCCTCCCTATTTTCAGAGAGGGGAGCCGAGCTGTCCTGGTCATAAAGGGACTCAGCCTCCTCCAGGTCAGAGTCGGAGCTGATGTCAGACTGGAAACTGTGCCCTCCTGAGGCGGCAGTGAGATCTGCATTGGGATCCCCATCTAAGAGTGACAGCCTTATCCCCTCCCCAATCAATATAAGGGCTGAAACAGCTAAGAATGTCCCAGCATGAGAGGATGAGCTGGAAAGTTCACCAAAAAAAACTGAATGCACTCGACTGCTAAGAGCCGTCACCAAGCAGGGCCGAGTGAGGTGGTGTATGGGAATACCTTGTTCCCTAGCCCATTTCGCATCTACAAAAGACTCAACTGCTCCGGAATCAATGAAAGCGTCGACACAAGTTGAGCGCTTATTCCAGAGCAGCTGAACCCACAATAAAGTCAGAGAGGTGGTAACATTATGTCTCGCTAAGGTCCCCGGTTCCCCTAGCGAGACCCCCCATTTCCCTCCAATTTGGGGCATTGATCTTTTAAATGCCCCCTGCGCTTGCAGTAACGACACCAATCCTCTCGCGGCTTGGGTCGTTTAGGCTTATGCAGGGAAGTGCCGTCTACCTGCATAGGCTCCTCCCTATTAGCGGGAGAGTAGGCAAAAGAGGAAGCTGGGGGCGTTACTGAAGGGAAGGAGAGATAGCGAGTCGACCATTCTTTCCTGTCACCTTTCTGTCTCTCTCGTTCTTGCTCCCGGACATGGTTATTGATGTGGATACCAGGGCATCGAAGCTAGCAGGTGGTTCAAACACTGCCAGGGCATCTTTAATGGGGTCTGATAACACATTCGGAAAAAGCAAAATCAAGGGACCCTCAGACCACCCTGTCTCTCCTGCCAGTGCTCGAAATGTGATGGCAAATCCTGCTACCGAATCGGTGCCCTGGCGAAGACGGGTTAGTCGCAAGGCGGCCTCCTGACCGGAGACGTCGTGCTCGAAGACTAAGTCAGTTTATCGGCATCCCTCATCACAGGAGCATTCACCCGAATAAGGGGACTAGCTCAGGCGAGGGCGGTCCCGGTAAGTAGCGAGAGCACAAGTGCTACTTGGTACTCCTGTGATGAGAACTGAGAGGGCTGGGACTTTCCGCCAACTCCCAAAACCAGCCCTCCTGCACACGCATTTGAATAGCCAGTTGGCCTTGTTGGACCAAAATGGCCTGCTGTTGCGCCTGGAGAGCCCTAATGGTCTCTTCCTGGGTGGCTATTGCCGTGCTTTGTGTGGCCATGGTCTGATCGTCCTCTAGAGGAGTTGCTGGTCCCTCCATAATGGCTTTGGTGTTCTGTAAGGGGGGTCGGGTTCGGAGGACCAGATGCGACTGAAAAGGGATCAGAAAGATATCCATGAAACGTGGATATCCACTAGAAGAAAGGGGAGAGATAAGAGGAACAGGAAAAAAAACCTCCCGGCTAAAAGCCCAAAATAATAACGACCCCACTAATAGGGCGAAGCTCGCAGACTCAAGCAAAATAAAACAGATAGGAAAACAAAACAATACCAGCGTAAGCAAAAAATAATAGTGACCCAAGAAAATAGGGCGAAGCTCGCAGACTCAAGCAGAGAAATTGAAAGTCAGGGAAAATAATCTCGGCGTAAGCCAAAATAATAACAACCAAGTAGAATGGGCGAAGAGAGACTCGAGCAGAGAGAAAACAAAACAGGTAGGAAGCCTCTAGCTCTGAAAACAGTAAGAGAGCGAAAAGCAAAACAAAGAGGCAAAAGGAGATGGGAAAAAACCAAGGTACTGTCATAGGCGGCGGGTGAACCAACTGCAGGGTAAGGCTAGGTTAGGGCGGAGGAGGTATCCACCTTAATGCAAATGTTTTTGCATTAATTTCACCGTAAATACATTTTTTGAGTACAAGAGCCCATGTAGGCTTTGGTTGTAAAAGTAGGAGTGTATTGGGAGACATAAAACCTTCCACGAAAATGACAAGTCCATAACGTAATTCTGTGCAAGATTTTCTAAAACAACAATTTTTTGTGTGTATTTTTTTTTACCATGTCACGTTAATAAAAGATGGTATCTATGACAAAATATAGTCAGTAAAAAAATTATAATTAGTTCACCAAAATAAGAAAATAACTATTCTAATGGTAGGCAAAGATTTTAGGCTACACTTAACTGTGGTTAACGTTATTGTTATAGCAGCACCTAGTGGTAAAGTTTGTACCTAGGAATGTTAGCTTCGAGGTTTCGTTCAGATTTGTGTAGTAGTCGCCTGGCCCGACCTACCGAACCCGACCAGACAATGCAAAAAGCCATGTATAAGCATTACACATTGGTAAACGATGGATAGAAAATAAATTGACCAACTGGGCTATCAGTCAACTATTTCCAATTGGGCCTAACCAATGCATAATTAATAAAATAAAGCAAGAGCGTCAACAAAAAAAATAAACAATGGTCTTACTCTTAGAAGTGCTTTCATCTTGTTTTCCTGGGAGAGAAGTCCTTGATTATGTCCGTAAAATCCAGTTCACAGAGGAAGCTAACGTGAGCTGCTGCTGGACTAGCTGTCAGTTGGTGGCTTTTGCTAACGTGCTGCTAGCAGTCTCTGTGTTTCCCTTTTCTACTGGTTGAATGGAAGAAGGCTTGAAAACCCCAGTAAGCTTGGGAATTTTTTGTAGCAACTCCTGTTCACAAATGTCTTTTTTTCTTTCTCTTTTCGTTTTTGTGATCCGCTGGCGTGCTTTCGTAACTCCGACATTTTAGCTTCTGACAATAACAAGCAAAATCAGCACATGTAAGTAGGCATATAGACACCAAAGACGTAGCCTAAATATGACTTTGCTAACCCATTGCATGAATCTGACCAAACTACCGGTAGCCTATGTATGTTTTTTGCTTTTTGTTAATAAATGAATGGATGAATTAATTAATAAATACAATTAATCTGACCAGACAACCAATTAACAACAAATGCATTATTTCAAGTGAATTAGTCACTCCCTGGCAAATTACAACATTATATTCTGGCTAATCGATAAACAGCGAGAATAACTAACAAAAGAGCCTCACACACTAAATAATTAGGTGTAACAAGAGGTGAAGAAACAAAACAAAACTCAAAAAAACGAGTGAAGGAAAAGAATAGAAAAGACCTGTTAGCCAAAGCTCTTGTGGCAAAAGAGCTGAACACAACTGGCAACAGGTAAAAAGAATAAAGGATAAAGAAAAATTGGAATGGAAAGAGAAAACCAATCTAATCCTAAATCTTATAACCGGACTTGCTGCATTTCCTATTCGTACGTACCATAAATGCAGCGACCGAAATTCCTATACCTTACCGACTTCGTATGTCAACATACCAAAGACAATCTCAAAGTGCGGAAATCCTGAGGTATTTATAGCCGGCAGGAAACGCAAAACAGGTGAAGGGAATAATTGTCGGGCAAGACACGAATACTGGAACGGAGGCGGAAAAAATCCGATAGAGCGTCCTGACGACGCCAAAAAGGAAACCAAAAACGTAGAAAAGCAAAGGCTGCAAATAACCATGACACTATCGACAACAAGTAATGGCAGTTATGATAACGGCAGATACACGGTTTTGTCACAGTTTTACTATCATTCATTCCATCTCTGCGTTTATGGTTCTCTGCAGCCGTGAGCTGGCGTTCCGGTTTCTTTTTTGCCGTCCGCTCCGTGTTTTCCCGTCTTCCGCTCATTACCTGGCGCACCTGTTCCTGGTTTCCTTTGTGCTATTTAAGCACGCTGTTTCCGTCTTCCGGTGCTTGTGTGTCTTTGTTGCCACGTTTCACCAAGCCAGGTAAAAAGGTATAGCCGGAGGACTGGATTTTTGTCTTTGACAAACATTCAGGAACTTCCTAGAGTTAGGTTAGATTCCTATTTTCTCTAGTTTCGGTTTCTTTGTGTGCTTTAGTTATTCACCTCTTGTTTTGTCTCTGTCGTTTATCAGAGCTAGAGGTTTGCTACCAGTTTATTTTTCTCGCACTGCTTAATTCTGTGGGTTGTTTTATTTTTGGCTCACGCGGGGATTATTCTCCCTTTATTTTTGCATCTGCTCTTTATTGAGTTTGCCCAGAGCTATTGGGGTTATTTCTGTTTTCGGTACTTTACGAGATAATTTTCTCTCAGTGTATCTCTCTCAGTGAGTTTCAAGTATCATCCTGTTTGATAAAGGACGTTTTCGCGTCTGATCCTCCTAGTGTTAAAATATGGTGATGTATTTTGTGGTAAGTAGTCTAAAGAACCTGGAAGTGATACAAATAAGTAATGTATTGTGATGAAAGCACAAAGATTTTATGTCAAATCATCTGGGATAGTATTGTTAGGTCATAACAGTGTTGTAGAGCAGGGGTTCTCAATCCTGGTCCTGGGGGACCCCTGTGTATGCTGGTTTTCGTTGCAACCGCAGTTGCAATCCCAGAATTTTAACAAGCTGTTAATTTTTCTTAATTAGGTGCTTTTCATGTTTGGAGGAATTATTCGCCCACTTAAGACACATTATGTCAGAAATAGCTATGCATGCCATGTAGAACAAACTCCCCATGTTCACATTGTGCTTATTGTGCTATATTGCAACAATTACATAAGAAAAGGTTACAAAATAATGTATTTTCACTCAAATGAAAGAGTGAAGTGAATCAATAGGCTCCTAATTAGGTTGTTGAACACATGTGTTTAACTCAATTTTTTCTTTAAGCTTAAGACAATGCAGGTTTGGCTCGTTATCATTTGCTTTGTGTTTGAATTCTTCATTATCTACGAAATGGTTAATTTTAGTGGCCATGTGTCCACACTTTCACCAATTAGGAGCCTATTGATTCAAATCAGTCTTTAAATGGATCTGTTAAATAATTTTCTTATCTTTTTTAAATAATATAGCACAATGTGAACATGGGGTGTTTATTCTACATGGCATCCATAGCTATTTCTGATATAATGTGGCTTAAGAGGGTGAATAATTCCTCCAAACATGACAAGCACCTAATTAAGAAAAATTAACAGCTTGTTAAAATTCTGGGATTGCAACTGCGGTTGCAACGAAAGCCAGCATACACAGGGGTCCCCCAGGACCAGGATTGAGAACCCCTGTTGTAGAGGAAGGAATTGTCATAAGCAATGTAATATGTTACAGCATCCACATTCTATTGCATTGGTTTTCAAAATGTGCCCATTGACTCCCATTCATTTTTCTGGCGATAAAAGGCCAATTATCTGAAAAAGTGTTTATGGTATAAAGGTAAAAAGTAATAGCAACCTGGAGGGTGTATAAAGGTATAATATAAGGTATGAATGGTGTTGATGGTGTGAATTGTGTAGGAGGAGGTTCTCAAAAAGTGGCGGAATAATAAGCAGTATGGAGAGTAACAAAATGTGTGGTTTCACAACCATTTCTTTTTTTATAAAAGTAATATTTATCTAAAATAGCTTATCTTTGTGAAGCACAGCCAGACACATGGAAATACATTTAGCTAGCCTAAATGGCGTTTTGTAAAGTTGACGTGATGTGGGAAGTAGGTGTAACATATTTTGCGGTCTTCTTCAGCGTGGAGAGAATGAGAGCGGTTCCTGCAGTGGCAGATGGATAATTGCAGAACGAGAGTGAATGATTGAATAATTGAATGATTGAATGAGTGAGTGGTTGGTACTCATGGGGTAATTGCTTAATGGAAGTGGGAACGCAAGGGGCTGGGTTCCCTGGGGAAATAAATGGAGCACACCTGAGGTAGAATGAGAGAATTGACAGAAGGCAAGCGAGAGAGAGTGGTTTCCCTCTGAGCTCCTACATGTGTGGCGGTGTTTGGTTTGGTTTGGTTAGGTTAGTTTTCTTTTTGTACGAGTGTGAATGTGTTGTGTTGTGTGTAAGGCGAACACTTACCTGAGTGCAGCGAGCAGCTGGGACAGAGCTGGAGTGGTCGGTGACTGCGGAAACAAGAACAAAGGACGGCATTACACCCGGGACTGACAGCTAGCATCGGCGGCAGACTGCAGAGCTGGTCGGTGCGACAGAGCCAGTGGAACTGGGGATACTGTGATGAGCTGTTGCTGGGGGAACTAACTGTACGTGTGTGGATTCTGCACAGTTATTCTGTGCCAGTCTGTGTGGGCTTTTCCCTCGTGAGTGTTGCGGAGCCGGGCGGCCGGCTGCCCCCGAGGTATGTGTGTCCATTGCCTGTAGCCTAAAATATATCAAGCACAGTGTGTTTACGAGTGGTGTGAGTGATTCAGTGGTAGGCACGCTTACCGGCGGGTGGGGTCTGGCTTCGTCCGGCAGAATTTTGAGAGTGGTGGGAGGGAAAAGGAACCCACAGAAGGCCATAGCCTCTGTCAGTCATTGTGAGTTTTTATGAATTATGACTTAAATAAAAATGGTTTTACCTTTTTACTTATGTCTGGTGTACTGTTTGGAGAGTGGTGGATCTTGCAAAACCTCCCAAATCTGTTGCATGCACTGAATCAAAAAGAGCTGTTCTGGGTTTTACTTAGTGCAGTAATCTACCCAACTCCGTAATCCTGCTTTCTGGAACAGACCTCTGGTAATGTAAGACAGTTAGTCTGTTTCCTGCAGTGATCCCAATTCCCAACATGGTACTGTGATTTTCAGTTGCACTACTATACTTTTTTTTGACCCAAAGATGGCGCTGTTTGATACGGTTTTGAAATTATTCGTTTTTTCTCAATCGTTTAGACACATTTTCTGAAATTAAAACTAATTTCTCAAAATTTATAAACACAAAACCCACATGGTCAACTCTTTCTGCAAAACCTTCATATCTCTGTCAAAATTTTCAAAACCATACACACTCATCCCAAAATTACATTTTTCCTTCAAATAATAAACAGTCGTCAACAAATGAATACAAATTGTAAATGCAAATAACACACTGGTGTAAAAAATGAAAGACACTATTTCCATTATATTACTTAGGCATCAGTATTGTTTGAGTGTACTGGCCAACTCAAATATACAAAAAAAGAAAGTGAGATGGTTGTTATTTTTTATTTTTCCAAATTACAAAAATGTTGGGAGTAACCAAAGTAAAATAAGAAAAAACAGGAGAAAATGTAAAAAAAATAAAGAACTACTGTACCGGGAGTAAACAAAAAATGTAAAAGTAAAACCAAAAATAAATTGCTCTTGATCAGGCCACATATTCTCATGTACATCACACATATTTTCTCTGGCCAAGCAGCAGGAGAAGTGTTTGGAATGACACAGCCAACTTTGGCCTGAATGAGAAATGAAAAAGCAATGATTTCATTGAACCAATTTCGAAACAGAGCATCACGGTGGAAACTCACATGACAACACGTGTGAGCTGCTCTGGTCTATGTGTATGTATGTGTGTGTGTGCACACATGTGAGTGTGTATATGTGTTTCTGTGTGTATGTGCATGTGTGTGTCTGAGTGAGTGTGGAGCTAATTTCTGCAGCACTGTGAAAGGCATATTTCCCCTGTGTTTCAGGTCCTCTTTACGGCTGGTAAGATAAGCTTCTCTCAGCTGCAGAGGGGACAGGCTCTCTCGTATTTACTCCATGTAGGGGTGGCTTTGGTATGCACACAAGGGATACCGCCAGCTTAGCTTGTGCACACCATGCTGTCCATACTGTGGTCCCCTTGTAGTACTATACAGCACAGGAATCACTGAGTATTGATATGTTACAGTAGATAATAGAGCAGATCTATTTATTCTCATTTCTAAATGTTCATCAGCCATTGTTCTCCACATACAGGAGAGCTCACATTTTCCCCTTTTATTTGTGCTAAAGCTATGATTACGGATTGAATAATTAAATAAAATAGTGTTTTGCCAGTGAAGAATGGGTGTTTTAATTGATAAGTGAGTTCATAATTTTTAATGGCAGTGTTTCATGTAAAAACAAGAGATATACTTTTTGAAAACTGTGCCTAAAACAGGAGTATTGTGTGAAATACAGTATATTCAAAAAGTGTGAAAGAGACTGAAATATGTGTTAAAACAAGGAAAATAGTGCTCATATTTTTGAAAAGATTGTCTATCTTTTGGCACATAAACTTGGTGTTATGTCTCTATTAATAAAACATTAATTGTGTTAAACAATTAAGAAAAACTATTGTTTACAATAGTGTTTATTGTGTGTGTGTGTGTGTGTGTGTGTGTGTGTGTGTGTGTGTGTGTGTGTGTGTGTGTGTGTGTGTGTGTGTGTGTGTGTGTGTGTGTGTGTGTGTGTGTGTGTGTGTTACTCACTGTCCCTCAGGCTATGGAAATTCACAATCTCTTGCATAATTATAGCCAATGCCTAGCTTGGCATTATTTTTGGGAAGTGTCTCTTACATCACCATCTTTCAATTTTTTTCTCCAATTTTGTGATCAAGTGAAGCTTTGCCTCATCCCCTTGTAAACACACTATTTTAGGGCCCAAATGGAACAAGTGCCAGAGGACCTGACACACCTGTTAAATGAGAGGTGTGACTCATGCACGGGAAACCACTTGCAGGAACAAGGCCATGCTTGGGAAGGTTTAGATTAAAATCATTAGAATGCAGTAGTTGGAATTATAAATTATGGTCGCTTATACTATAATGGTCCTGGTCTTAATATAAATTACTCTTGGCATTGCCTTTTCGGAGTAGTAGCACATTTGGATACTGAATTGTTAACAGAATTTATGAGATCAATATCGACCTATCCACATCACACTAAATTAGGTGCATCTATTGATGTTCAACAGATGAATGCTGGCTGCACAGACAGAAAATCTCGTCACCAATCAAAAGTCAAGATGCATTATGGGACGACATAAGATGCAGGCAGAGAAAAGCGCATGGAAAATGCCTGCAGCGCCTGAAGAGGGGGTCGCTCCGCCAATGGAAAGCGCTGTGGCGTACGGCGGCGCTCGTGGGAGGGGGTATTTTAGCTGGGCAGATGTTATATTGCCGAAGTATATAACCGATCTAAAAGCAAGTCATACAACGAACTTACGAGTACGCAAACTGTCGTTGGGTCAGCGAAGTGATTTAGCTTAAGCACTTGCTATTTAAGTAGAAAACCAGATTGTGGGAAAGCAGTATTCAACAGCGAAAGGTGAGCGGCAGTGTTTTCACATTACAAGTTTTGGGTCAACTGAGCTATACCGTTAGCTAATATCGCTCGTAATATTAGCCTCTGTCGCTAGCTGTGACTTTTGGCAACGTGAATGCATCCCTCTGGGATATGAAACCACACTTAATAGAAACATTTATTTTATTCCTATTTGTATTTAAATGTAACCAGAAAACCCGTGCATTGTGTCGAAGCAAGTTCTGTGGCTTGCTAAGCTAGCAACCGTTAGCTACTCTTCGAAATGGCTAACGTTTGTTAGCTGACATTAGTTCAACGTTACGATAGTCCTCGAACTTTAGTGAACACCGAGAATACGGGGCTTTAGCCTCTGATATGGCATTTCGTTAATTTGGTAACGTTGCATTAGCGAATTAATCACCCACTAGAGACAAGTAGCGTGTTATAGTATAATCCTCGATTAGTCTGTGGTTATCTTAATTTTGGTTAACTTTATCGGCTAACTGAAAGTGCAGCGCTTGTCATACCGCCACCAAGTCTGTACAGCATGACAATGTAATGAATTAGTGTTACATTTCAGTCACAAGTCAAACGTCAAGGGCGCAATTGAACTGAAGACCTTGCCACGCAAATATGTGCAAGCTAACAGCTAGCCAGAAAAGTGTTGAAGCATTCTAACCAATGAACTTTCAATGAAACTACGAAATTGAAACCTGCGGCCCATTAATGTAATATGTACGATCTATGGGTTTTTAAAAACGTTATATTACAAATCAAAGCAATAAACGAGGCGACGCCAGGTAATTTAGTGCTTGCGTGTGCGCATGTCCCGAGGGCGGGACGTCCGTGCACTTGCATTGGAAGCTAACGTTACGGATATTTTTTATGAATTCCAGTCCCATATAGCTGTGCATCTGCTGCCGAAGCACCATCTTACAATACCGATTTCCAACGCTGCACTGTATTTGATTTGGGCGTGAATTAAATGAAGTTACGAAGCTACCGGCTCATTATTATTCGCAATGTTTGATTATTATTGATAAACACGTAACGCCTTTACCTGCAATTATTACTCTGTTCTTTTTCAAATTGAACACATTGTCCTCCGATAAAACACGTGTCCTACATGCAACACATTACATTAATCTAGGCTTTTAAGTTCTATTGAATGCTATTTTCCACTTCTGGAATCTGTTTAAATCTTGGATTACTTAAATAGATTCCAAACCTAGATTTCTATAGTTTCAGGGTGTAACTCAGGCTACTATTTGTTACCAATATCCCTGAAGATAATTTATGTAAATAAGGAAACTCAAAGGTCCTGACACACATCCTTGGGGTACACTTTTAACAAATGTTTAGGGTGTCTGCAATATTGATATTATAAAGCAAAGCTCCGTCCTCATTTTTAAGACGTGAACAGTTTTCTGAATGGTCTGTTTCTGTTGTAATATTAAAAATAATGCTTAGGATTACGTTTTGCATCTTGGGAAATTTCCATTCTAATGACCTTATTACTTTTATCCTTAGCTTGCATATTACAATAGTCAACTTACTTCTCCCTGAATGCTTTTCACTACGTGATTATAAATTTTCTTTTTTCACATGGGACTCTCATAAAGATGTGTTCATCCTCTGTGGAAACTGCTAGATAAACATTAGGGAACGTTGTAAATGGACAGAATTGTTGCATATGAACTTTGAATTCTGTTGCTTTAGTTGTCCTTTTGCATGATGTGAGGTCTTGTACTTGGTTTCACCAGGAAGCATTGAAGCAAAAAACATTGAGAAACACTAATTTCTCAGAAGGAATAATTGCACCTCTGCAGTTGTTCTGTTCCTGGGGAGTCTGTTTTGTGAAGCCATCAGTTTTTTGAGAGGCCCTTTACAGGAAAGAATGTGCTGTTGGTGATAATTTTATAACCCTCCAAACCCTTCCATTGCAGATCTTCCTCACAATATTGCTTCAGCCAATCCTTCACCGAAGCTAAAAATGCAAAGAGTGAACAGATTTAAGTGTGTGCAGAAATTATCTCTTGCATTACTGTTTTTGTGATTGAGTTTGACTGCCTGATCAATAGAAACCATTTCATTCAGTGTCAGGCTTTCATCCTTTTGAGCTCTATCAGACCATGTTCATGTGCAATCCAGTTGTGTGTGGTTCCAAAGGGGATCACCTGCTCTCTTGATCTGGTTATTACTTCCAGGTAGCCTTTGTTTGCCTTTCTTTCAAATTGCCCAGCTCTTGAATGCTTTTCCAATTTTGCCCCCTGCCCGCAGCTCCAGTTGTACGAACATCATGGCTGACAGGAAGGCTGTGATAAAGAATGCTGACATGTCCGAGGACATGCAGCAGGATGCAGTGGACTGTGCCACACAGGCCATGGAGAAGTACAACATTGAGAAGGACATCGCTGCCTACATCAAGAAGGTGATGGGACTGTGAAGCTTTGTTTTATGAAGCTTGGGCCGTGAAGCTTTAGTATTGCAGGATCAATATTTTTGAAGAAGCTTCCAATGCACATGTCCCTGTCTTGTTAACATGCTGTTGATCTGATTGTCCAAAAGCAAAGTACAGTAGATGTATGAATTCAGAAATGTTTTGCTAATGGCTGGAACCAACCCGGAAACTGTTGTTTTTGTAGGAGTTTGACAAGAAGTACAACCCCACGTGGCATTGCATTGTGGGCAGGAACTTTGGCAGCTACGTTACTCATGAGACGAAGCATTTCATCTACTTCTACCTTGGGCAGGTGGCCATCCTCCTCTTCAAGTCTGGCTGAGCTAGGAGAAGCTGCAGAGCCTCCATGCCTGAACTGTAATGCACTGGTGGTTGAAGCCATGCCTCCTCACTCACATTAAAAAAAAAAAATTAAAAAAAAAACATGATACAAACTGGCTGTGCTGACTGCATGCACAATATTAGATGTGTGTATGTTGCAGTAAAATAATTTTTCTTTGGTTGCCTTGAAAAAGTAATCAGGGTTTTTGTTCATGCTTTTTTTTTATTGCACTGAAGTGATGAATGCTTTGATAGTGGCCTTTAATTATAAATAATTGCTTGACACTAAATTTAAAAGGACTATGGCAGGATATCTAATTTATATGCAAAGAGTAACCTGCTGCATTGTGGTTTGGAGAGAATTCGATGTCTAATTCCCGTGACACTAGTGCTACAACTTTCAGAACATTAAACTGCTGTGGTGTCTTCAACTGTTGTCTTGCTATACCTCCTGTCTTGAATTTCTCTAACATTTTATTAAAGGGTAAGTTTGCTACACAATCACTTAACTGAAAATGTCACTGAAAACTACATATCCCAGAATGTTCATTTTCTGTTGATTGTATGACTACATGCAGTAAAAAAAGATTTCTCTCCTTGAAAATTGATGCTGTCTAGAAAAAGCACAGTGTTACCTGGGTGTTCGGCCTGTTTGGATACCTGTATAAAGAAAATGTACAGGAAGTGTAATGTTTATGGTTTACACTTTTGTCATGGATACTTACTCAGTTATAAATTCAGTCCTTGAATATTTCATTTTGGGTCCTTTCATATTGCATATTGAAGGACAGGCTATGATGTTGGTCTGGTACTTAATTCAAATGTATCTAGCTTTTCAGCTGGTATCAGCTTACTGAAGGCCATTTCCACATCAGTATTACACATTTATTAAAAGACATAAGCAAGTACAAAGCATCATTTTTATTTAGCTGTCGGAGTATTGTGTTAACCATGGGTAATGTCATGCATCTTGGCTACATTTACACTGCAGGTCTTTATTGCCTTAATCAGATATTTTGTAGAAGTCTGATCTTTTGCCTAGTGTTTACATTACCTGTATGTGGCCGGTGTGTTGATATGTCCATGCAGCTTGTATGACGTGCATGCACACAGTAATGCAGGTAAGGTTGACGTGGCAACAGCCAGACGCCAACAATGGAGCCCAGTGAAGTTCCGATGATGTTGTGTTCAGTGTCCTGTGCTTCAAATTCAGTACTCGCATGGTTTAGCAATTGATAAGACTGCTGAGCTGGGCTGTCACATATGGTGCATTAATATCTGCTGCAATGGTCTCCGATACCACGTTGAGAATGTTTTGGATGCACGGCAAATGTCGAGCGGTGGGACCGCGTTTGTTGTGCTCTCCTTCGATGACTTCCAGTGGTTGGAAATTTTTTGGAACAAAAAGGGAAACCTTACAATATTTGTGCCATCTTTCCTGTCACCTATCATGGCAAAGTCCTACTTTTAGCCAGCCAATTCCAGACAGGAAGCATGAAGGATTAGGCTATGATTGTGGTGGCTAGCTACTGGTGCTGTATATTGCACTATTGCACACCTTTTTGGCATAAGCACATCCTTGGTGTGTGTGATAGTTTGTGCAGTTTTTTAGGCCCTACAAAATTAACATTTGCCCCAAGGTGATCAATTCCTGGAAGTCATAAATGGCATCAAAACAAAGTAACAGTTCCCTCAGTGTTCGGGAGCGGTTGACGGGTCCCATATCCACAACATAGTGATTATTTTAATCGCAATGGCTGGCAGTGATCTTACCTGCAGTGTTGGTCCATAAATTCTGATACGATCACACAGGCCTACAGTGCTCACCAGAATTATTGGCAACCTGAATTAATGAGCAAAAAAGTGCAGGATTAAATTCAGTTCATTGGTTATCAAATGTCTTCCATGCTCAATAAAATTTGAAAATGATATAGTTAAATTGTGATACCATTGATCAGAGGAAAAATAAATCTTTAATACAAAATAATCTTTCTTTTGAAGATGTCAATTATTGGCATCCCTGTATTTAGTACTTTGTGCACCCTCCCTTTGCCAAGATAATGTAATATTCTGTAATATTTGATGAGATTGGAGAACACATAGCAAGGGATCTGAGAACATTCCTCCATACAGAATCTCCCCAGATCCTTCAGAGTTCTTTGGCTTTGCTTGTGTACTCTCTTCTGCTCACCCTACACATTTTGGAATTCAAAAATTTTTACTATGGTTGACATTATTGCTCAAGTTTTGACCAATGATTTTTTCCAATTTTTCCTCTGTAAAATTTTGAGAAATCTTTCTTCAAAATAAAAACACTAAAGTCTCAATAGTGTCAGTGACATGCGACCAAAGACGGCTCAAACCAACTATTGTTGTCATAGATATTATTATTGCTCAAATATGACTGATATTTTTCAAAATATTCCTTAATATTAAATAAGTTTTAATGGAATATTTACTTTTAAAAATATTTAATTTCAATAGCTTTCATGTCATTTGACCAGGATTTGTTAAATTAACTTTATTGTAATTTCAGAAATAATTTATTTGAAATTGATTTGAAATGTCCCTTCGTCAATTTAAAATAAATATTTCTTAATAATGAAAACCCGCAATCTATGTACAGTACCAGTCAAAAATTGGGACACACCTACTCATAGGTTTTTTAAAAGTTTTTCCTGTTTTCCACATTTTAGAATAGTAAAGACATCAAAACAATGAGATAACACAAATTAAATTATGCAAACAAATCAAAAAAAGTTATATTTTAGATTCTTCAAAGTAGCCACCCTTTGCCTTGATAACGGGTTTGCACATTCTTGCCATTCTCTCAACCAACGTCTGTGGTAAACAAGTATTCCACAGGTAAACAGGTGATGCTATCATGACTCTGTATAAAAGGATATCAAAAGACTCTTGACACCTTATTTCCAGTTAGAATGCAAAGCTGTTATCAAGGCAAAGGGTGGCTACTTTGAAGAATCTAAAATAGACCTTTTTTATTTGTTTAACACTTTTTTTGGGTCTTTGCATAATTCCATTTGTGTTATCTGATAGTGTTGATGTCTTTACTATTCTAAAATGTGGAAAACAGTAAAAATAACAAACAAAAAAAACTGTACAAGTAGGTGTGTCCAAACTTTAGACTGGTACTGTATTCTCATTTTAGACTATTTCAGTGGCCTTGTTGGCTGAATAGATATGTGTGTGTTAATGGGCTCGATTTGTTTTAAAAATAAAATAAAATAGAGGCACACATTCTAACATCCCCATAAAACTGTTGAACAATCACCACTGTAGATATTTCACAGGCTTATATGGCCTTGGAAATTTGATTTCTGATTTTGAAATGATTAACTGCAAAATTCCAATGCTAAATCCATAATGAATGCTATTCTGGGTTGGAACCATATGGTAGCCATCTTTCCTGGGTGCAGTTCTAAACCTGTATGGTACCTTTCCTTCTCCTGTTTTACATGAATCTTTCATTAATGTATAATGCATTGCATTATATTTGGTGTCTTTAACAGTTGAAAATATCTTACTGTCATACATTTTCTACAGATGAGCTGACATGGAAGTATGACTTTCATGCATTTTTTACAACAATAACCCTTTTTGTAAATGGTCCTGTAGGGGACACGCCTCTACCATCTTTATACAACTGGTGGCGTAATTTTTGTATAATAAATCAGGCTCATTACGTTTTATATACCATTCTCAAAAGAGAATATACTAACTAGAAATGGGCAACTTCAATTCATAATTCATGTAATTATCAATAAAATTACACATTAATGATTATCTTAACAAAATCACAATATTATATACTCAGTTGATACTGAATGAATATAAATGATTCAGATAAGAGGTGAAGGCATTTTGGGAATTCCTGCAATTAGCAGTGACTGACTCAACACAACCATTAATACAGACAATCTTGGAAAATGTAATAGTCTATTGAACACAAAGTACCAAAAAGATCAAAGCACAATTCACTACTATAATGTACAACAAACTGCGAGTGCATGTGTGTGTGCACGTGCGTGTGCGTACGTGCACGTAAGCATGTGGGGGGTTTGCATGTTCTCCTGCATGTGGGGGGATGCGCATCTTTGCGTGTGCTTGCCTCGGACACATGTTCAGAGAGAACAGAAACTAACATGGAGGGAGTTTTGAACCTAGCTCGAGCTAGTTAACAATGGCACATGAACCATACCAAACAGATAAAGGATAACCGTAAGGTTATCGGTGTGTGTGCATCGAGATCAGCGTACAATGTTATGACCGGTTTGTATTTAAGATGGATCACATGCAAGATCCTTTCAATGCGTGATGTATATTAAAACTAACGCAGCGCGGTGGATGACTTAGAGCCATCTGAAAGAAAATGATAATACACATCCTTTACAAAACCATTCACTAGCAGTTACATGCATCCAGTCACAAACATGTTGCAGTTTCTGATATGTTATGCCCAGTGTTACAATTAGGGGTGTAAATTGCCAGAGACCTGCTGATTCGATACATATTTCGATTCTGCAAGTATTGCGATTCTACAAGTATTGTGATACGATATTACAATATGCATTGCCATTTTCTTTAGGCTACTATTTAAATCACTAGGCTTATTGCGTTGAAATGTTAATTGATGTAAAGTTGTGTCTGCAGTCAGAAAATCACAGTCACAATAAGTGTACAATACAAACCCTCACACATTTACAACAGCAGCAAGTGTAACAAATGTACTAATGCACTATAACTGGTTACAGAACCAAATGCTTCAAATAGCCAACAATCTGGAGACTATTTGCAAATAAGTATTGTCATTATCTACTCGGTTAACTCTCCTTCGCACGTCTTAAAAGATACAGCGGCGCACTTGTATAACGTTACCCGGAAACCGGAAGTTACGAATCGATTCTTCTAGTGAATCGTTTGTGAGCAGAAGTGCGATACGTAACTGAATCGATTTTTTCTTACACCCCTAGTTACAACCTTACTTGAGTCCTTTGAATGGTTTCTTCTGTTGTCGGATTGCGAGTTTGCAGGATTGAGGTGGATAGGGGAAACGGTCACCCGATCTTTGGGTCCCTTGAACTGGTTCATCCGTCGGATTGCGAATTTCCAGGGTGCAGTTTGTAGGGTGTGGACGGGGGAAAGCCGGTCACCCCATCTCTGCCAAATTACACAGCTTGATCCTTGTGCAGGCCGCATGCCTCGCGGGACTTACATGAATTGCTCTGAAGGATCAGTTGGCGCTTGGTCCTCTTAGTGGTTCTTCCTTGACCAGCGCTACTCGCGTTGCCTCCTGGCATCTCGTCTCCGGCCCTCCGCGGCTGATAGACGAGGGTAGAAGAGCCTGACTCGCTCAGTTGGGTCGGCGTCATGGACAACCGATGCTTCCTCGTGGAGCAAGGGCTCTTCCCCCGACGTGCGTGTCACATGCGAGAGGTGAGACGAGCCATTGCAGGCCGGATGAGTCGAAAGAGCAACAGAACAACTGGGAGAGATGGGCAGTGTTGACTTTTTTATAAACTTATTGCCAGTTGCACATTTCAGTCGCAGAGTATCGCATTACAGTGCGGAAATCACAACTGGGACAGTTGCAACGTGGAGGAGGGGTTTCCTGTGGAATGTATGGAATTGTAGTTCTATAGACCCTACAGTCCATATCTCACTCACTGGTAAACCTAATTATAGACTAGTTGGTTTGCCTCTAGTTAACAGACCATTTTGTAGTTGTCAAGATGATGATGACTTATGATTAACTTTAAATGTTAACTGTTTTTTGGAAATGGATATTATCTGGCTGAAGGGAAATATTTCATATCTCCCAGCTGTAGATTCTTAAGTGGTAAACTAGAAAGTGCAATACAGCTCAGGAAAATACTTTTAAAGGGTAATTCCACCCAAAAACAACAAAATCTTATTGAACAGATCAAGGCGCAACTAATTAAGTCTTTCTTTGTGGCTCGCCAAAAAAAAAATCTGAGTTATTTGAATATAAAGTTGAAAATCTGGTAAAATGACGTATACATCTACCATTTCCTTGTTTTTGAAAGACTACAGTGTTTTCAAGTGGCCGTGTAAATTACATAGCAAATAGGCGGAGCCAGCGAGGGAAGAATTGCTGCCTGTATCTCACTGTTCTGAATAGGGACCTATCGTAGATCAAGCTAGCCATCGTTGCCATTTTATTATAATGTCAGAAAATTACATTGATAGGCTACGTTATTTCCTAAAGATGTTTTGGCAAACTAAACCAAACAGGACTCGAGTGCTGTTGGTTACAGAGTGGAGCTCCTTTGGTATTCCCTGATTCCCTGTAGCCTACATCTTCCTTTCTCTTATTGAATCACCCAGTAAGGAACCATGTCAACTAATGTTACATTATGATCCATGACCATTAAGTAGACTAACCTTAGCTAGCTGACCATAATTGAACGGTTTCACTTTGAGCATTCGATTACAGAAGCAATGTATTTTTTCTGGGCTAGTGCGTTAGCTGTTGTTAGCAACGGGTGTCTTGGCATAAAACAAATTGGTTTTTATATATGTTTGCCATGGAGGCTATAGTAACTAACCTTGCATTCGTTAATGGAAGGTGGTCAGATATCGGGTCATAAATGTGTAGTTTTCATGTTTTTACCGACATCAGTGTGTTCGAGTTGCACTGGGAAAGTTTTGGCTTTGCTAGAAAACATAGCTAAAATGGCTAACAAGTAGTCTACAACAATGACATTTTAACTTTTGATGGTATATGTTTAATATTCCGTATCGGCATGTTGGTCGATACAAAAGCATTTCATACTGAAAAATGGGAGGTTGGGGTTGATTTTCCGACATGGAATCGGGGTGCGTAGCCTAGCTAAGTGTTATAGGCTTCTGGCTAGGCTGGCTATTGTTTTCACGATGCCAAACGTAGATAAATGAAGGGCTGTATTTCCCCCATTTCTTCTGGAGACTGATGATGGTGGTATTTTCTCAGGATAACTGTTACATTAGTGGCTAATTTGCCAGCGAGGAGTTACGTGGCCTCTCTAGTCTCTAAGAAAGTGTGTCATTCGTGAACGATTCGTTCCTTGTGAACTAATCCGTTTGGTGAACGAAAGGAACTGACTCACCACCGTGTCCGGATTCGTTCCTTTGGTTCCTCTCTCAATTGCGAGCTTCCCATTCGCTGAAGTTGCAGCTACTCTTATTTAACAAGCCATTAGCCAATGGCAGCATTGATCCGCTTGAGCGGGGCATGCTCTCCGAGCCCCTCCCGTCTGCGTGTGACCGAGAGCGGTGGAAAGTTACGTGAATGAGAGGAACGAATCCATGAAGGAACCATAGGGTACATGACGTTCACTGGGTCCGGATTCTCCCGAGTTTGGCACAATAATACGCAGTCGCTGCAGTTCCGAGCTTCCTTTCCGTAATCTTCTTATTGCATTTTGCCTGAGTATAATTAAAAGCATTTTGCTTTCTAAGCACCCAGCTACATCTGAAAAACACTATAGCTCTTTGCATGAAGCAAATAAAACGTGAACAATAGAGAAGCCTACATTTTCAGTAGAACGCATTATTGCATTTCCCAACGGATATGTCACATTTTTTAAAGACAGAGTCATTAGGTCATGGCTCCGAAATTCCGAATCGCCCTATCTAGCCTACAACTCTTTAGTGACATGCAGTAGCTATGCGAAAAATATACTCCATATTATCAGCGGTAATCTGGAAATATATAATTTAAGTAAGCTACACCTATGGAGCTCAATAACTGACAAAAGTACTTGAATTTGAATTTAGTATATTTGAATTATATACGTGTGACGTTCATAAACTTGAATTTTTTTGTGCTGTATTTCATAAATTTGCATTTAAACAAAGATTGAAATTCAGATTTCCAAAATTCAGATCCATAAATACAAATCTCTCTTATTCAAATTTCTGAAATTCAGATTTTAAAAATTCAGATCCATAAATACAAATCTCTCGGATTCAAATTTCTGAAATTCAGATTTTAAAAATTCAGATCCATAAATACAAATCTCTGATTCACATTTCTGAAATTCAGGTTTTAAAAATTCAGATCCATAAATACAAAGCTCTCAAAATTCAAAGTTCTAAAATTCTGATTTTATGTTAACTAGGCCAAAGGTGAAGCATCCGGGCTTCCCAGGAAAAGTAGAAGCGTTCGGAACTGTTGAACTCGCATTTAGCCAATCACAGAGCTGCTAGACTTCAGCTAGCGGGGGCAAGTGCAGCAACGCTGTTATTCACGCCGTGGTGCAGATGACAAGCCGTAACGTTACCGAGGTAATTATATACTTATATAGTCTACGTTAGTTATATACAGGGTTGATAAACACTCAAAGCGCTGTATTGCTACTAGTGTGATATATTTTGCGTTAGCTAAAGATCGGATGTAGCTACCTGCCTGCAGAAAACATTTTACAATTCGACCACTGTAGCTAACCTTTGACAGCAAGCAAACATAGCCTAAGGCTGGCACTAGTAGAATACAGCGTTTTGAGTGTTTATCAACCCTGTATATAGCTAACTAACGTATATAACTATATACTTACCTGGTCCGTGTAACGTTTTTCAATTTGATTACCTGATGCATATAGGCTATCTCAAATTGATTCGCCAAGGTAACTCGTGCCTGGCTTAGCAACCCACTGGATTTGCAACTGACTTAGCTGGTCACTGACATTCCTAGGCTGGCACAAACACAATAAAAAACAAACACCAACCAACTCACAAAACATTTGTCTAAAAATGGCAAATGTAATCATAGTAAATAAACCATAGGCTATGCGAGTAATTGTGCAGATGTCAGTCAACAGCAACACTAACAGCATCAGTGTTTAGCCCAAATGTATCGAGGCTAGCCTACAGCAGTAGATGAATTGGATAAATCTGAAAGCTCATCCAATGACACAATGTCTAAAAGGCTACTGCCTACATTCTCAGCACTGAATAGTAGGATTGTTCCTGTCCAAAAGTTAAATAGTTCTGCCCCATGTTGGATTCCGACCGAGATTGCAGGGTATAGCCTAAGCAGGAATTCCACCGGGCTACCTAGATATCATAAAGTTTAATGCTCGATCGGTTTTGCTTCATCATTCAAATATTTAAACAGATTTTTAACGTGGCAATAAAACCAGTGGACTGTAATTAATCAATTAGGAGCTATGGTTTTTATTTTTAATGGGGTAAAATGACATGTAGGTAGGCTAAATATTTTACTTTGACAAGCCAGTTGTGGATCTCTTATCCACGGTGGCCCCCTAGTGGTAGTCGTCGACATCCCAATTACAGTAGGCCTATTCATATTTCTCTGAAATTATAAATTACAGGTTAAACCCCAAAGGTTCTGTAACCTCCATCTTGGCACAGCCACAGACAATAAATTGCATAAAACCCACCGTTTCTAGTCTACATCAAAAATCATTTTCCCATATAGGAACAATAATAGGCTAGGCCTACCTGATATTATTGAAAAGTTGTAGGCTATAAACAAACTTTCGGTTATAGTTCGCCAATGTCCAATGAAGTTGACATTTCCACAGTGACCACCTATCGCACGTGTGGCTGTAATATAGCCTACATTGCTGTGGATGTAAAAACCTTTTAACGTAGGCCTATTCAAATGCTATAGACCCTATAGCCTACACACAATAGGCTACGTATTTTTATGCCTAGGCTACATATAGGCTTATTGTGACATTTATTCTGCTGCAAATGTCTGATGGTAGGCTATATGCCTCTTCTTCAATTCGAAGTTTAAAACATGGATGTGCTGCAGTAAATCGTTTTTGAGATATGACACTTGGGCTAAATAAGACAAGTAGCCTAGCAAATAGGTGAAAATTGCTTCTGGTGGGCCAAAGTTCATGAGGTTAATGATTTCCTAAATCCTTCGCTTGAATTGAACGACTGTTGCCTCGTGGATAGCTGCAGACTCAAACTGCAAATGCAAGAGATGATAAATTTGCCTAATTCAGAAATTGTAAAACATAAATAAATCGTCAATCCAGTGGGTTGCCATGTTAGGTACGCGAGTGACCAGCCTAGGAATGCCAGTGACCAGCCAGGTCAGTATGCAAATCCAGTGGGTTGCTAAGCCAGGCACATGAGCTACCAGCCTCGGCGAATCAATAGAGGGCTTCTCATTTACCACCACCGGCTTATCAGCTGCTAGATCATTTGCCAGCTTCGAGTAAGATATGCTCCTCTCAGTAGTCTTATTTTTGGCACTTATCCTGCACCCTGAACGTCAAGGTAAAAGGCTAAGCCAGCGACTAATAAGAAAGAAGTCTGTTATCGCTACCCTACGGTCATGGTTGAGTCCGTCCGTTGATCGTTGATATTAGAAACTACCCCGGTTTACCCACCCACGCCAATAATGCAATTTTCAACTTTCAAAAGACAAACGGTAAATCAAAAAATTAGAAAAACGAGTTTGAATGGTTAATTTTCCTTTTATTTCAGGGATAAAAAAATGGAAATTGAAATATTGAATCCAATTGTCATTTTTTCAATTTGAGATGCATCAGAAAATCTAATTGATAAATGTTACACGGACCAGGTAAGTAGGCTATATAGTTATATAGGTACGTTAGTTATATACAGGGTTGATAAACACTCAAAGCGCTGTATTGCTACTAGTGTGACTATTTTGCGTTAGCTAATGTTCTCTACCTACACCAGGCTTACGTTAGCTTGCTGTCATTGGTTAGGTACAGTGGTCGAACTGTAAAATGTTTTCCGCAGGCAGGTAGCCTTCCGTTCCTTTTCATTTATTATAAAGCACTTTAATCCATAACAACACCCATTCTTTAGGACGAACAAAAGCCACGTTTATTCATGGAAAAAATAGGCTAAAACATTATAGTTTTGCAGGTAAGCATAATATTACTGACATTTTTGTTTAGGCTAAATGTGACATATTGCATAGGCTACATAGGCTATGGTGAAATTAATATATTTTTTGAAATAAATGAAAAGGAACGGCAAGATTGGATGTAGCCTACCTGCCTGCTGAAAACATTTTACAATTCGACCACTATTAGCTAACGCAAAATATATCACAGCAATACAGCGCTTTGAGTGTTTATCAACCCTGTATATAACTAACGTAGGCTATATAACTATATAATTACCTCGTTAACGTTACGGCTCGTCATCTGCACCACGGCGTGAATAACAGCGTTGCTGCACTTGCCGCCGCTAGCTGAAGTCTAGCAGCTCTGTGATTGGCTAAATGCGAGTTCGACAGTTCCGAACGGTTCTACTTTTCCTGGGAAGCCCGGATGCTTCACCTTTGGCCTAGTTAACATAAAATCAGAATTTTAGAACTTTGAATTTTGAGAGCTTTGTATTTATGGATCTGAATTTTTAAAACCTGAATTTCAGAAATGTGAATCAGAGATTTGTATTTATGGATCTGAATTTTTAAAATCTGAATTTCAGAAATTTGAATCCGAGAGATTTGTATTTATGGATCTGAATTTTTAAAATCTGAATTTCAGAAATTTGAATAAGAGAGATTTGTATTTATGGATCTGAATTTTGGAAATCTGAATTTCAATCTTTGTTTAAATGCAAATTTATGAAATACAGCACAAAAAAAATTCAAGTTTATGAAAAGTCACACGTATATAATTCAAATATACTAAATTCAAATTCAAATACTTTTGTCAGTTATTGAGCTCCATACTACACTACATTTAGAGAACATTAACATGATATAGCCTAACATCTAGAAGATAGCCTGCACATTTATAAGAAATTGTCCCACGCTGATAAATATTAGGCTATGCTCCTTTTTAATAAAATAAAATGGCCTATAGATTAAAACCTTTAGTAACTGGCGATTTAGTAACTCGCACCAGGCCACCTATTTACGAACTAACTTGCCTAAATTTCACAAAAACAAACCCGATGTATTTATTTAAAAATGTAGGCTAAAAATACGAGAGCGGTGAACGAGAGGCTGAACTACCTTAGCCGTTGTAGTTCATCGTAAGTTTGAAGTTGGTTTGAGGCATCTTGGTCACATGTAACAAGTTATTGAGATTTTACATTGAAGAAAAATTCCTTTAAAATTTACAAAGGGGAAGTTGGAAAAATCATCGTCATAAATTTGAGCAACAATGTCTATGATGACATTTATAAGTTGGTTTGAGGCATCTTGGTCACATGTAACAGTAGCTATTGACATTTTAGTGTTTTTATTTTGATGAAAAATTCCTTTAAAATTTACCAAAGGAAAATTGGAAAATCATCTGTCATAAATTTGAGCAATAATGTCTCCAGTGAGATTAAAGTTGATTTGACACCGCTAATTCACATGGCAAATATTGAAATTCTAATGTTTTTATATGTTGTCGGGAAGTGAGGATTAAGTAAAAATGCGTTTATATTCTGAATCCAGCAGTTCCAGCACTCAATGCCCTTGTTAAAATGCCCAGCACTCTGAATACTGAACACAAGCGGTATTGCGTGCTGAGACCCCTCACTCAACCATAAATTTAATTATTTCATGGATTTAATTTAATTATTATTATTAAAAATAAAATCAATTAAATCGCTGAATTTGTTGATAGGTAAGTCGAACAGTAACCTGGTGGATCAACCAACAAGTCAAAACAAAGTCTAAATCAGGTGTTAAGATTAAGTAGTTTTATTGCAGGAAAACAGTTGTAGTGAGGTTTATTCCGTTTTATTCAGAACAAATTAAGTTCAACACTCAATTAGAATTCTATACGTCAGTATGCCCAACTTAGTGAAATGATGTAGACAAGACAATGGTTTGGAAAAATGACATGTTTTATTGGCTACAATTATGAATAACAGAAACAATACTTTGTATAAT
Organism: Synaphobranchus kaupii; assembly: GCA_029718625.1. NCBI lineage: Eukaryota > Metazoa > Chordata > Actinopteri > Anguilliformes > Synaphobranchidae > Synaphobranchus > Synaphobranchus kaupii. Next base: position 50,460,567 of record CM056378.1, read on the forward strand.
ACGAGGTATAATATTCTATGACTTAATCTTAATCAGAGGAAATTATAATTACGTGATGGTTAAATATAGAAGCTAACAGTCCATTAACGAGGGTTAGTGATATGCTAAACTATATTTTGTGGTTCGCTCGTTTTATCAGTCTCATAAATATAACGTTTTAACAGTGTAAAACTATAAGTGCAGGGAAATTGGCTATTCCCGACAAAAACACGCATAGCGAAACAAAATACAACAATAGAAACCAGCAGTAAAATGACCTCAAATAGGTATTACAAGTTTTATGCTAGTCTATTAATTGATGTAAGTAATGCGTTTCAATACTTAACGGTAACAAAGGGAAGGCCAGTCCCGATTCCATAAGTGATGTCAGCTCGTCAACTGGCCCAAGGTCCTGGCAGGTGCGTCGGGTCGCGACGGGGTTCCAGTCAGGGCGACGTGGACGTGCACAGATCTCCACTTGGGCCCTTGCCGTAAGGGAGATAATAGAGGAACAGTCTGAAGAAACGTGTCCTCAAAACAGCCGTTGAGAATAAACCAGCTTGGTTTATTTTGTGGATGGTGGCAGGCTAACTCTGTCTCGGTGATCAGGTGAGATGCGGGTTGGGATACGCAGGGAAATCCGTCCAGGTTTCAGTAGTGCGTCTGGTAGGGTAAGACAGCGTATTTACCATCAGAGCAACGTTGGTAGAGTTTGATGGGTTTTTATAGTCAAAAGTCACTGACGTGACTGAACCCGTTCCTTTGATCCCAATTGGTAGATGGCTTTAGGGCACCCATGCATTTAATTGGCTCATTTCCTTGGAACCATCAATAAAACACAGATTAATCAGCCATTTACAATCACCTCAGGGTGTGCGTGTTTGTGTTAAATTGGGGTCCCCCCTCTCCTTCTCAAAAGAGGGGGATGTTCTTGCCCAAACCGGTGCCTGATTGATCAAGCAGTCTGTGTGTTAATTGTGAATGTGACTCAGCAGAGGGCCCAGTCCCATGATCAAAAAGCCAGAGTCCCAATATGTCCCTGTATATCATCACACAGTTGGAATAATTAATTGGAATCATGCATTCATTGATGAGTGTAGGCTCATTGCTTATAATTTACAAAAAGAAAGAAGACATTTAAACATTAAATTGAAATTACCAGAAAAGAGAGAGAGACCAATAAGCCAGAAATGGCCAGTATTACCCTTTTCCAGCGCAAAAGGAACAAAGTTGTAAGAACTCCAAGGACCAAGGAAAAACCTGCCTCTCTGTAGACTCCATTGCACAGTGTGACACTCACAGAACTTTCATGGCTCCAAAAACTCCACAGCCCCAACTCAAACTCAGCGCCACTACCAACTGAAAAACTAACTCCAACTCCAACTGAAAAACCTTTCCTTCAGCCTCCCCCCTAAGTACCTTACCCAGCAGGGAGGGGATAAGGTATAAAATGGGGGGAGAAGGAGGGGGGAGGCATCCTTTATGGCAAGACTGGCTCATCTGAAAGTGGAAACTTTAATTAAGAAATAAACTGTCTCATGTTGTTCATATCCCCATGATATTATTATTAAAAAGAACCAGGGTTTTAACATCTTTCTAATGACACCCTGGGTCAGAACAAACAACTCAGATCAATAACTGAGAAACTCTACAAAAGAGACATTTTGCTCCTGCTTTTAACAATGGAAGTTGAATGACTGTTGTACAATCATTAGATTTGGGCAAAATATCTATGTGACAATACCAGTGGTACCAACTCTGGTATTCGATTGAATCTGGAGGTAAAAAGTTCAATTACAAATAGGCAGGCCCCTCACAACCATTATCTGCATAGACATTTAGACTTTCAATTGATTATTTATATTAAATGTCGCCGATTGGCATTCAGCATAAAATCAAAAGGGAAAGCTTAGAAAGATATTATAAGCTGTGCTGGGCCCTAAATACTTTCCTGTTCTGTCTTTCTTCAGAGGTAATAAAACTCTTCTAGATTGCATAGACAGATAATGAGCTCAGGACATTTCCTTTGATGTGTGTGTGTGGGGGGCAGAGACAGAGAGAGACAGACAGGGAGATAGAAACAGAGAGAGAGCAACAGACATTAAAGACAACATCCCGACATTGTCCATTAAATTCACCTACATGCTTCTGTCATTAGCGATTGAAGTTTGAAACGAATATCCAATATCCGATATGAACCTAACTTTACTAGGGTCACCGGTGATGCAGTTCATGGAAATCTCCAGATAACAACGTTTCATTATCTCGAGATCTCAACAAAAATTATCCCGTTCTGTGGGGAAAACAACATTTGTTATCTCTATATAATGACATAAATAAATTGAGATCACGAGAAAACAAAGAAAATTAATTTGTTATCATGGAAAACAGAGTAAAAAAATGTATGAATACATGGCCTTTTAGGGCTTCCGTACAATTGAGCTGATTCCACTGAAACAGTTTCTGAACAATTCTCGCATCTTAACTGATCAGTTCTGTAGACAGCAGAACAGATTGAACATAGGTGGCAATATAGTGGGCTATTTTACTATTGGTCAGTAATTCAATTAAGGCCAGTGTTGCCAAATCAAGATTAAACCTTTAACTAAGTAGATGAATGGCTAATCACCGTAACAATATTACACTTTAACTAGAACCAGATAAATAATCAACTGTGCGATTATCTCATCTGAATTTAAGCAGTAATCGTCCAGGTATACTTGTAGGCACCCAATTTCAGCACAGACATGGACTATAGGCCTACACTCAATTATTTCTAGGAGCCTTAATCGCTACTCTCGTTTTCTGACACTGATGCACATGCCCATGCCCATGGTATTCCCTACTCTACTGGTTACTTCAAACGTTTGTTCAGTAGGAGTAGGCTACATGATTGTAAGGCTACCCCACTGAACTGTTCTGTGGGCTACCCTACAAACTAGGATTTTGAGCCACAGATCCAATGATTTATTTGTTTTTCAAACTTCAATTCACGCAAAGCCCCAGTCCAGAGACCTTATACAGTCAAGCCGGAAAGTCTGCACACTCCTTTCACCTCCTCCACGGTTTATTACATTACAGAAATATTCTACAATAGATTGAGTTCATTTTTTGTCTCACAATTCTACACAAAATAGCCCATAATGACAAAGTGAAAACAGGTTTTTAGACATTTGTGCTAATTTATTAAAAATCAAAATGTAAAATATCATATGTACACAAGTGTGCACACCCTTTGATATGACACCCAAAAGTGAGCTGAGGTGCATTTTGTTTCCACTGATACTGCTTGAGATGTTTCTACAACTTAATTGGAGTCCACCTGTGATAAATTCAATTGATTGGACATTATTGGGGATTGCCAACACCTGCCTATATAAGGTCCCACAGTTGACAGTGCATGTCAGAGCAAACTCCAAGCCATGGGGTCAAAGGAATTATCTGCAGACCTCAGAAACAGGATTGTGTCAAGGCATAGATCTGGAGAAGGGTACGGAAAAATCTCTGCAGCTTTACAGGTCCCAAAGAGCACAGTGGCCACCATCATTCGTAAATGGAAGAAGTTTGGAACCACCAAGAATCTTCCTAGACCTGGCCGCCCAGCCAAACTGAGCAATTGGGAAAGACGGGCCTTGGCCAGGGAGGTGAGCAGGAACCCGCGGGTCACTTTGACAGAGCTCCAGCGTATCCTTGTGGAGATGGGAGAACCTTTCAGAAGATCAACCATCCAGGCAGCACTCCACCAATCAGGCCTTTATGGTAGAGTGGCCAGACGGAAGCCCCTCCTTAGTAAAAGGCACATCACAGCCCGCTTGGAGTTTGCCAAAAGGCACCTAGAGGACTCTCAAACCATGAGAATCAAGATTCTCTGGTCTGATGAAACCAAAATTGAACTTTTTGGCCTGAATACCAAGCGTCACGTCTGGAGGAAACCAGGCACCGCTCATCACCTGGCTAATACCATCCCTACAGTGAAGCATGGCGGTGGCAGCATCATGATGTGGGGATGTTTTTCAGCAGCGGGAACGGGGCGACTAGTCCTGATAGAGGGAAAGATGAATGCAGCTAAGTACACCGAGATCCTTGAAGAAAACCTGCTCCAGAGTGCTCTGGACCTCAGACTGGGGCGGAGGTTTACCCTCCAACATGACAACGACCCGAAGCACACAGCCAAGAGAACAAAGGAGTGGCTTCGGAGAAAGTCTGTGCATGTCCTTGAGTGGCCCAGCCAGAGCCCAGACCTGAATCCAATTGAACATCTGTGGAAAGACCTGAAAATGGCTGTGTACCGACACTCCCCATCCAACCTGACGGAGCTTGCAAGGATATGCCAAGAGGAATGGGCAAAAATATCCAGAAACAAGTGTGCCAAGCTCGTAGCTTCTTTCCCAAGATGCCTTGAAGCTGTAATCGCTGCCAAAGGTGCAGCAACCAAGTATTAGGCTAAGGGTGTGTACAGATATGTAACCCCTAAATAACCTATTTTTGTCAGTAAAATAAAATTGCATATTTTCTAAAAACCTGTTTTCACTTCATCATTATTGGCTATTGTGTGTAGATGTTTGAGGCAAAAAATTAACTCAATCTATTGTAGTATAAGTCTGTAACGTAATAAAACATGGAGAAGGTGAAAGGAGTGTGCAGACTTTCCGGCTTGACTATATATAGATCTCTCTCTAAGGTCTCTTCCCCAGGGGGCTTTCGGATCTCAATCTCTAAGACCCAGTACGTGGTGTTTGGCCGTAAGGGGAAGAAGTGGGATTGGGGACTGACAACTGTATGGGATCCCAGTTGAGAAGGTGACACAGTTCAGGTTTCTGGGGGTGTGGATAGAGGAGAGGTTGACGTGGAAAGTGCACATAGATAAGATAGGTAAATGGATTACAGTTGTTTAGCTTATGGGGCTGCTTCTAAAACGTTGGATGTGGTTCAGGCCAAGGCTGCGGCTAGCCTGTAATGCATTCTGTACAACCACAATCCCGGCCCTCCTAGTGGGATCTGGGGAAATGCTGTTACGGCTTAGGTGGAATAAGCTGGTGCTCAATTACTGGACTAAGTTGAGGGGATGGACAGGAAGGGGCCAGGACCCCGGCCGTGGGGTCCAGATTAAGGATGGCACACCGGCCGTGGGGTCAGGAACGGGTGCGGGGTTCCCGCGGATAGCGCGGGGGCCCGCGGCGGCACTCTGGCCGTGGGGGGGTCAGGAACAAGGACATCACCCCGGCCGTGGGGTCCAGATTAAGGATGGCACACCGACTATGGGGTCAGGAAACAGGCAGAAGGGTGAAGAGGTTGTCAGGGGGGAACAAGGGAGCCTGGAGGGAACGAGGGAACCTGGAGGGAACAAGGGAGCCTGGAGGAAAACGAGGGAGCCTGGAGGGAACGAGACCAAAACATAAACAAGACAAGACAAGGAGGTCCATAACAAGAGGGTACATAACACGAGGGTACAAAACAAGACATAACATGGCGAGACAGAACAAGACAAGACCACAAACGGGAAACCCAGCTCACAAGAAACAGACGAGCACACAAGATGGTCCGGCCCTGAACAAAGTGACAGGGCAGACTATATACAAGACATGACGAGGACAAAACGAGCAACAGGTGGGAGAAGGGTAACGAGGACACGAGAGATAAACAGAATGCAGGTGTGGGGAGTGCAAAACACAAGTAGGAGGGAGAGAGGGAAAACACGGGGTGGACTGTGAGACAATAGGAAAACCAGGGATGAAAACCGGGTGCCTCACACCATGAAGTGTATGAATGCCAATATTAGATGCATTTCCCAATAGATTTCTAGAAAATAAAATACATTTTGTTTTATCAGAATTTAAAACAAGCTTGTGATTAATAAAAGTCAACTGAAAAGAATCAAAGGCAGACTGTAAATTAGTAATAGCCTGGTTAAGCGTGGAGCCAGTGGCATACAAGATTGTATCATCCGCATAAAAATGGACATTACATTGCGGTGTTGGGAATACCATGTTGTTTATATAAAGTGTGAATAGAAGTGAACCAAGAATAGACCCTTGTGGGACACCTTTACTAATTTCAAAAGAGCTAGATTTAAAACATTACATTACATTACATTATTCATTTAGCAGACACTTTTATCCAAAGCGACATACAGTAAGTGCATACAGAGACATCATCAAGATCACTACAGATCAGACAAAGCACATCCTTCCCATAATGTAGCAGCTATCGCTAGCTATGAATGTCGACTGTAGTTCACAGTAAGCTGTGGGCAAATCAGCAACACCACACTTCCATTCCAAATACTATTATAAACTATAATAGACAGGAAAACACAGGGAACTAGTAAACCGGGAACTGATATTCCTAGGTGAGGATATCAGTCAAGGTGGAGTCTGAAGAGGTGTGTCTTCAGGCCTCGACGGAATGCAGGAAGGGTTGGAGTAGAACGTAGGGGAATGGGAAGTTCATTCCACCACTGAGGAGCTAAAGTGGAAAAACTCCGCAGTCGGGACAAGCGAGAGCCTTTGACACGGAGGGGGGGGAAGTGCCAGTCGCCCTGCTGTAGAAGAGCGAAGTGGTCGAGCAGGAACATAGTTCTGGATTAAGTCCTGCAGGTAGGCGGGGCCTGTCCTATTGGCTGCAGTGTAGGCCAGGGTCAGAACTTTGAACCTGATCCTGGCTGCAACTGGCAGCCAGTGGAGAGACCTCAGCAGGGGGGTTACATGGGAAAATTTCGGGAGGTTGAACACAAGCCGGGCAGCTGCATTCTGGATCAGTTGAAGAGGCAGAATGGTGCAGGCCGGTAGGCTTGCGAGCAGGGAGTTGCAGTAGTCCAGGCGTGAGGTGACCATGGTCTGGACAAGAAGCTGGGTGGAGTAGGTGGTCAGGTACGGTCGAATCCTCCTGATGTTGTACAGGAGGAACCTGCAGGACCGTGCTGTCGCCCTGATGTGCTCTTTGAAGTCCAGCCGGTCGTCCAGGACCACCCCCAGGTTCCTTGCAGAGCGGGAGGCAGCCACCACGGTCCCATCAACGGTGATGGAGAGGTCATGTAGTGGGGAGGTCTTGTATGGCATGAAGAGGAGCTCTGTCTTGTCAAGGTTGAGCTTCAGGTGATGGGTAGCCATCCACTCAGAGATGTCAGTCAGACAAGCAGACAAGCAGTGATAGGCCTGATCACTAACAACGACGAGAGGGCCTACCTGGAGGAGGTGAGGCTCCTGACCCAGTGGTGTCAGGAAAACAACCTCCATCTGAACGTCAGCAAGACAAAGGAGATGCTGGTGGACTTCGGGAGGAAGCAAGTGAGGAACTACACCCCCCTAACAATCAACGGGACCCTCGTAGAGAGAGTGGACAGCTTCAAGTACCTTGGCGTCCAGATCACCAAGGACCTAACATGGTCATTACACATAGACACCGTGGTGAGGAAAGCACGCCAAAGACTGTACCACCTCAGACAACTGAGGAAATTCAGAGCGTCCCACCAGATTCGGCGGAGCTTCTACTCGTGCACTATCGAGAGCATCCTGACTGGGAACATCACCACCTGGTATGGGAACAGCAGCTCTCAGGATTACAAGGCCCTACAGAGAGTGGTACGATCAGCTGAACGTACCCTGGGGAGACCACTCCCCAACCTCGAGGACATCTACACCCGAAGATGCAAGACCAAGGCCAACAGGATCCTGAGAGACCCCAGCCACCCAGGATATGGACTGTTCTCTCTGCTACGGTCAGGAAGGAGATACCGCACTCACATGGCGAGCACAGAGAGGCTCAGGAAGAGCTTCTTCCCGCAAGCCATCCGGCACCTGAATGACTACATCTAGAACGTCTGGTGCACATAGAACTCTATAGAACTCTGAATACAACCATGAACAATGTCATTACCCCCCCCCCCCTTCCTCCCTCTGGGATTATTTATTACTTATTATTTATTAGCTATTACATGTACAAATACAGCCATGCCTTTTTATGCCCTTTAATGTGTAATATGTAAATTGTAATTTAAATTTGTAAACTTTGTAACTTTTAATAACTCTGTAAATTTAGATTTTAAATTGTAAATTTGTATAGTGTGGTACATTTTTGAGTATCTGTATTGGGCATAATCTTGGAGACGGCAGTAACATTTCACTATAACTGTACACGTACGTTATATGTGACAAATAAAGAAATCTTGAATCTTGAATCTTGAGATATCCTCTCCTTAACCTGTGGGGTAGAGGGAGGGAAAGAGAGGAAGAGTTCAGTATCGTCAGCATAGCTATGGTATGAGATGCCATGTGAATGAATTACTGAGCCAAGAGACTTAGTATACATAGAGAACAGCAGAGGACCCAGTACAGATCCCTGCGGGACTCCTGTAGATAGGGGACGGGGAGCAGAGACGGAACCCTTCCAGGAGACTTGGTAGGATCTATCAGTGAGATACGATACAAACCAAGAGAGGGCAGTTCCAGAAATGCCCATCTCAGCGAGTGTGGAGATCAGGAGTTTGTGGTTGACCGTGTCGAATGCCGCAGACAGGTCAAGGAGAATCAGAACAGAGGAGAGGGAGGAGGCTCTAGCAGTGGCGAGTGCCTCAGTCACAGCCAGGAGAGCAGTTTCAGTCGAATGGCCGGTTCTGAAGCCAGACTGATGCGGGTCAAGCAGGTTGTTCTGGTGGAGAAAAACAGACAGTTGGTTAAGGACAGCACGTTCAATTGTTTTGGACAGGAAGGGCAAGAGAGATACAAGACGGTAGTTCCTGACATCAGCGGGATCCAAGCTAGGTTTTTTAAGGAGTGGGGTTACACGGGCAGTTTTAAAGGCAGCAGGAACATGGCCACAGATTAGGGAGGTGTTAATAATGGATATGGAAGGAGCTCAGCAGATATAGACTGGAGGACTGCTGAAGGTATGGGGTCTAGTGGACAGGTGGTTGCGTGATGGCGCGTCACCAGCTCGAGCACATCTGAGTCCTCCAGAGTCTTGAAGGATGACAGTGTAGCAATGGGTTCAGTATGGGGGATGTGGGGTGTCACCGGATGCGTGAAGGAGTTCCGGATCGCGGCCACCTTCCCCTCAAAGTGGGTCAGGAAGTCATCTGCAGAGAGGGAGGAGGGTGAAGGGGGTGGAGGGGGGGTGAGCAGGGAGGAGAAGGTGGAAAAGAGTTTACGTCGGTTAGATAGACATGTATCAATTTTAGACTGGAAAAATGAAGTTTTAGCTGATGTGGTTGCAGCTGTGAAGGCTGCCAGCAGAGTGTGGTAGGAGGCCAGGTCATCTGGGGATCTGGATTTCCTCCACTTTCTCTCAGCGGCTCGTAGCATGGTTCTGCTGGATCTGAGAGAATCCGTCAGCCACGGGGAGGGGGGTGATAGTCGGGCTGGTTTGGAGACAAGAGGACATAGAGTTGAGAGACTGAGAGAGGCATGAGTTAAACACAGAGGTGGCAACATCAATAGGCATTTTAGCAAAGGTAGCAGGAGGAGGAAGTGCAGAGAGAGCAGAAGTAGTGAGAGGTGTGAGAGGGTGCGGAGATTTCTCCTGAACATAACAGCGGGTGGGTTGTTAGCGGGGTTGAGGGAGAGTGGGCAGGAGAGAGAAAATGAGATAAAGAAATGGTCCAATACATGGAGGGGGGTCACCGTGAGTCCAGTTGGTTACCACCCTTGTGGGTGGCAGGCGATGGGGACTGAGTGAGGGCAAAGGACTGGAGGAGTGAGGTGACACTGGATAGCTGGGCACTGTCTGGTTGGAGGTTGAAGTCTCCCAGTAGGATTAGAGGGGTACCATCCTCAGGGAAGGAGCTCAGGAGAGTGTCCAGTTCATCCAGGAAAGCGCCGAGCGGACCTGGAGGGCGATAGAGAACAACAATGTTAAGTGCAGATGGGTGAGTTACAGTGACTGCATGAAACTCAAAGGAGGAGATATTCAGGCAGGGTACAGTGGGAATAGAGAATTTCCAGGACGTGGAAATGAGTAAACCAGTACCCCCGCCTCTGCCTGAGGCCCTGGGGGTGTGGGAGAAGGAGTAGCCAGCAGACAGAGCAGCTGGAGTGGCTGTGTTATCAGGAGTGATCCAGGTCTGTGAGAGCCAGGAAGTGGAGGGACTTCACCCTGGCATATGCAGTGATGAAGTCAGCTTTCTGGACGGCTGACCGGCAGTTCCATAGTCCACCCACCACTGAGAGTTCCTTATGAGAGGACAGCGGTGGGCAGACCAGGTTAGCCAGACAGCGTCTGTGGTGGTTGGGCCTCTTGGAGCGAGGCATGGAGCACAGAGGAATGGGGGGTAGACACATGGTAGGGGGTGATAAGACAGTTTAGGTGGGGAAAGATCATTACAAACTGTTCAAATTGGCGATGAGGCTGCCGTCTTCACGCCTTCACGGCAGCCTCTACTTTAACTTATAGACTATTTGCTAATTTCCCAATTGCACTCAGCTGCTTGCAGGGCTAGTTCACTCAGGTGAATCTATTTCCGATTAGCAACACAAAAGACTAGCAGCTGACCTAGAAACACAAAGCAAGTAAACAAGTGACCGGTAATGCTGCAATTTACATTAACTAAACAGTGACTACACTACAAACAGTTCAATCAACTAACGCACAGCTGAAACCGAATGAAAAACATGATACTTTAGCCTATCCGACGGTAGATTGACAATTTTGATTGACAACGCTGGTCTGATTGCACTCCGCAACAATAGACTGAGTTCTCCCAGAGAGATATCCATAAAACCAGTTAAGAGAAAGTTCATCCAATCCAATGGAGGATAATTTATTCAATAAAATATTATGGTCAACGGTGTCAGTTTGTTATCCATAGAGTTGACAATATAATTTATCACAAGAGTTGCTGCTGTTAATGTGCTATGACCTGGCCTAAAACCTGATTGCTGTGGTTGTAAAGTGTTATTAATCTCCAAAAAGGCCCATAGCTGAGAGTTAGCTAATGATTCTAGGACTTCGGCCAAACGGGAAAGTTTTGAAATTGGATGATAGTTATTTAAGTCACTGGTATCACCCCCTTCATATAGAGGAATAACCTGAGCTGCCTTCCATAGGTTTGGGATTCTACCTGAAATAAAAGTTTGATTAAAAATGTAAGCAAGTGGTGAGGCAATTATATGAGCACTGAGACACAAAAGGCAAGGATCTAGATTGTCCTTTCCCATTGACTTCTTTTTATTTATGCTAGCCAGTGCTTTGTAAACTTCACTATAACTTACAGGTCTAAAAGAGAATTTGCTAGGACAAAAATAATTGAGTAAAGTTCCTAATACTGGGCTAAGGGTATAGCTTTCTAGAACAATATCCCCAGACAGCCAATCAAACAGATGGCCAGAGGAGATAAAATGATGATTAAAAGCTTCAGCCATATATGTTTTATCTATAACAAAATCACTTTCACTAGAAATGCGAGAAGGAAGAGTATGGTAGGATTCTTTATTTTAAAAGATTTTACAGTTTTCCAAAAGTTATATGCATCTCCATTCCAGTTTGAAAGAGAGGTCAAGTAATAATTGGACTTTGCTTTTCTTATTATGCTAATGCACGTGTTGCTTAATTGCCTAAAGCTAAGCCAATCAGCTGGAGTGCCAGTCGTTCTAGCTTTGGACCAAGCTTTGTCTCTGATATGAATAGCTGCAGAAATATCTGAGGAAAACCATGGGTTACACCGGTTTTTAATCCTGAAGTTCTTATAAGGAGCATGTTTATCAGCAATAGAATTAAATACACTACAGAAATGGTCCAAAGCTAGATCAGAATCAGGGATGCAACAAGTTCTTTCTAAATCAGAAAAATATAGATCCTGAAGAAAACCCTGTTGAACAAAATGTTTGAAATTTCGTTTTGTAACAATATATAACTATATTTTAGTAACTATATTTTTGTTCTCTGGCATTTCGAATACAAGCAATTGGGCAGTGGTCACTGGTCCTGAGCAAAGACCCCACAGGCTAGGTATCTAAATGGCCTATTTGTCAGTATAATATCAATCACCGTTGACATAGAAGGGTTTTTTGTATTTAGCCTCGTGGGTTTCAAGATTAACTGAGTAAGATTTAATTCAAAGCCCAGCTCTTTTAACCTATTTGAGCTGTTAGAGAGCCAGTCAAGTTTCAAATCACCCATAACAATTAGTTCAGATGAGGCGTAAGAAGACATTAATTTGCCAATGTCTTCTAACTCCTCAGTACTTGCAGAGGGAGGGCGGTAAATACCAATAATAGTAAAATGGGCACCCCCCCCAATACAGATGTCAAGAACAATATATTCATACTTATTAGGCACTGAGGCAGCAGTGAGTTCACATACAGCAAAACACTTTTTTTTTTTACAAATATCAATACCCCTCCTCCTTTAGATTTTCTATCTGATCTAAATAAATTATATCCATCAATGTTAATGTCTGAATTTGGTACTTTTCTTGTGAGCTAGGTTTCAGAAAGGATGAAAATGTCAGGGGAAGTTTCATTAATCATAACATGTACAAAATCCAGCTTTGGAATAAGGCTCCCAATATTTAAGCGCAATAGTCCTAACCCCTGACGAGTTTTCAATTCTTTCGGTGACTCTAAATAAGACGTATGCCTACTATTATTATGGATGATGTAGGCAAAATGACGGAAGGTTGAGTATTTATTTGTATAAGATTTTTTGCGGTAACACCATTGGGTCTGTATAAATGGATAAATGTAATAATAAGTTGTGTAAGTCGCTCTGGATAAGAGCGTCTGCTAAATGCCTATAATGTAATGTAATGTCTGAATTTTTGCCGAGGGAGACGTGCAATGCAAAATGTAGACACCTCCTAACCTGTGGGGGGAGCCAAAGAGAGCTATTTGTTGAGTACAGGAAGTAACTGGGGAGTGTTGCAGGGGGTTTTAGTGCGCGGAAGTAGATAGTCACCGAATAGTGATGGGCATTCCGGCTCTTTTCAGTGAGTCGGCTCATTTGGCTCAGCTCACCAATAAGAGCCGGCTCTTTCGGCTCCCAAACGGCTCTTCATTCAGTAGCATTTCCGGTGTTTCAAAATCGGCCAAAGTTAGCGATATTTTGACCTATGATTGGTGTTTGTGCACATCTACCACTTAAATTGTTCAAAGGAATCTTACTCTACCTTCTAATTACCAAAACAACATTATTTAGCATTTTGTTTGTTATGAAAACTATTTAAATAAATGCAAAAACAGTAAGACGCTATTACACATGTGCATTGAAAGTAGGGCATTTTTACGTCTTGAAATAAATTGCACAATAAACACCGTGCGTAGTTGAACATTTCAAAACAAAAGAGACTGTTACGATCCAAATACGGGACGAACCCAAGTGCAACGACCAGGAGGCAGATTCAATGGAAAGAATATTTATTAAGCGTTGGGGTAGTCCCAAAGCTGTACAGAAGGGAAAACACAGTATCACACAGGAACACAGGAAGTCCGATACGGACTGCTCCAAGCCGGAGCTGGACTTTAACCCAGGAGCGTGTTCCAAGCCGGAACTGGACTGGTCTGGACCGGGAGGTCCACTCAGGGACAGAGTCTCTGGAACGGCAAACTTGTTCCAAGCCGGAACTGGACTTTTGCTGGCGGTGTACTTCACACCGGGACTGGACTGGAACTGGACCGGGAGGTCCACTCAGGAACTGGATTACTGGAACGGCAAACTTGTTCCAAGCCGGAACTGGACTTTTACAGGCGGTGAACTTCACACCGGGACTGGACTGGAACTGGACCGGGAGGTCCACTCAGGAACTGGATTACTGGTACGGCAAACTTGTTCCAAGCCGGAACTGGACTTTTACAGGCGGTGAACTTCACACCGGGACTGGACTGGAACTGGACCGGGAGGTCCACTCAGGAACTGGATTACTGGAACGGCAAACTTGTTCCAAGCCGAAACTGGGCTTTTACGGGCGGTGAACTTCACACCGGGACTGGACTGGAACTGGACCGGAAGGTCCACTCAGGAACTGGACAGAAAACAGAAGGTGAGTTTAGAATTGGAACTGGACCGGAGCTGGACCGGGAGGTTCTACGAGTACTGGACTGAACACAATGGTAGGTAGCCGGCAGAACCCGGCTGGGTAGAGCTGTGTGGCGGAGCTCAGGTAGGTCCGGTTGGAGCAGCTGGATCCCTGAGGAACCTGGGACCGTAACCGCAGCACTGGAGGTAGCCACGGCCGGACAGGAACCACTGCAGGATTACGAAGCTGTACACTCAACTGCGGACGCAACTCGAGCTGGAGTTGGAGGTACCGTAACACACACAGGGATTAACAACAGCTACAGACTGGTAGAAGCTGGAACAGCTGGTGGTTAGAGGGAGACAGGTTAGAGGCATGCAAACAGCAAAACGTTAGGGCTGGATAGATACCAAGCTGGAGGACAGGTATACTGAAAGCTGTAAGGAATTAACCCACAACCAAGCGCTCAGAAACACGGGACCAGAAACGAGGAAACCATACAACGAACGAGGTAAGTTAACGAACTGGCGCCGACTAGCAACCAGACGGGGGTTTAAATAGGGCAGTGAAATTGGAATCAATAAGGCACACGTGCGGAAAGTAACCGGGAGTGATTGCTAATAACACAGGTGAGGAATGCATGCAACGAGAGGGGAAAGCGATAGGCGGAAACTAAAGTGGGAAACCAAAAGAATGAAACAGAGGGGAAACGCCCAGCCTGCAGCAGAGGGGAAAACACGGACAAGGGAATCCAACATGACACGGAAGGAAAAGGGGAAAACACGGAAAAGGACAGGAAGGGAACGGAACGTTACAGAGACACTCATAAAATAGAACATAATATTGCGTCATAACAAAGACAAATAAATAAATGCATAAAAAAATAAATGAGCAAAACTGCAGCATCAGAACAATTAAACTGACCAACAATTAAGCTTGTTTTTAAATTATTATTATTAATGTTATTTTCTTATAGTGGTTTTATTCATTTTTGGCCTAAAAATTATTCTCTTGGTTACAGTTCCACCAAGACCACAACAGCCTGGTCTCACTCCCAAGTCGTCACATAGCGACGCTTGGGCAGCTCCTACGCCGTCATCCTTTAGACGCAGAAGGAGGCCTTTTGCGTCATTATTTGACGGACTCGTCGCGAATTTACGAATCCTACTATGGCGAAGGCTTTGCTCATGATAACCGACTGCGAGCATGCCCGCTCAGTCTTCGCCGTGTGCGCGTAGATCTTTCTGAGTTTGTGATTCCCGTACCCCACCCCCAACCCCTAAACATAACCTCACAGGAGTTCATGTAACTCGGGCTCATGCCCGAACTGTTAAGATAGTGGGCGAGCCCGACCACAAGAGTTCACGTAACTCTCTACCAGATGAAGAAGAAAAAAAGCATAATATTGAAGTGCCACAACCAAAGACAAATTATGTGGCCACAACCGTCAATATACGACGCAAAAGGCTACCTTTGGCGTCACATAGCGACGCTTGGGCAGAAGCGTCGCTATGTGACGAGTCCGCATGAGACCACGTTGACCACAAGCACTTGTCTTGTGTTCATTTACAAAACGAATCGGCTCTTCAGATATGCGAGCCGGCTCCCAACGTTCACCTAAAAGAGCCGGCTCAAAGAGCCGACTCGTTCGCGAACGATATGGTGCATTCAACACATGGTAAACAATGTTGGCTGTTAACTTACGAGCACCCTGTCGATTTGGGTGCAGACCGACTCTTTTAAAAAACGAAGAACGTCCCCAAAACAAATTAAAATTGTCAATAAAACCTAGGTTGCTAGCGCTACACTGAGACTGAAGCCATACATGAAGGCTAAGAAGTCTCGTAAAATGACCATATAAAGGTATGAAAATATATATTATTTTCAGGTACTCTTACAAGTGATACTATAACCTCTCTGCATTTGAATGGATCTCTATTAGAATTGGGAGGTGGGACTAGATTAAGCTGTAAATTACACTGGAATAGTATGGAGCCCATGGTTGGCTAATAGCTCTGACTGTATGTAAACACACAGCATTCTGATTCCTTCCACATTCTTCAGCATAATTTTCCTGCCTCCAGTACTGCAATTATTAGCTCTCCCTATTGGTCTATCTACAGCCAAAAATATCAGTTCAGACCTATTTCAACCAGTAACATCATCTCTTCATTGCCAATTGCAGGGCACAACCCCGATTCTAGTTCAAAACCTTTCTGGCTGCAATTACCCCCTTCACACACTTCAGTTGTTAGCTATTGCTCACTTTCTGAATAGCCAAAAGATTAATACTGTTTTATTGTGTCTGCAGCCAAAAAGCCATATTTCTGAATTGCGTTTCTTATAACTTCACAGGCAAATTCTGCATCATATTAATGTGTTGCTCAGATAGTAGGTGTGACTACAGTAGGCCATAAAAGCCAAGATTAAATTTGTATTCTTTCACTAAAAATGCATTGGTATATCCAGCCAGAAAGCCATGTACAGTGGCTTCAGAAAGTATTCATACCCCATTGATTATTTCTCATTTTGCTGTGTAGCAAAGTTAAATTAAAACATATTTACATGGGATTTTTTTCTCCTGTAGAAGTAATTCTCTATAATGTGCAAATTAAAGTATTAAGATATCTTCAGGATTATATTAAAAATAAAAAACTGAAATATCACATTTAAGCTGAATTGTCCCTCCAAAGGAGAGTGGCCTTGAAAACAAGGCGGTTCTGAGCTGCATGGTTAGGAATGATGGGGCTCGTCAGTACGCCCAGCTTCACTGGCGAGCCAAATCTTTTGGGCGAATGGGACAGGAGGCGATCTGATGGCCTGGTTTGCCACAATAAAAACAGGACCTAGTGCGAAAGCGACGTTGGCGCTCCTCAGCATCGACCGAAACTCTGCCCAGTTGCATAGGCTCCTCCTCGGAGACACCAGACGTAACTCTCGGTCCCGTGACGGTAGAGTGTTGACGTATATTGGGAGAGTCGGGGAGTGAGTGACGGCCGGGGTTCCTCCCTCGCTCACGAGCCCGGATACGGAGACGGTTATCAATGGCAATGGCCAAGCTGATGAGACTGTTGAGGGAGTTGGACTCCTCACGGGTAGCAAGCTGGTCCTTGAGTTCCTCACTGAGGGCCTGGCGAAAAGCCCCCTGGAGGGAGGTGTCGTTCCATCCGGACTCCGCAGCGAGGGTGCGGAACTGAATGGCCATTTCGGCAACACTGCGGCTGCCTTGGCGGACTTGGAGCAGGCGCTGGGTAGCGTCTCGCCCACAGGCTGGGTGGTCGAAAACGCGCCGCATCTCAGAGGTAAAGGCTGCAAAGTTATTGCACAACGGAGCTTGACTGTCCCAAATAGATGTGGCCCACTCCAGGGCACTTCCTCCCAGGCTGCTCATGATGAACGCGATTTTACAAGGGTCGGAGGCGAAGGAAGTGGGCTGCATGCGGAAAACGATGTCACATTTCATGAGAAACTCGCGACACCTCCCTAACCCCCCACGGTATAATTCGGGGTGTTGCACTCTGGGTTCCCGGCTAGAAGTGGGAACCGGAGCCTCGGGAGGCGGTTCAGGAACTGGAGGAATAGGGCCCACAGGAATCCGAGGAAGAGGCTGGTGAAGCGAAAGCTGAGCCACCTGCTCCGTGATGCCTCTCAGCACCTCCAATACGTCATCCAAACGGCGGCCCTGTTGGTCGCTGACCGCAGTTTGGCAGGTGAAGGCGTGGCGAATCTGTTCCAGGTCGGCTGGGTCCATGCTTTTGGCCAGTTCGTTCTGTTACGATCCAAATACGGGACGAACCCAAGTGCAACGACCAGGAGGCAGATTCAATGGAAAGAATATTTATTAAGCGTTGGGGTAGTCCCAAAGCTGTACAGAAGGGAAAACACAGTATCACACAGGAACACAGGAAGTCCGATACGGACTGCTCCAAGCCGGAGCTGGACTTTAACCCAGGAGCGTGTTCCAAGCCGGAACTGGACTGTTCTGGACCGGGAGGTCCACTCAGGGACAGAGTCTCTGGAACGGCAAACTTGTTCCAAGCCGGAACTGGACTTTTGCTGGCGGTGTACTTCACACCGGGACTGGACTGGAACTGGACCGGGAGGTCCACTCAGGAACTGGATTACTGGAACGGCAAACTTGTTCCAAGCCGGAACTGGACTTTTACAGGCGGTGAACTTCACACCGGGACTGGACTGGAACTGGACCGGGAGGTCCACTCAGGAACTGGATTACTGGAACGGCAAACTTGTTCCAAGCCGGAACTGGACTTTTACAGGCGGTGAACTTCACACCGGGACTGGACTGGAACTGGACCGGGAGGTCCACTCAGGAACTGGATTACTGGAACGGCAAACTTGTTCCAAGCCAAAACTGGGCTTTTACGGGCGGTGAACTTCACACCGGGACTGGACTGGAACTGGACCGGAAGGTCCACTCAGGAACTGGACAGAAAACAGAAGGTGAGTTTAGAATTGGAACTGGACCGGAGCTGGACCGGGAGGTTCTACGAGTACTGGACTGAACACAATGGTAGGTAGCCGGCAGAACCCGGCTGGGTAGAGCTGTGTGGCGGAGCTCAGGTAGGTCCGGTTGGAGCAGCTGGATCCCTGAGGAACCTGGGACCGTAACCGCAGCACTGGAGGTAGCCACAGCCGGACAGGAACCACTGCAGGATTACGAAGCTGTACACTCAACTGCGGACGCAACTCGAGCTGGAGTTGGAGGTACCGTAACACACACAGGGATTAACAACAGCTACAGACTGGTAGAAGCTGGAACAGCTGGTGGTTAGAGGGAGACAGGTTAGAGGCATGCAAACAGCAAAACGTTAGGGCTGGATAGATACCAAGCTGGAGGACAGGTATACTGAAAGCTGTAAGGAATTAACCCACAACCAAGCGCTCAGAAACACGGGACCAGAAACGAGGAAACCATACAACGAACGAGGTAAGTTAACGAACTGGCGCCGACTAGCAACCAGACGGGGGTTTAAATAGGGCAGTGAAATTGGAATCAATAAGGCACACGTGCGGAAAGTAACCGGGAGTGATTGCTAATAACACAGGTGAGGAATGCATGCAACAAGAGGGGAAAGCGATAGGCGGAAACTAAAGTGGGAAACCAAAAGAACGAAACAGAGGGGAAACGCCCAGCCTGCAGCAGAGGGGAAAACACGGACAAGGGAATCCAACATGACACGGAAGGAAAAGGGGAAAACACGGAAAAGGACAGGAAGGGAACGGAACGTTACAGAGACACTCATAAAATAGAACATAATATTGCGTCATAACAAAGACAAATAAATAAATGCATAAAAAAATAAATGAGCAAAACTGCAGCATCAGAACAATTAAACTGACCAACAATTAAACTTGTTTTTAAATTATTATTATTAATGTTATTTTCTTATAGTGGTTTTATTCATTTTTGGCCTAAAAATTATTCTCTTGGTTACAGTTCCACCAAGACCACAACAGCCTGGTCTCACTCCCAAGTCGTCACATAGCGACGCTTGGGCAGCTCCTACGCCGTCATCCTTTAGACGCAGAAGGAGGCCTTTTGCGTCATTATTTGACGGACTCGTCGCGAATTTACGAATCCTACTATGGCGAAGGCTTTGCTCATGATAACCGACTGCGAGCATGCCCGCTCAGTCTTCGCCGTGTGCGCGTAGATCTTTCTGAGTTCGTGATTCCCGTACCCCACCCCCAACCCCTAAACATAACCTCACAGGAGTTCATGTAACTCGGGCTCATGCCCGAACTGTTAAGATAGTGGGCGAGCCCGACCACAAGAGTTCACGTAACTCTCTACCAGATGAAGAAGAAAAAAAGCATAATATTGAAGTGCCACAACCAAAGACAAATTATGTGGCCACAACCGTCAATATACGACGCAAAAGGCTACCTTTGGCGTCACATAGCGACGCTTGGGCAGAAGCGTCGCTATGTGACGAGTCCGCATGAGACCACGTTGACCACAAGCACTTGTCTTGTGTTCATTTACAAAACGAATCGGCTCTTCAGATATGCGAGCCGGCTCCCAACGTTCACCTAAAAGAGCCGGCTCAAAGAGCCGACTCGTTCGCGAACGATATGGTGCATTCAACACATGGTAAACAATGTTGGCTGTTAACTTACGAGCACCCTGTCGATTTGGGTGCAGACCGACTCTTTTAAAAAACGAAGAACGTCCCCAAAACAAATTAAAATTGTCAATAAAACCTAGGTTGCTAGCGCTACACTGAGACTGAAGCCATACATGAAGGCTAAGAAGTCTCGTAAAATGACCATATAAAGGTATGAAAATATATATTATTTTCAGGTACTCTTACAAGTGATACTATAACCTCTCTGCATTTGAATGGATCTCTATTAGAATTGGGAGGTGGGACTAGATTAAGCTGTAAATTACACTGGAATAGTATGGAGCCCATGGTTGGCTAAATAGCTGCGGTATCAAACGAGCCTAAAATAATCACTCTGCTGCCTGATATGCAGTAGATATGGATGGATCACTTTTATGGTTGTTTCTAGTAGCCTATGATCAATATTATTCGGGCTAACCATTATGAGTTCCCGGTAATTCCTGACAGTGCTGTTTACAAAATATATGCGGTTAAATTTCGTTAAAAGCACCTGCAACAGCTGAGAATAAGTGACCAATGGCTTCCATCTCACCTTAGAAAACGCCAAATTAGCCTGCTTGTTTAACGAATTTCGTTTGATTATGCAATGAACTCATGTTCAAGCTTCATCCGAAGTTCATTAGGCTACCTGCATTCTAATTTTGATTAATAACATAAATAACATTATTTAGCCTTAATGATGACACAAAATACAATAAATCTGTCAGGTTGGCAACCCATAGGTTCAGCATATTTTCCTTTGTTTTATAACGTCCTGCTTATGGAAATGTGACCAACCTGTTTTACTGGTAGCATAATGCTTTAAAACGATCCACTTTCCCAGGAAGACCGTGAAAAGTGTGATTTACAGCAGGGGAAACAGACCTGCTCCTGTAAAGCACACATGCAGATAATGGCATTAAAATTAATTGTAAATTAATTGTGTAATGTGCTGCAAATTTGTTTTCGTTTCTAATTAGACGCTTAGTTATCTTTAAAATCTTTTGTTCCGTTATGGAATAACAGGTGAAATCAGCGGGGTTTTAATAACTGTTTTTTTAAAATATATTTACTGTTTTCAATTAAATATATGTAAAAGATAATTTACAAATCACTGCTTTCTGTTTTTATGTGCATTTTTTACTTTCCCAACTTTTTTGGAATTAGGGTTTGTATATAAACCGGTCACGGCATGCGAGGTTTGTAATGCAGAGGCTTTGTTTTTTGGCAGGGTGAAAACCACTATGTACAGTAGGTGGCAGCAATACGCTTAGCAGCGGTTAGCCTGCCAAAACTCCCGAAAAGAAGAAGAGGAGCCCCAGTCCTCCTCTACTCCGCACTCCAGCACAGTAGGTGGCAGCATGCACAGTTTCACCCCGATTTTGGCAAGATTGAACCCAACATAGAAGAACGAAAATGGCAGCTCCCGGCAAACAGTGAGTAGCCATAGCCACTCGTTACTTAAGAAGCATTTTCAATAAAACCTTTTGAAACCACCGTAATCTTAAAAACGTATTTAGTTAAAACGTCCATGTCCAATAAGTTTTTTGTTATATATTTCCTCCTAAATTTCTTAAGATAAAGGTCTGTTCTCTCTCATAAATCTCAGCTAGGTAGCTATGTTATTTAGCTTAACTTAGTTAGTTAACGTTAGTTAGCTAACAGTTAAGCTAAGGTTAACTTAGTGGTGACAGTTCGCTATAATTCGCAAATGCTTTAGGTGGCTTTATCATTTTCCAAACAAAAGCGGTGAGTGAAAAATAAGCGCTGTCTAACTACTTGCAATGCTTACTATTGCAGGATTGCAAAATACAGCGAATGTGTCCCTAACGTTATATCACTTAACTTAAATCCGTCTAAATGTAGTTTTTACGAATAGAGTAGAGCACAGTTGAACACGAGGCAGTGAGTTATGTGTCCAATCAATGGATATGCATTAATAAAAAATACTATGGGTTTTGCATGCTATGGGTTTTGCATGCTAAGCCAGCATGGTAAGGTAGACACTTACTTTTCTTCATATTAAGAAAACTGAATGACATTGAAAAATCTGAAAAAAAATCAGTATTATATTTTATCTAAAGTAATAATGGAGAGTTACTAATAGTAATAATGGATAGTTGCTGCATTTGAGAGATATTGAGGGGTGTGTGGTGCTCCATTGTCCAGGAAACTTGACTCCGGACTGAAATTTTAAGTTTTGTCATTAAAAATAAGACATCAAACTAAGCTCAAATTCACGGCACTGAGGAGGAACCACGTGACTAATAATTGTTCTGTGTTTTCTGTGCTAATTGTTGAGCTACTGTTATTAGGATGGCAGGTTACTTACTGGTATGCCATCTGGTAAGGTATGCCTCATCACTGAGGCACTTTTCAGGGTTTCCCACAGAAATAACTACACTGACCACAGACTCTCACTCCCCTTACAGACAGTAACTTCTGTGCCCTCTGACTGTATGTAAACACACAGCATTCTGATTCCTTCCACATTCTTCAGCATAATTTTCCTGCCTCCAGTACTGCAATTATTAGCTCTCCCTATTGGTCTATCTACAGCCAAAAATATCAGTTCAGACCTATTTCAACCAGTAACATCATCTCTTCATTGCCAATTGCAGGGCACAACCCCGATTCTAGTTCAAAACCTTTCTGGCTGCAATTACCCCCTTCACACACTTCAGTTGTTAGCTATTGCTCACTTTCTGAATAGCCAAAAGATTAATACTGTTTTATTGTGTCTGCAGCCAAAAAGCCATATTTCTGAATTGCGTTTCTTATAACTTCACAGGCAAATTCTGCATCATATTAATGTGTTGCTCAGATAGTAGGTGTGACTACAGTAGGCCATAAAAGCCAAGATTAAATTTGTATTCTTTCACTAAAAATGCATTGGTATATCCAGCCAGAAAGCCATGTACAGTGGCTTCAGAAAGTATTCATACCCCATTGATTATTTCTCATTTTGCTGTGTAGCAAAGTTAAATTAAAACATATTTACATGGGATTTTTTTCTCCTGTAGAAGTAATTCTCTATAATGTGCAAATTAAAGTATTTAGATATCTTCAGGATTATATTAAAAATAAAAAACTGAAATATCACATTTACATTTGCTTTAACGTGTTTTTAAAGTATCATATTTAATATTTGGTTCCATATCCTTTGCATGCTGTTACTTCCTGAAGTCTGTGACCCATCAACATCAAAAGACTCTCTATCTTATTTTCAGGTACTGTTACAACCTTTCTGCATGTGAATGGATCTCTATGGGAATTGGAGGGTGAGAGTAGATGTGGATGGATAATTTTTAAGGGTTTCTTCTCCTGACTTTTTTCCCCATAGAGTTCTATAAGAAAATGAGTCAGGAGAAATAACCCTTGCAGTTATCCATTCACATCTACTAAGAGTGATGTTTTGGGGCTCGTTCGATAGCGCAGATCCTTGATGACTTACAGCCATTTCGCCAGTCATGTGTTCCATACTGTTCCGTACTGTTCCAGTGTAATTTACAGCTGAATCTAGTCTCACCCCCCAATTCCCATAGAGATCCATTCAAATGCAGAGAGGTTATAGTATCGCTTGTAACAGTACCTGAAAATAAGATATCGAGAGTCTTTTGATGTTGATGGGTCAGACATCAGGAAGTAACAACATGCAAAGGATATGCGACCAATTATTAAATATGATACCTTAAAAATATGTTAAAGCAAATACAGCAAAAGTGAATACTTACTGTATGCAAATATTGTATTTCAGTTTTTTATTTTTAACATAATCCTGAAGATATCTAAATACTTTATTTAATTTGCACATTATAGAGAATTACTTCTACAGGAGATCCCAATGTAAATATGTTTTAATTGGCCTTTGCAACACAGCAAAATGAGAAATAATCAATGGGGTATGAATACTTTATGAAGCCACTGTATGTGCTCACTGGCTGCACAGAATTTAATTAAAACAGTCGGCTAGGTGGCGCCAGGTGGCTTACTAGCTTCTGGCAGTTTACTTAAAAATAAAACTACAGATATGTAGAGCTGTCATAACATAGGTCAAGTAAGAAACTTCCCTGCCTTTTTTTTTGGTATTGTCAGCTCTTACTGGCACTTTATACAGTTTTTTGTCTGGAACAGTTTAAAAGAGAATTCATATTTTTGCATATTGTTTCCAGGTACGGATTGATATTGCCTCGAAAGGCTAGCACCAAATCAGCTGTCCTGCAGCGGCCCTCTGTGTTTGACGATGACTCGGATGAGGAGGTAAGGTGATCGTAGTGTTGAAATCTAAATGCAGATCTTCCTCTAGACTTGATGGCTACGGCGGAGCTGATTTTCCTCTTGTTTGTACAACTTGGACACAGTGAATTTGAGTTCCGCTTGACTATGGACAACCTCCTTGCTGAAATCTTGGAAGATGAGAATCTTGCGCCTCTGGCATGTGAGAGGTTTGTTTGCGTTCGTGCTTTCTCACAAGAAGTGTTTTTTCCCCTTTTCCCAGATCTCAGTGGGCGAAAGTTTGCAGAAGGAATCGGTGAAGAAGAAAATGATGAAGCAGGTGATCAGGGGTGGGATAGAGGAGGAGAGGGAAAAAATGCAGTTTTCTGTGAAAATGGAGCAAAGTGTGAACATAGCTGTCTTGTGAACCCTGGTTTGTCTCAGACCCGACTGGAAATGCAGAAGGCATTGGAGCAGGACAGCACCGTGTACGAGTACGACAGCGTGTATGACGACATCCAGAAGAAGAAGGAGGAGAGCGGCAAGAGGCTGCTGAGCACTGAAAACAGGAAGGTACAGCGGAGGGGACCCAGAGAGGGGCTGGTGGAGCAGAGGGGTCCAGAGAGGGGCTCGTAGAGCAGAGGGGTCCAGAGAGGGAATGGTAGAGCAGAGGGGCCCAGAGAGGGAATGGTAGAGCAAAGGGGCCCAGAGAGGGAATGGTAGAGCAGAGGGGCCCAGAGAGGGAATGGTAGAGCAGAGGGGCCCAGAGAGGGAATGGTAGAGCGGAGGGGCCCAGAGAGGGGCTGGTAGAGCAGAGGGGCCCAGAGAGGAAATGGTCAAGCGGAGGGGGCCCAGAGAGGGAATGGTAGAACAGAGGGGACCCAGAGAGGGAATGGTAGAGCAGAGGGGCCCAGTGAGTGGCTGGTAGAGCGGAGGGGCCCAGAGAGTGTCTGGTAGAGTGGAAGGGTCCAGAGAGGGGCTGGTAGAGCGGAGGGGCCCAGAGAGGGGCTGGTAGAGCGGAGGGGCCCAGAGAGTGGCTGGTAGAGCGGAGGGGCCCAGAGAGGGGCTGGTAGAGCGGAGGGGCCCGGAGAGGGCCTGGTAGAGCGGAGGGGCCCAGAGAGGGAATGGTAGAGCAAAGGGAGAGTTTATATTCAAACCTATTTTGAATATAAACATCATGGATCATAGTCATTTGTCTACTGATCATTTACTGATAGGATGTATTTTGACACATTTTATTTTCAAACTGTGACTGACCCGCTGCATTTGCTCTCGCATTCGTTCCTGTGCATGGCAGCCCAAGTACATCGCTCAGCTGTTGCACGCAGTGGAGGAGAGGAAGAAAGAGCAGGAGCGGAGGGACGAGCACAAGATACAGAAAGAGAGAGAAATGGAGGGAGAGGAGTTCAAGGACAAAGAGGCCTTCGTGACCTCGGCCTACAGGCAGAAGCTTCTGGAGAGGCAGGAAGAGGAGGAGAGGCTGAAGCGAGAGGCGGCCGCGGAGGGTGAGGCAATCGGCACAGGGCTCCTCCACCATCTCATTGGCCATTTTTACCAGTTCATCCTGTTAACACTTTCTTTTTCAAAATAATCGCTCAGTATGATGGGCTGTTTCCTTCTTAAAGGGTAAGTTCGCTATTTTGGACCTTGGACCCTATTTGCGGTCCGTCTTCCATGAACCTGACCCATGAAGTCCATTTTTTCGCTGATCGGTCCAGTATTGAGTTCGCTACAGATTTCCTGTAGGCTCTCACTGGGCTACAATAGAAGTCAACGGGGCAATTAGAAATGTTCGATAAATGTGCTTTCATGTACAATAAATGAGACGGGAAGCTCAGGGTGTATTGTTACCGGTCTCAGTATGCTCTCCTGTGAAATGTATCTCAATCCGAACATTTTTACGTGCTTGGCATGGCTTGGAAGTAAGCATTTCTCTGTTGCTTGTTTTCGCTGCTCCCGCGGAGTACTATGTGTCGGGGGTAGGGGAGCGGGAAGGTGTGCCAGCCGTTTACGAAACTATCTAGTTGAGCAGTCTGCGTTTGTTTACCTGCAGCAACGTAGGCTACAATTTCCACAAAAAAAACTTGGATGATGGATGACTATAATGATTACGAAGACGAAGAATTCGATTTTGACTTTGACGTTACTGGCTACAGATTTGAGCCAGAATACACGGACACGGAACTACAAGAGATGGATGATAAGAGAGCAAGAGAAGAGAGAGAGGCTGAAGTTGCGCAGGTAATGTTATCCAAAGTCAGTGCGAGGTAGTGCGGTCGGAGAAATAGTTCTGTTTCAAATGGAACTGTTGTTTCAACGTTCGGTTTGCGTTTGCGATAGCCTACATTTCACAGGAGAGCATACTGAGACCGTAAGAATACACACTGAGCTATAAAAGCACATTTATCGTTGTTTTTCCGTAACATTTCTAATTGCCCCGTTGACTTCTATTGTAGCCCAGTGAGAGCCTACAGGAAATCTGTAGCGAACTCAATACTGGACCGATCAGCGAAAAAATGGACTTCATGGGTCAGGGTCATGGAAGACGGACCGCAAATAGGGTCCAAGGTCCAAAATAGCGAACTTACCCTTTAAGTAAGGATGACATGAAAGTGAAGCAAATTATTGAATGAGAGGTTTTTTGGAAGAACAAGCTCAAACAATTGGGCAGTAATTCAATTTGCAGTGTGTAACCTGTTACACAGGTATGTAACTGGATACAGGTGTGTGCTTTTACTAATATCTAATGAGAGCATGCTCACTGTAAAGACATCAAGGTCTTTGTGCTGATCTTTGAAAATCTAGTTGCTTGTCAGGGACAGGCAGAATGTGGAAAATTTGAAAGGTTTTAAATGCAAATGTCTTTGGACTGCGCTGAAATCCCTGTCATTTCACGTAGGGAGTGTCATCATCTGCACCCCCATCCACTATATGCAGATACTTATTGGCATTGCTGTCGAGAGCCAGTTTACATAAATGCAGTAGATAACAAAGAAGATCAGAGGTAGGCAAACCTAACCTAACCTAAACCTTTTGGTCCACAAAAGGCGGCAGTGTAGTATAATGGTTAAGGAACTGGACTTGTAACTGAAAGGTTGCAGGTTTGATTCCCAGGTAGGACACTGCCATTGTACCCTTGAGCAAGGTACTTAACCCCTTTGCGCAGATGGCAAATTTCACCTATTTAGGGGTGCTCTGTTTAAGGCTTTATAACTCCAGGTGTGAGCATCACATAAACTTGGTAAATGGCTTAAATGAAAGAAGACAGGTGTACCATTTACAATACAAACTTAGATTTGTTTATTTTCATAATTTAAGTCAAAATAAAGTGCCACAAATGCAAAGAAACTTAGGGGAAAAAAATTAAAAATAGTTTTTTTTAATTTTGCTGAGAGCTACATAAGTGAAATCGGTAATATATATACATTTCCTGGATCATAAACTCCATGTCCACAAGTTTTGCAAAATCTGAGGATGATATGCAGAACTACTAAAGGTCTATGATGCAAAATATAGCCGTGTATCCTGTTGTCCATTAGTGTCTCCAAATCTATCCAAATGGCTAAATTGTGCACTGCTGCAAATAAAAAAAATTTATGAAATATTTAACTACAAATCAACAGTTTGGGCTCATAAAACTCACTTGTGCATAATTTCCAAGTGAGAATTATATATTTTCAGCAGTATAGGGGGGTAGATATCTATGGGTCCAAAACCCCTATGCAAAACATGTCATAAAATATTATATTATATTATACATTATAACGCATACACATTTGCTCCCTCTGGTGGCTTAAGATAAAAAACATTGATATCACAGTGTTACATACACCTAAATATGTTGCCTAATCATTCACTCTTGTACCTCAATAAAACATCACTTGTCCCTGTACTCTACAGTATGTATACTTTTGTCCTGGGATTGCATTTTTCTGTATTCTTTTAATCTTTTAAGTTTTCCTATTCATAATAACTCCAAGGAAATTTTTACCTTAATCTACCACATATCAGCGCAACAGTAAATTGGAATGAGCACTTGTCATGCCATAAGAGACTCGTATCCATCATAGCCTATACTATGTATGATAACATGAACATAAAATAGTTTTCCACCATCTGTAAAATGCTGCCAAATATTCTATCTTCAATGAACATCGGTAGCCTAGTTCAAAAATACATTTAGCTAACGATTGCACTACAGTATGTGAAATGCACTCAAAATGCGAAAATAACAACAGGGCTATCAAACTTGGAAAGACAGTGCTCGAGTGGAAACACGAACGTACGTATGTAGCCAGCGAGACCAACGGTATTTTAGACGCAAAAATACTTACATATCGCAAAAGGGGAATTATCCTGCATAATGCGTATTGTATATCGCTTGCGTAATACTAGACAGTTAAAACGAAAACTGCCGTTACGCTGGGCTGTAGTAAATTGCTCAAAGCACCCAAAAAGACTTGGCATATACCGTTGCGACGGTTATAATGTACTCTATTGGATAAAAAAGCCGACAATTAAACCAGAGTGAACTGTAATGCATGAGACAGGCTTATAGGGCATGGGGCTTATTACGCGGCGACGTTTCAGATAGTGTAATAGCGGTATAAAGTGTTGTATATTTCTCAAACCGATTGTACCAGACAATAAATGACAACTGAATTTTGAAAGGAACATCTCGATGTGTAAAACCAATGGTAGGATTGTATATTTATTTCATATTTAGTAGCATATATTGCTAGTAGAATACATGGTAGAATGAGATAGTACTTTCACAGTTTATTTTGCATTTGAGTGAGCAGGGCTTTTCACGGCTTTTCTGGCATACGATCAGGCTATTGTTGGATTTATCTCGTTGCTATGACGTTATTCTAATTTTATATGATGAATAAATATATGTATGAACTCAAACATAGACGATATTGTCCACTATGTCACGCATAGGTAGGTATAGACTAGGTGGGGTTTGCTTGATAAATGGACTTGCTACAGGGAAATAGTGGCACTTAGAAACTACGTATTCGGCAGAAATCGTCACGAACCGTCTACCAATAAATTTAAAACACAGAGTTTGTGATTTCCAATCATAGTTCGGCTGCAGTAGCAACGAATGTCTGAGTTGAGCAAAAAGCTTCCGCCGGCGCCACCTTCTGCGCAAAGGCCTGAATTGCTTCAGTATATATCCAGCTGTATAAATGGATAAATGTAATAAGAAGTTGTGTAAGTCGCTCTGGATAAGAGCGTCGCTAAATGCCTGTAATGTAATGGTCCTGGAGTGCTGGTGACATTCCTGGTTTTTGTTCCATCTGAGCTCAATCGCAAGAGTTTGATGGATGAATAAAAGTCTGAGCCTGAATAGGCTGAATGGTGAAATGCTGAGTGCCTCCACTACCTGCAATTATTACACCTAATGAATTAAAATTAATCCAGTTATGTAGTTATAGGTTTGGATGGAGCAAAAACCAGGACTGTCTCCGGCACTGCAGGACCAAGGTTGCCTACCCCTGATGTAGATAATGATGAAAACAAGTAATTCGGCACGTATAGGCTTATCATTTATTTACAAGCTAGAGCAGTGGCCTCCAACCATGTTCCTGGAGATCTACCATCCTGTAGGTTTTCACTTCAACCCTAACAAAGCACACGTCATCCTCAGCTAGAGATCTTAATGAGCTGCTAATTAGTAGAATCAAGTGTGCCAAATTAGGGTTGAATTTAAAACCTACAGGATGGTAGATCTCCAGGAACAGGGTTTGGTCCAGCACTACATCAACCCTGGACTTGAACATCCCAAGGGTATCTGCCTCTATTACGTGTGCGTGCGTGCGTGTGTGCGTTATAATGGTCTGTGGGTTTCACAGCTGCACTGGATGTAAAGAAGCAGAAGGATCTGAGTGGGTTCTACAGACACCTGCTGAGACAGACAGTGGGAGAGGACAGACCAGCTGAGCCGTCCGGAGCTGGGTGAGCAGGAAGAGGAAAAGACATAGCACAGACCCTCTGGTGTTTTACAGCTAGACGCTGAGGAGTGGCAGTCTGTGCAGGAGTCTGTCTAAACACCCAGTCAGTGTCACTGCTGCTACCTTCCAGGAGTCTAACCATCACCGTCTGTCTGTGCATCTGTACAGGGAGCCAGCCGCTGACGGCACACGGACATCCCCCGGAGCGTCGCCGCCTGCCTGCGACACAGATGCAGATTCGGACGCAGACACACCCTCTCACGGTGACGGCAAGCTACAGCCGGATCAGCAGCCGGCCTCCCGGAGCTCCCACTCCAAACGGCAGTACAGACACCGCTCTCCCTCCTCAGAGGGGGAGGAGCAGGAGGCGCGGGTGGACGTGGGACGAGAGAGGAGCCGCAGAGACAGAGGGGAGGAGGCCGGACACCGCGAACGGAAAGACGAGAAAGAACGGAGGCCGGAGAAGGAGTGCGAGGACCGGAACAGAGGGAGGTGGAAGAGAGAGGAGAGACATGGACAAAAGGACAGGAGGGAAGAGGAGAAACAGTGGGACAGGAATCAAGGGAGGGAGAGAGATGGGGAGAGAGACCGAAACAGAGAGAGGGACAGGGACCGAGAGAGGGAGAGAGACAGAGACAGAAAAAATGACAGAGACAAAAATAATGACAGAGACAGAGAACGTGACAGGGATGGGGAGAGAGAAAGGAGGGGAAGAGAGAAAAATGGAAAAAGAGACAGAGAGAGGGAGAAGGGGAAAGAGGGAGACAGACAGGAAGACTGGGTAATGGAGGCCAGTGAGAGCAAGGAGGCCAGTGAGAGCAAGGAGGCCAGTGAGAGCAAGGAGGCCAGTGAGAGCAAGGAGGCCAGTGAGAGCAAGGAGGCCAGTGAGAGCAAGGAGGCCAGTGAGAGCAAGGAGGCCATTGAGAGCAAGGAGGCCAGAGAGAGCAATGTGGCCATTGAGAGCAAGGCGGGTGCTAAGGACGGTCCCACCTCGGAGCCTAGCAAGTTTGCCAAGCGCAGCAGCGATCAAACGGTCAGCTCGGCTAGAGAGCGCTTCCTGTCCCGGCAAATTGCCCGCTCCACAGCCAAGACCTACATCGAGAAAGAGGAAGACTAACTTGTGCGCTGACACACTCATTCGCACATATGATAGCATTGCACCAGGGGTGTTCACAGTACTGTACATATCTCTAATGTTTCTTACACATATGGTGGCTACATCTCCAACTAGAATGGCACTCAGAGAGATGCTACACCCGCGTGTGTGCTAATCTTGACCCTGAACGTAATATGCATGGGGCTAAAACTTTGATCTTGCACTGTGAAGTCGGGCATTGACCGATTTGGGGGGGAAAAAAATCAAGATTCAGGTCATTGCCTAACTGTCAACATTTCCATAAAGTTTAATCACATTCAGAGTAGAATTGTTAGAGTTATGGATGATAGGGACACAGACAGACAGACACACACACAGGAATACGTCAGCTGGAGCGAAAGCAATACCGCGGGTGTAATGAGTTTGTTTGCTCTCATAGAATAATATAAAATAAAACTGGAGATTCTAACCTGCTTGTATGTGCATCTTTGTTAAAAATACTTTTTTTAAATTTTTTATCTTGAGGAGATGCTCATCCTGTTAAGACACTGTTCCAGTGTGTGGACAGGCCCCATAGTCTGGTATCTGTTAAGACACTGTTCCAGTGTGTGGACAGGCCCCATCGTCTGGTATCTGTTAAGGCACTGTTCCAGTGTGTGCATGGGCCCATGAATTTGTATTGAATCAGGACCATACCAATGCCCAATAGCCTTGCAGGGCGACATAATTGGCTCTAGCATTGCCATCTCCTTAGATACCGATGACTGTTCAGTTCTTCTGTCCTTGCGTACCGGTGGCTGTGGGCTTCTCCTCTCCTTGGATACCGATGGCTGTGGGGTTCTCTCCTTAGGTACCGATAGCTGGGGGGTTCACCTCGTCCTTGGATACCAGTGGCTGTCGGGTTCTCCTCTCCTTGAATACTGATGGCGGTGGGGTTCTCCTCTCCTTGGGTACCGATAGCTGTGGGGTTCACCTCGTCCTTGGATACCAATGGCTGTGGGGTTCTCCTCTCCTTGGGTACCGATGGCTGTGGGGTTCTCCTCTCCTTGGGTACCGATGGCTGTGGGGTTCTCCTCTCCTTGGGTACCGATGGCTGTGGGGTTCTCCTCACCTTGGGTACCGATGGCTGTGGGTTTCTCCTCTCCTTGGGTACTGATGGCTGTGGGGTTCTCTCCTTAGGTATCAATGGCTGTGGGGTTCTTCCATCCTTGGATACCAATGGCTGTGAGGTTCTCCTCTCCTTGGGTACCGATAGCTGTGGGGTTTTTGCATCCTTGGATACCGATGGCTGTGAGGTTCTCATTTACTTGAATACCGATAGCTGTGGGGTTCTCTCCTTGGGTATCAATGGCTGTGGGGTTCTCTCCTTGGATACCGATGGCTGTGGGGTTTTTCCATCCTTGGATACCGATGACTGTGAGGTTCTCCTCTCCTTGGGTACCGATGGCTGTGGGGCTCTTCCATCCTTGGATACAGATGGCTGTGGGGTTCTCATCTCCTTGGATACCGATGGCTGTGGGGTTCTCCTCTCCTTGGCTACCAATAGCTGTGGGGTTCACCTCGTCCTTGGATACCAATGGCTGTGGGCTTCTCCTCTCCTTGGGTACCGATGGTTGTGGGGTTCTCCTCTCCTTGGGTACCGATGGCTGTGAGGTTTTCCTCACCTTGGGTACCAATAGCTGTGGGGTTCTCCTCTCCTTGGGTATCAATGGCTGTGGGGTTCTCTCCTTGGGTATCAATGGCTGTGGGGTTCTCCTCTCCTTGGATACCGATGGCTGTGTGGTTCTTCCATCCTTTGATACCGATGGCTGTGGGGTTCTCCTCTCCTTGGATACCGATGGCTGTGGGGTTCTCCTCTCCTTGGGTACCAATAGCTGTGGGGTTCACCTCGTCCTTGGATACCAATGGCTGTGGGCTTCTCTCCTTGGATACCGATGGCTGTGGGGTTCTCTTCTCCTTGGGTACCGATAGCTGTGGGGTTCACCTCGTCCTTGGATACGGATGGCTGTGGGGTTCTCCTCTCCTTGGGGCTGTAGGGTATTTGACTTGATGCTCCTCTGTTTGACCAGGTACCTGCAGTGTGCCTGCACAAGCTGCACATGACAGTTATCCCTCAAACATGGTCCCAGTTCCCTTCCAAAATTCTTTCCTTGTGTTAGGAACCGGCTTCTTTCCAAATAATCCAAGTCAGGACAATGCAGGAACTCACTCAATACAACAAACACTTTACTAGAGAAAGTAGAAGTTTATTGAAAATCACGCTGGCCAGTGGGAAGATCACCAAGACACAGCACAAATTGCGAGCCAGCAACCTTCAACACTGGTCATCAAGCCAAGCTTATATACCCTCGGAGGCCTCGAGTTTGCCGCAAATGTTTACATTATCTGTGAGAGCATATTTCCCAAATAACATGCTTTTGTTCATCAACAACCCACGCCATTAGTCATGCCCGATAAATTATGGCACCTAGATGTCGGGAGGGCAGAGGCCTGTCAAAATGAAACACTGCATTAAAAATACCATAAACACATCTCAAATGGCAAACACTTTTTTCATAATCGTACATTTTTGGATATACCATGTACATACTGTTGTTCTAAATCTAAAGCTCTTCTGTCTTTCATAGGCTTATAAGAAAACAAAACCAGTATATGGGAATTTGTACAGAAAACATAAACATATGTAAACCAAAAGTAGAATTTTTAGAGGAAATAAAAACTTTGGGGGGGGGGGGGGGGTGTTGGGTGGCAAATCACCAGTGCTAAACTACATCCCTCCTCCGGGCTGGGTCTGGCCACAATGCTTTGTCTACATCACATGCTATATTTTCTCTTGCCAAACAGCGAGGGAAGAATCTCCTAGAGTGGCGTATCCAACCTTGGACAGAGGCAGCGTCTATGTCCGCACATGCCTCCTCCATTGCCTGGAGAAGCGGTATGCGGGCATAGGGCTGACGATCATACACTTTCCAGCGCCACGTAGAGAAAAATTCCTCAATAGGATTTAGAAAAGGTGAATATGGGGGGAGGTACACAACTGTGAACCGTGGATGGGTGGCAAACCAGTTTTGGACCAGAACAGCCCGGTGAAAACGTACATTGTCCCATATTACCACAAATATAGGCTGCTCTGGTTCCGGATTTTGATCTGGAACAAGCATATCGTGAATTGCTTCCAGAAAAGTGAGCACATGGGCAGTGTTGTAAGGACCAAGTGTGGCATGGTGGTGGAGGACACCGTTCTGCGTGATGACGGCACACATGGTCACATTTCCCCCACGCTGTCCAGGGACATTGATAATGGCCCTCTGTCCTATTACATTTCTCCCCCTGCACCTGGTTTTGGTGAGCTTGAAGCCAAATCAATCAATCAATCAATATTTATTTATATAGCGCATTTCACAACAAGTCACAATGCACTTCACAGCAAAACCTAGCCTAAACCCCCCACAAGAGCAAGCCAAAGGCAACAGTGGCAAGGAACAACTCCCTGGTGTAACTAGGAAGAAACCTTGGAAGGAACCAGACTCAATGGGGGAACCCATCCTCCTCTGGTCGGCTCAGGGTCTAGGGCTTAAAGACCAACATGGTCAAAACAGCCAATGTCCATGATAATATAATTTGCAGCAGCTAGATGACAGTCCAGATGTGGCGGCAGTGATGGTGGGGAACCGGGTGCCGATGGCGGCGGGAGCAGCTGGCAGCGGTGGTAAGGAGGGAGGGGCAAGCGGCAACGGACAGGAAGCCGGACAGCAACTCTCGAGATGCGGGGCATAAGCCCCGCCGGCAGAATGTAAAAAAAGAGAGAGAGAAAACAGTTAGGGGAAGTGTAATAGAGCAGCAGGAGCACCAACTGGAGGGGTGGGGGGGTGGGGAAGGGGTTGGAGGGTTGGACAAGTGCCCCCGTCAGGAGTAATCTATGGCTGCATAGCTATGAAGACAGAGTTTGAGAAACCATGCAGTCATGAGAGGGAAAACAATCCTACCCACCTATCAAGGAAGATGGGGTCACAGCTGTTGACAGGTGACAGTAAGGAAAGGATGCCACCCCACATTACTCTATGGCTAAATGCTTCTCTGGTCCTGTCTCCAGACTATAGCTCATTATAAGCCTGATCATAAAGGTGCGTTTTTAATCTAGACTTAAATATTGAGACGGTGTCTGATAAATTTTGGCAGGGTGTTCCACAGTAGTGGCGCTCTGTAGGAGAAAGCTCTACCACCCGTCAAGTTTTTAGATATTCTTGGGACTACTAGGTAGCCTGCGTCTTGGGAACGGAGTGATCTTTTTGGCTTATATGGTAAAAGCAGATTACATATATGTACACTGGCGTAAGTCCATTTAAAGCTTTAAAGGTCAGAAGCAAAACCTTAAAGTCTATCCTAAACTTAATTGGTAGCCAATGAAGCGATGCTAGTACTGGGGTAATATGCTCATATTTCTTAGTTCTAGTTAAAATGCGAGCGGCTGCATTCTGCACAAGCTGGAGATTATTTAGCAAGGATTTAGGGCAGCCAGATAGCAGGGCATTACAGTAATCTAGCCTAGACGTAACAAAAGCATGGATCAGTTTCTCTGCGTCCCCTATTGATAGGAAGTGCCTTATTTTAGCTATGTTCCTTAACTGAAAGAAAGCTACTCTAGATATGTTTTTTATGTGCGCGCTAAAGGTTAGATCTGGGTCTATAGTAACACCTAGGTCTTTCACAGCTGAGTTTGGAACAACTAAACAACCATCGAAATTTAAAGTAGATGTACCCAGTTTCTCCCTTTGTTTTTTTGGACCTAAAACCAGCATTTCGGTCTTTTCTGAGTTTAGGAGCAAGAAATTGGAAAGCATCCAAGCTTTAATATCTGCAATACAAGCCTCTAACCGAGAAAGTGGTAGTGCCTCGCCGGGTTTCATGGAAATGTATATCTGCGTATCGTCCGCATAGCAGTGAAAATCTACCCCATGTGCCTGGATAATATCACCAAGGGGTAGCATATATAATGAAAAGAGTACTGGGCCTAGCACTGATCCTTGTGGAATACCATATTTCATTACTGAGTAACTGGATGATACTTCATTTAATTTAACAAACTGCTTCCTATTGTATAAGTATGATCTGAACCATGCAAGAGCTTGACCATTTAGTCCAACACAGCCCTGGAGTCTGTTCAGTAGAATCTCGTGATCTATTGTATCAAAAGCTGCACTTAGGTCAAGAAGTACAAGAACAGACACAGAGTTTTGGTCGGCTGATAATAGTAAATCGTTAATAACTTTAACAAGTGCCATTTCAGTGCTATGGTAGGGTCTAAATCCTGACTGGAACATTTCATGGATATGGTTTGAGCTAAGGTATGCACCAAGTTGCTTAGCAACAACTTTCTCTAATATTTTTGATAGAAATGGAAGATTTGAAATGGGTCTATAGTTTTCAAATTTGTCAGATTCGAGGTTTGGTTTCTTTAGTAATGGCTTAATAACCGCCATTTTTAGTGGCTCTGGTACATATCCTGCTACTAAGGATGTGTTAATGATTTTTAACATATGCTGGCCTAGTATGGGGAAAAGTTCTTAACTAATTTTGCAGGGATTGGGTCGAGTAGGCAGGTAGTCGGTTTTGAGGACATAACCAGTTTAGACAGCTCCTCCATGTCAATTGGCCTAAAACAGTTTAGTGCCACTGATGATACATCTTCCTGTGTTGACCAGGATCTGGGCTGTTCATTGATTATGGGAGGAGTGATGCCTAGAGGAGGAGGCAATTTGGAGATCTGGTCTCTAATAGCTTCAATCTTTTGATTGAAAAAATTCATGAAATCATTACTGCTGTAAACGCTGGGGTAGGATGAAAATTCTGATGATGGTTTTTTAGTCAAATTGTCCACAGTGCTAAACAAGAATTTTGGGTTGCATTTGTTTTGTTCAATTAATTTAGAGAAAAAGGCAGATCTAGCTGATACAAGAGCTTGCTTGTACTGGAGGAGGCTATCTTTCCATGCAAGACGAAATACTTCTAGTTTAGCTGACCGCCATTTTCGCTCCAGTTTTCTTGTGGACTGCTTCAGGGCACGGGTAGTGTCATTGTACCAGGGAGTACGGTTTTTCCGACAAAACTAACGACCGGCTGTAATAGTGTCTTGGCTCTGATATAGAAGTGGTCGTTGCCTCGATTTCAAAAGTAATAAGGAAATGATCAGATAATACAGGGTTATGGGGTGCAATAGTAAGATTCATAACATTGATACCATAGGATAACACTAAGTCTAGGGTATGGCTATGGTAATGAGTGGGTCCACAGACATTATGTTTGAACCCAACAGAGTCAATAATAGAGGCAAAGGCTGTTCCTAGGGGATCACCCGGTTTATCCACATGTATGTTAAAATCACCAACAATCACAACCTTGTCTGCCAAAATAGCAAGGCAAGACAAAAACTCAGCGAATTCTATTAGAAAATCCGAATAGGGCCCAGGTGGTCTGTAAACAGACACTAGGAAAAAGGACTGCATGTTACCCCTTATTTTAGCTAAGTCATGCTGTACACAATTCATAGAAAGAACTTAAAAAGATGAGAACGTATCTCCACACTTAGGGGTTAAGCTTAAGGTGGACTGATAGATCGCTGCAACACCACCCCCTCTT
Source organism: Synaphobranchus kaupii (assembly GCA_029718625.1). Taxonomy (NCBI): domain Eukaryota; kingdom Metazoa; phylum Chordata; class Actinopteri; order Anguilliformes; family Synaphobranchidae; genus Synaphobranchus; species Synaphobranchus kaupii. The sequence goes on from CM056378.1 coordinate 50,498,526, forward strand.
CCTGACTGGCGCGATACCTGAGTACTTAAAAAACCTACAGGAGACGCTTCATTAAGTGCGACATATTCACCAGGTCTTAGCCAAGTTTCAGTCAGACACAGTACTTTGAGATTATGATCAATTCGTTTACAAGAAGTGCTTTAGGAGCAAGAGATCTAACATTTAGTAGTCCAATTTTTAGGAGTGATTCACAACAGCTGCTAGCAGCAACATGTTTTAATTTGAGAGTAATAAGATTATCCGCGTTGATACCACGGTTTGCTTTACGTTTGGCATATATGCGTGGGGCAGACACAGTTTCAATATAATAAATACTAATTTCTAGCTTAGATATGGGATGAGGATGAGTACTATTGCCAATTTCTAGCTCTGAAACGCACCTTGCAGACAACGGCGTTGGGCCATGTGTCTGAGTCACGGGCATTGGGAAACACACAGGCTCCGATGTAGGATCAGAGGCCTGCTGCCTGGCCGGCGCCCTGATAAGGTGTCAGGATCTGGCCTTACAAACTTGTCCTTGTCCTCGTTCTCATCCCCTTGCTCTCCCTGCAATGTTCACATCCATTGTTCTAAACAGGTAATCTGACCTTTGGCCTATTTATAGGCCTATACTAAAGCAGTGATTGGTTAGTGATCAGTTAAGCAATTAGTGTTTGCAGATGTGAGGAGTGGGTGTGAGACACTGGTGAATAAGTGTAGCATTTTGATTGGTTGTTTGTAAAAGGCAAGCAAGTTACTTCCTGTTTGATTTTTGTGTCTTAGAGAATTGTGTGTAGTGTTTTGCAAAAAGTGTCTTATGAAATTGAAAACTGAGTGAAAGGCTGAGAATTAGCTTATAGTTTTGCAGACGTGTGGTTTTGCTCTTTGAGTGACAGGTTTCAGAAATCGTGTGACATGTAAAGATTTTGTGTGTAAGCAGTTTTAAAAAAACTAATACGTAGTTGGTCCACCCTTTGCTGCAATAACAGCCTACACTCTCCTATGAAGGCTTTCCACTAGATGTTGGAACATTGCTGTGTGGATTTGCTTCCATTCAGCCAGAAGAGCATTAGTGAGGTCGGCACTGATGTTGGCCGATTAGGCCTGGCTCGCAGTCGGATGTCCAGTTGATCCGAAAGGCGTTCAATGGGGTTGAGCTAAGGGGCCTAGCCTGAACCATGAAAAACACTCCCAAACCAAGGGGTGTCCGGATACTTTTGGCTATAGTGTATGTGACCCCAATTTGAGAGCTGTTCCATTTTGTCTTTACAAGTAGCAGAGCTCTGGGCTGCAGTCCAATCCGTTAAATGTTTTGCCCTCCTGCACATCCACTCACCCTTTCCACTTGGGAGGATGTGACGCAGCACCAAATCAACACGAGTAGACACTCAAACTGATGGGGAGGAGCAAGGGAGGGAGCACTTTCAAGATTTTTGAATTGGACCGCACTTGCACTTGGAAATTTGCGAGAGCCAGGGGCGCCAGCAGACTATTGACAAATTAGTTTGTGGAAAACTTTCCAATAAATTGCATTAGACACCAAGCTCCAACCAACATCTCAATTTTTATTCTGGCAAAAGAGCAAACTAGAAAATGATTGACAATTAATTTATTGATAGGCAGCACTTTAAAATACCTCATAAGCAAGAATGGGGAATAATACACTTTGTTACAAAATAGGCTACCTCCCAATCAAATATATTAATATGCTGCAATCAAAACGGTGGATGCATAGATTGCTTTGCAGGTGGCACAGAAGTATAAAACATAAGAGGCGAGCAACCTGTATTGAATATGAAATCCAAGCAAATTGTAGCTATTTGTAATATTGCCCATGTAAGCTGGCACTGGCTCATTTGCTGGATAGGCCTACTTGCTGAATTGCAATGAGCTGATTATGTAGCTAGTTATCGTTAACTATCCTGAAATAATAATTCTAATACTGCATCCTAGTAGGTTGACATGAAACTATTCGCTGGTGATACGTTTTAAAGCGATTTTATCAAACCACTAAATCAGTGTTATTTCCCAATTTATTCAACATTTCAGTCATGCAATAAAAAACTTTTAAAAGATCTCCTATACTTGGGTGCCGCTTTATTTTTTTTCCGGGAGATATGCAAAGGGGTTAAATTTAAACTTCTGAAACAGGAAGCTTGGGGTTACAGTAAAGCATTCTGGGCAATTTCACTGCCCGAAGTCTGCAGTCTTGCGGACTCGTTTTCCTCAAGCCAAATCGGAGGAAAACGTACTTCACTAACGGATTGGACCACACTCGCCCTTGGAAACGCACAACTTCTGGTTTCTAAAAGGATTCCCCCAAGTGGAAGTGGCGAGGGTTAGTGCAGGAGAGCAGAACATTTAACGGATTGAACCACAGCCCTGCACTCACACAATCTACAGTGGTGTTCAAACAAATAGCAGTACAACATCAGTAACCTGATGAACCACTGTTATTAGTAGTAGTGATATTTCTGCATGGCAAATAATTTACTTGTAGATGTAGTAGTGTAATAGAAAAACAACAGACCCAACTGTCATGACATGCACGCTGCTTGTTCTGAGTAATTGACTCATTCATTGAAAGGGGCGTGTTCAAAATAATAGCAGTGTGGAGTTTAGAGAATTCATTCATTCTGTGAAAAAAACTGGTCAAACAGGTATTCCACAGGTAAACAGGTGATTCCATCATGATTCTGTATAAAAGGATATCAAAAGACTCCTTATATCTTACTTCCAGGTACTCTTAGAAGCAATACTATAACCTCTGCGTTTGAATGGATCGCTATGGGAATTGGGGGGTGGGACTAGATTAAGCTGTAAATTACACGGGAATAGTATGGAACACATGGTTGGCTAAATGGCTGTAAGTCAACAAGGGTCTGAGGTATCAAACAAGCCTTAAACCATCACTCTGCTGCCAGAAATACAGTAGCTATGGATGGATAACTACTGTACCTTTCACACCCTCTAGCAAACTCCCTCTGATCTCCCGTCTTTACAAACGGGTTAAAACGTATCTGTTGAAATTGAGTTGGAATTACAGTGGAGCAGCTGCAACCCTGTTCACAGAGAATTTAAACAAGAACAACCTGCATGTAAGCACATTATCTGTCACGTTTACCAGGGTTCCCACACATCCTGGAAAGCCTGAAATTTTTTGATGCAGTTTTCCAGTCATGGAAAATTCATGGAAATGAGACAATTTTAGTCCACGATTGTGATTGTTCCGCGTCACAATGCACACGCACGCACACAGAGGCCCATTCACTCAGTCACACAGGACCACTGAAACAAGGGAGAAAAAACATGAGGTATGGAAACATTTTAATTAAAATATGACGACCACTTTTCCGTGCTTTAACAGGAAATACATTTAATCTCCACTTCATCGCTTACATTACTTTCTCCCTCTGCTCAAAAGTCAATTTCCCCTTCAGGGTAAACACACTTCCTCTCTCGTCTACTCCATTTTGGATTCTTCCATCTTCTCTGCCCCCTCTCCTCTGACAGAGGGCAGGGGTACGTAGGGATCATACGTCCAGCGGGGAAAGACTCTCTTATACAGGTTCATCAACACGGTGTCCTGAGAGCCAAGCTGATTTTCAAATACACACTTCATGTGACCATGTGTACCTGAAACACACAAACACACATAAATAATGTGCACACACAAACACACATATAACATGCACACACAAACACACACACACAAAGAGTCATATCTGATTGCAATCAGAATTATTATTTCAGGATAGTTAACGATAACTAGTTACATAATCAGCTCGTTGCAGTTCAGCAAGTAGGCCTATCCAGCAATTCAATGCATAGCTGTAAGCTATGCTACAACAATCAGTAGTCAGATCAGTGAATGTTTAAAATGCCCCAGAAAAAGATCTGGCTGTATTATAAAATACCTGATTATGTAGCTTAATCCGTTTGATCCTACAGCCCCATATTAGGATTGCGAATTTTGTTGTTGCAGATTAACTTCAGACGTCTAGTATATTTCAAGACCCCTCAGTTACCCATAAATTCCTGCATATACAAGTACTTACATAATAATCTGTTAAGACTTGTATATGCAGGGGTTTAGGGGTAACTGAGGGATCTTGGAATTTACTAGACCTCTTTAGTTCATCTGCAACAACAAGATTCCCAATCCCACTTAATTATATTTCTGGAAACAAGGCCATTCCAGAAATATAATTACAGCCACAAATCTAGATGATTTCTCTAAGTGCTGGGGAGAACAACACTCCAATTCTGCATTACTATAGAATGTACATGCACACAGTATGTATGTAGATACATGCGTGTATGGGGTACATGCATGTAGGTCTATAAGTATGAGTGCGCATGTGCTTGTATGCATGTGCTTATGTGTATGTATACAAATGTACCTCCTATAAAAGATAATCTACATCAAAAAGGCAGAGAACTGTAGTTAAGAATTTGCTTCCCTCAAAAGTGTAATTTTTTTTTGTAATTCGTACAAAAAAGGGCTGCGGCCCTTTGTCTGCATACAGTGGAGTACTGCACTACGGTCTCTCTCTGGCTCCAAAGACTTTTTTCACACTCTTCTAATTCGGTTTTGCAAGTATGAAAAAAATAATACCAATGTTTATTGAAAAAGTCTGCTGTAGAAATATCATACTATCATTAGCATCATTAAAATGTTCGTACCCAGAGCCTCTTTGATGTGGCCCTTCCTCCCCCACTTGGTGCGCAGCTCCACGGGTTTGAACCAGAGAATGTCCTCTGGAGGGGAGAGGGGGAGACATACAGTCAGATTCAGGCTGTACCCAAATGACAGACGGCACAGGGAGAACGCGACTGCAGACGGCACAGGGAGAACGCGACACAGAACGCGACGCGAGAATGTGCACAGATGCATGGTCAGGGCACTGTAATCTCTCACCCCTGGTGAAGAACATGTATCTGACCACTGCAGAGTGGCGGTTGATCTTGAACGGGTGTCCACTCAACACAATCCTCTTCAGCATCACACGCTGAGGGTTACAGCCCAGCAGGCAGCCTGTGGCCACCAGGTTCTGCGTGCCTATCAGAGCCGAACACACGCCACCATTAGAGTTGCGGACACATACGCGCAAACACACACTCACACTCACGGGGTGTGTCCCAATATTCTTCACTCCCCACCTCCCCGACTACCACTCCTCTCCTACCCGGAAATATGCAAAACTGCCTGAACGTTTTGAGTACAAGTATTTGCATGTACAGTAGCCAATGTACATGACATTGCGGTTTACGTTGAGACATGAATTAATATGTACATAAGCATTAATACGTAATTAAGATCAGTGACATTAGATTAAAACACAAAGATCCGTTTCCGGGGCACAGGAGTAGAGGAGTGGTAGTGGAGGAGGAAAGGTGGCATTTTTCAACTATTGGGACGCACCCACACTCACACTCACACTCTCTTGTGCAGTGGACAGAAGGTGCTCACCTTCGGGGCTCTGTTTGAAGAGGAGCACCCCCAGCTGTGGGGAAGGTAATGGGGGCGTACACTGACACCACTGTGGGGTTTCCAGCTGGCAGGAAGCGCTCCATTTTGTGTTTATCAGCTGGGGGGGGGGGGGGGGGGGGGGATCAGGTCAGAATAACTCGCACAACACAATAATGGCAGCATTTAATGCTCACACATGACAAATCTGGCAGCATTTAAAGACCTGCTTTCCACATTTGCTTTTATACATTTATCTGTTGTGTGAACTGAATGTTGCCTTTTGCACACTGTTGAATAATCTGTTCATTTTATAATGTCAGCATGAGTGACACTGCTTTATCTGCCATCTGTAACAGTTTATAGCCTAAGTATCATACAGAGTGGTGGGTGCACCTTTCACTCAAACATCCCAAACAAAAACACTTATGTGAAGTTATACATTTTTTAAGGAAGTTGAGGTTAACTTCCATATTAAGACAAAGATTACTGAAAGCAGGTATTTTACTTGGTATACTTTGGGGAAAAGCTCATAGTGAAGCTATGTAAATTAGGCAAACACCAATGAAGTACACATACACGTATCTCTTAAATGTAAGAATGTTGAACAGATGGTTGTAATGTGACGCAGTCAGTAAAACTAGCACCTAACTTAATCTGAACATTTTACAACTTTGAAAAGCGGTTTTTGAAGTACCTGAGGTGTGCTGGGAGAATATGGGGCAGGCCCGAAATCGGCGGAATCCACACTGGAACACCAGCTCCTGTTTGGACTTGATGGGCTCAGTGTTGGCTGGGTGCCGCCGGACCAGCATGTGCATCACGGACATCTGGAGGAACATTACACATCACTACCAATCACCACTCTTAATATTAGACACATGAACACACCATTACCAATCACCACTATGATTACAGACACATTTACACACCATTACCAATCACCACTATATTATTAGACACATTTACAAACTATTGCTAATCACAACACTGTTATTACAGGCACATAGAGCTAAAATGGGGGGATGAAATGCATGTAAATATGATTTGGTTAGAATACTAGGTTGAAAGGGGAAAGAGTTATGATCATTTAAAAAAATAAAAATTATTTCAATTGACGGGTATAGTGCCACCAAGCTGCCAAACGGTGCTAAAATTGGCAGCTGTCCTTAGGACAATCCACAATGAATGTTTATTAAAAAAACAACAGGGAGGTTCTGTCAAACTGGATAAAGTGCTGGAGAAAGAATACTACAGCCAGAAAATACAACAGAGCTGACACACATCTGCAGCTGGAGATCTCAAGTCTGTGGTTAAAATGACAGACCTGATATCTAAATCGTGACTGTAATACATTGAAAATGTAATTGTCTGGAATATGTTTTACAGTGCCCTCCACTATTATTGACACCCCTGGTAAAGATGAGTAAAAAGGGTTATAAAAAATGCACCGTTTGGTGAATTAGCTTAAACTCACACTGAAAAAATGAGAAAAATCCAACCTTTAATTGAAGTAAATTTATTATGAGAAAATCATCAAGAAATAATTATTTTTAACAAAACCACATGTGCCACAATTATTGGCACCCCTGCATTTATATATAGGAATATGTTTATATTAAAAAAGTAATCATTTTTAATATTAGGTTGCATATCCTTTGCATGCCATGACTTCCTGATGTCTGTGACCCAACAACATCAAAAGAATCTTGATATATTATTTTCAGCTACTCTTAGAAGCGATACTATAACCTCTCTGCATTTGAATGGATCTCTATGGGAATTGGGAGGTGGGACCAGATTAAGCTGTAAATTACAGGGGAATAGTATGGAACCCATGGTTGGCTAAATGGTTGTAACTCATCAAGGGTCTGAGGTATCAAACGAGCCTCAAACCATCACTCTGCTGCCAGATATGCAGTAGATATGGATGGATCACTTTAAGGTTTATTTCTCCTGACAAATTTTCCTATTGAACTCTATGGAAAAATAAGTCAGGAGAAGAAACCCTTCAAGGTGAACGGTGAATTTTTTATAACCCTTTTTACTCATCTTTACCAGGGGTGCCAATAATAGTGGAGGGCACTGTACGTATTGTTGAGGCATAATTGAAGAAATTAATTCATTAGGATAAAATTAATTTGTCCTTTGAATTTTTTACTTATTTTCTTAACTGTATCTATAATAAACAATTAAACTGGAGATGTTAACGCGCTCCTACATAATTCAATGAAAATCTGATACTGAAAATTTACTGCAGATTTACATGGGGTCAAAAGAAGTTGACATGAAGTTAGCCAATAATAGGGGGGGAGCTAAAGAGCTAGCAGTGATGCTTGGCAGAGGAAGCCATTAACACTAGTTTGCTTGTGAAGACAATGTTTTGGTAGAACCTCCCCATCCCTTGCGCTCTGCTGCAGTGGACCTCTCTAACCCTGAACACGCTTCCAAAACCGAGCCGCAGGTGAACCCCAACATTCACTGTGCAAATGTCCCCACGTCTCAGTTCCAGTACCTTCTGTTCATAGGGCAGCAGGGAGACTAGGACCAGCGGCTTTCCAGTCCGAAAACTCTCCATCACGGAGGGTGGGACGTCCTCAATGTGCAGAGTCACATACCAGCCCACCTGGGTAAAGGGAAAAGGTGAGATTTACAAACAAGAAAGAGGCAGACAGTGGGCGGGGCTGCACTGGGCGGGGCCACACAGGCGGACACACACAACCCTCACCATCGCCCCCTCTTCTTCCTGGGAGGCCTCGGCCAGGACTCGTCGCCGACTGTGCTCGAAGTTCTGGAACTGGAAGATGCGGGAGTAGTCGGGGGGGAGGTTCTCCAGGGGGGTCCCACGGTGAGGAACGGAAACTCTTCAACCCCCGATAGCGCTGGAACCTGGACTCGGAAAAGAGGGGGGTTATGAGTGGCCCCCTCAGAACCAGTGTCAAATACACTACGATGCCACTTAAGACCTCATAACATGCAACGCAAAATACAACCAAAACTATAAATGCATTTGGTCTTCATTTCCGAAGGAAAATGATGGCTTGAATATTATAATCTATATTTAAACTGTAAGCAGGTTCATTGCGTCTGTCCGCTTTCCTTCATGTTATTCGTAACCCTAGATAAGGAATCAGCTAATCAAAGAACAGGATTTCACCGTCCCACCGAAAGGTAGACACTGGCAAATGACTGGACATGGACTCAACAGAACAATGTTATACAAAAGCAGTGATACACCTGTCACTGTGCAGTGAAGTCCGCAGCTACTCCTACCTGATCCTGGCAGGCATGTCTATAGGTGTGTCCACTTCATCAGGGAACAGGTCGTTGGCGCGTGCTTCTCGGTAGCGTCTCAGCTCCTCCCCCTCCTCAGCCTCGTCCATATGATCATTCATACCGCTGCTCCGCCTGGCCACGCCCATTGGATCTCACTTCCTCCTCTTCCTCTATCTCTTCCTCCGAGTCAGAAGCACAACCAGACCCTGCATCCTGGTGCATAGAAACAACGCCCACATCAGTGACTTTTTGGCTGTCAGACAGAATTATGAATAATGCAGCATTTCCCCTTCAGTAACATTAGGCGGCCCGCCCCGCGTACGGAGTTTGCCACCCCACCTAAAAATATAAAATGGAAATGTCATTGTTTGAAAACTGATTTACTTTCATTTTCAAAATCAACAATAAATGATAATTCAGCTAATAAGAGGAGCGTGCCACCAAAAAAGGGACAGGTAAAGATCGCATCTTTCTTCCATATAAATGTAAGCTAAATGAGATCGGGGAGAACGGTGACAGTGGGAGCCGTTCTGATAATACAGAAGCCAACGCGAATGAGCCAAGCTGTCAAAACAGCGGGAATCTGTTTAGAACCCGGCCTGGCTTGAGGACCGTCACTACAAACCATGGCTTTATGAAACATGCCTAGAAGTGTAACTAATTTATAAGTTAAGTTTGCAATCTTTCTTAGATAATGAAATATATCAATCACAGAGCAGTGTTTAAACAACGCTGTTTTTGGCATCGTTTTTAACATAATGTTAAACTGATCATTTATCCTCTCTTCTCGCAACCTCTCATTATTTTCCGGTCTCTTATTTTCTTTGATGTCTCTCATATTTTGAAGCACTCGTTTAAAAAAACGAGTATAATCACATTTATAATGCCATTTTCAAATTACAGGATAGGCTACAATTCTGACTGTTGTAGGCATGCTCTGCCACTTGTGTAAGTAGCACAAGCAGGCAGTGAAGAAAGACAGGGCAGAAAGGAGTTTTACTGAGGTGCCTACTCTGTATACTGTACACACTAATTAAAACATAGGGAAATGGAAGGAACATAACACATGTTGTGTGTGTGTAAGTAAGCAAAATCCATCTGGGGGTAAAATAAAATTCAAATGGATGCACACACCAGTTTGGAATGCCAACAAAAAAACATTTATGAAATGAGAAAATGTATTTAGCTTTTGGTCAGGGCTATTGATCTCACGGCTCGATATAAAAAGAACCAGGTTTTGATGCTGCACGTTTTCCCTCAGTAACAGACATCAGTAAGTTGGGAATAAGAAGGTCCATTTTCCCGCCATGACAGAGCCAGTCTGCGTGGGAACAAAGTGGTGTGACTCATCTTCCAATCAAGCCACTAACACCTCAGAAATTCATCTATGTGGAGCGCTGCGTGGCTCAATCCTGTTAAGGTACCACAGACTGGTATTGAATTTGGACCATGCCAGTGCCAACTGTGGCTGGCAGCCCCACATGGGCAATGCACAAGGAGGGTCTCCGCTGGCTGGGGTGCCAGCTTCTCATCACTCACAAGCGACCCCTGCTGGTTGATCGGGCTCCCACAAGTTAATCTCTTGAGCCACACAACTGTCTTCCTCCCACTCAAGGCTTCTTCTGAACTGCGGAGTGATAATAACTGGCAGCAGACATCACATGCTTCGGAGCAGAGAATGTTTCTCTACGCTCTCCCAAATCCAAAAAGGAGGTTGCAGCAATGAGTGCTGACTTCTGAATGACAGCCAGTTTTGTTCTGGCATGTGCACACATGAGATCCAAGCATCCAAGCTAATTTCCAGAATCTGGAAATTAGTTCAGATGCAAGAGTATGCTGAATTTTTGATCGGTCAGAGCTAATTTCCAGGTAAATAGAGTATTTACAACTCACCTGAGAAGCACTGTCTTCCTCTCCTTCCATCCCCTCCATCATTGTGCCATCATTATCCTCTTCGTCGTCGTCGTCATCATCATCATCCTCACTTTCGCCATTCTCCTCTCCATCGTCCAGGATCCAGGCAGCCTGATAACTCGACGTCCCCTTGGGCACCTTCATTACCTTCTTATTCTTCCTGGCCTCTGAGAGCCAAAGAGTTGGAGACAACGAGAGAAACATTGTAAAAAATGTATTATGTTGGAGAGACAAAACGTGATTGTTTAATCCTTCAACATTTCCACACTTCCACTCGCTGAAAGACATGTGCAAACCAGTGTGTCAGATATAGCTTTTAGATTACGGCCTTCGATAGAGACTAATTTGATATGGCAAACTTGCTCATAGTCTAATCATTAGTACTTTGTTATCAAAAGGCCTGCTCTGGTTGACCTGGCCTAAGATCTGCCTTTCTTTCTCCCCCTCTACTCCACAGGCACAAAAGAGGCAATTAAGTCACGCTGAGGCGCTGGCTTATCTAGTATGGACATAAATCATAAAGCGGTCATGGGGTCGTTTCCTGTTGTGGAGAAACTCCAGAACACAAAGCTATACATGGAGTCCGGGTCCAGCGTGGCCAAAGAATAGCGTATGTCCACATGATTTCCTTTTCCATTTTAAGTTTGAATACCAGTGCGATCAATTAAAATCATCAATTGAAAGTCGTAATGTAGGTAATGGTTGTTAAAAAGTTTGGAATTTACATTTTTAAAGGCAGCTTCACTTTCAAGTGGAGATCAGCGTGTTATGACTGATCTTATTACATGGATGTAATAATTTAAACGAAAGGTGAATATTCTACTGGCTGCACTTTCAAGGCCCAAAACCATCAATTCTGTTGTTAAAAGCAGGAGTAATTTCCATTACCTCTCAACATATTAATGTTTGGTCCTGTTAAAAAGAGGTTAAAACCCTGAACATTTTGAATATTAATTTTGAGAATAATATCATGGTGCTTAGTCCTGTATCCAACAACATAAGATCAGTTGAATAAGTAAATTTGTCAGCTATTAAACAAGCCGGTCCTTGTCTAACCCCCAATTCAGCACCCACTCAGGCTAAGCCTCCCCCCTTAAACATTCATCAAGAGTGTATAGGCCAAGAGAAGAGGGGGTTTGATCCCCCACTCTTTCAACTAAAATGGGTGCCTGTCAGTGAAGTTTCAGTCAGTTCAGTTGGAGTTGGGGTCTGGCACCTTGGTCTGCCATTTGGTGGTGGGATCTTGCGTGGGGCCGGACATTCTTGGTCTTACAGCTCATCTCGCATTTTTACATTTCATCTCTGATCTTTTTGAATATTCTGCTCTGTTGGTTTTTGGACTTTTGGTCTTCACATTCTGGGGATTACCTTGGGAGAGACCAGCTGTGGTTTTTTAACATTAAATGTTTAATTAATTTCTTGTCTGTAATTAATTTCTTGTCTATATCTGGAACATGCATTGTTTGTTAAGGTAGTTAAACCTTCATCTTGAGATTAGATGTTGAATAATTGTTGTAACTTAAATCTCTTAATTTTAATCTGGTTACGAGTTGTACATTTTGATAGTACAGGTTGATCCAACAGGTTCCTCTGCCTCTCAACGAATTTGGCGATTTAATTGACATCTTTGATAATAATCAACAAATTAAATCAAATCAATCTATTTTAAGTGTCAGATAAGTGAGGAGTTTTAACTGTTGATGCCACTTGTGTTCTGTATTCAGAGTGCCGAACGTTAAACGAGGGCATTGGTTTTTAAAACTGCTGGATTCGGAAATTGTCACATTTTACTTAATCCTCACTTCCCACGACAAGTGATAGCACTGGTTAATCCAAGGCTTCGATGCGTCGAACGTGCATGCATTCAAAGGTCGAAATCCAAGGTACCCCCCCCCCCAAAGGCAAGAATGGGAATGAGAAAGGTTCCTCATGGGGCGACCTCATTGCTTTGACCAAAACATCAGGGCCCACGTTTACCTTCAGCCTCCAGCAGTTCTGAGTCAGTGGGCCAGGTCTGTTCTCCATCCATAGGGTCAACTTCAGCCTCTGTCTGCAGGCTCTCCCTGAGAGAGGGGTCAGCATCCATCAGAACCCTGACTACGGCACCATTCACATCCTGACCCCCGTCCTGCAGGTAAGGGAACACACAGTGGCACACCTTTAATGCACCTTAGACGCCTTACATACATCTTAAAGACACAGGCCCCTTTCTAAAGAGGGGGTTCTTTCATGTAAAAAACACAAGGCATCTTATAATTGAGCAACACATTGACTACACATCAAATACAGATATCAGTTCTCATTTACTGCAATTTTAATGTATATATGTGAGGAACAGTTAAAATAAAAATGCAAACAGACATTTTTGGAGAATGCACCAAAAAGCACTTGGGGGTGGTCTCTAGTGTACTCTAATGCAGGATGAGATTATTTAATTATTAGGAAATAATGACTTTGGCATCATCAGCATTAGAATGTTAAGAAAAAGTGCAGTCCGTACGTATTTGGGCATTGACACAATTTTTGTTGTTTTGGCTCTGTACTCCAGCACATTGTATTTGAAATGAAACAATGAATAAGGTTATTGTGCAGACTGTCAGCTTAAATTTAAGGGTACACTGCAAGAAACAAATCTTAACAAGCATTTCAATCTTATATTTACTTTAGAATCTTATTTTCGTTACTTTTTTGATAAATAAGACAAAAAGATTGCCAGTGGGGTGAGATCATACCCGTCAACCCTCCCGTATTTCCTGGGTTTCTCCCGTATTTTAACCCCCTTTCCCGCTGTCCTCCCATTTGGTATTTTTTCCCTTGAATCTCCCATATTTTGCTTTTATATATATATATATATATATATATATATATATATATATATATATATACATACACTCAATTGAATGCTGAATAATTAGAAACGGCCTATTCAGGATGCTTCTGTAGAGCCATCTTGCCAGTAAAGCCCTGCTATATCCACTCCAGTGCAGCAGGTGGCAGTATGCTGCATAGTACAGTAAGTAGCATACTTGTCTTCAATCGAGTCTGAAAAGTCTCAAGAAGTCAATTAGAGCAGAGTGCTTGTGACATTGTTGCATTGCGTGAACCCTGAAGTTGTTGCCAGTACGGGACTTTGGCGAAATGTAACAATATAAACTCTTCAGGGTTCATCAGAAAACAGCTGTAGCCGAATATACTGGTAGGTACTTGGTTTAACATATTTATACAAGAAATGTTGGAGAAAAAAAGGTGTCTTCGAAAACCGAAAGTGCATCAGGTACTATATATAGTAGCCTGAAGGAGTGCGGGAAATGACCAAACTGAGACTTCTTTCCTGGTCGAGCCAACTGCAATACAGCTGCGTTCTTTATTTATAAACCTCATTCAACCCAAAGAACACGGCATAGAAGTTACAGTCTATGACGTAGCCGCGTTGACAGTAGGAGGTGAATTATATATGTATGTCCCAGAGGTAGCCGCCACATCCGTCCCCCCAGAATTCATCAGAACTGGCAATGCCAGACGAGGGGGAGGCCGAACCGCCCGACCGAAACGAGTCCGCAAGGCCGGAGCGGGGGCCGGAGTGGACACAGGGGCACCACAAGAAGGTAGGGGGCGCCGCGGTGGCGCAACAGACGGAGGGCGACCCCGCCGTGGGGGCTGAGCTAACTTAACGGGCTGGTCCAGATCCAGATGGGCTGGTTTGAGGCAGTCATAGGGAGGGTAAAGCGGCCCCCGATGCGCGTCGTGGCGGATGAAAACGTACTCCGCCGCCTTCAGGTCGGAAGGGACATGGGACTGCGGAAGACCGTGCTGTGATGTAGGCACTGGTGCAAACGCCCTGGCGCTGTCCAGGAGGGCGGTTCGCTGTTGTGATGCGGACCAAGGGCTTGTGGCATTAGGAATGAAATCCCCCCGGCACCCGCAGAGGCTGACCATAAACCAGCTCAGCAGACGAGCACTGTAGGTCCTCCTTAGGGGCAGTCCTAAGCCCCAGCATGACCCAAGGAAGTCTGTCGACCCAACTGTCATCCTGGAGGCTGGCCGGGAGGGCGGCCTTCATTGAGCGGTGAAACCGCTCGCACAAGCCATTAGCCTGGGGGTGATAAGCGGTGGTACGGTGGAGCTTCACTCCCAGACCCTGGGCGATCGCATTCCAAAGCTCTGACGTGAACTGGGGACCTCTGTCCGAGGAGAGATCAGACGGTACGCCGAACCGGGCAACCCAAGTGGTGATGAATGCCCGAGCCACATCAGCAGACGTTGTCGATGCCAACGGAACGGCCTCCGGCCACCGCGTGGTCCTGTCGATCATTGTGAGAAGGTAGGCGAAACCATGAGGGTGGCAGGGGCCCCACCAGGTCCACGTGCACGTGGTCAAAACGCCTGTCAGGAACCGAGAAAGGTGCCAACGGGGCCTTTACATGACGATGCACCTTAGAGCGTTGGCATACAATGCAGGTGTTGGCCCAGTTGCGGATGTCCTTCTTGAGGCCATGCCAACGAAACTAGCCGACACCATCTTCTGTGATGACTTCTTGCCCGGGTGGGAAAGACCATGAATGGCATCAAAAACCGGTCGTTTCCATTCGCCGGGCACAACCGGCCGTGGTTGCATCGTGGAAACATCACAAAGTAGGGTGTTGCCGGCGTCGTCGAACGCGATGTCCTGCAGCTGAAGCCCTGTGACAGCACTCCTACAGGCCTGTACACCTGGGTCCGAGGCTTAATCGACTGCCATGCGGGCGTAGTCAATTCCAAGGTGGACGGCGCCGACGATGGCCCGGGAGAGGCAGTCGGCTACGCGGTTGTCTTTGCCCGCAACATGCCGGATGTCCGTAGTGAACTCGGAGATGAAAGCGAGCTGGCGCTGCTGACGGGCAGACCACGGTTCCGACACCTTAGCCATGGAAAACGATAATGGTTTGTGGTCAACAAACGCCGTGCATGGCCGGGCTTCCAGCAGAAAACGGAAGTGACGTATGGCCAGGTACAGGCCAAGGAGTTCACGGTCGAAAGTGCTGTACTTCCTCTCGTTGGGACGCAGTTGGCGGCTGAAAAAGGCGAGAGGCTGCCAGGCTCCATTAATGCACTGCTCAAACACGGCACCGACGGCGTAATCCGAAGCGTCCATGGTGAGGGCGATCGTCGCCCCTGGTATAGGGTGTGCCAGCATGACTGCGTTGGCCAGAGCCCCTTTCGTGGCAGAGAAAGCCCTGTCCATCTCCTTAGACCAATCGATAGCCTTCTTGGGGGGAATGCCCTTGAGGGCCTCGAAAATGGGCTGCATGAGCAATAAAACGATGGTAAAAGTTCACCATGCCCAGGAACTCCTGCAGGGCCTTCGCGGAGAGGGGACGGGGAAAACTGTTCACAGCCTCCACCTTCGATGGCAGTGGCACCGCACCGTCCTTGGTAATGCGGTGCCCGAGGAAGTCAATGGCAGCCAGTCTGAACTGGCACTTGGCTGGATTAATAATAAGGTTGTGCTGGCTGAGCCGCTCAAAGAGGGTTCGAAGGTGAGACACGTGTTCCGCCATGGAGGCACTGGCGACGAGAATATAGTCCAGATAGACAAAAAGGAACGGTAGATCCCGCAGCACCATGTCCATCAGGCGCTGGAAAGCCTGCGCTGCGTTTTTCAGGCCGAACGGCATCCGCAGGAATTCCCAAAGGCCAAATGGCGTGATCACTGCCGTCTTCTGGATGTCCTGCGGCTGTAGAGGAACCTGGTGGTATCCGTGCACAAGGTCCACCTTGGAGAAGACGACTTTTCCGGCCAGGCGGGCGGAAAAATCCTGGATGTGAGGAATCGGGTATCGGTCGGGGATCGTGGCGTCATTAAGGCGCCTATAATCCCCACAGGGGCGCCACCCACCGCCGGCCTTTGGCATGATGTGGAGGGGCGAGGACCAGGGGCTGTTTGACCGGCGAATAATGCCGAGGCGCTCCATGGTGCGGAACTCCGTCTGGGCAACAGCGAGTTTCCCGGGGTCGGGGCGTCGAGCGTGGGCACGGACAGGCGGGCCGGTAGTCGGGATGTGGAGTTCTACCCCGTGCTTAGTGGAGGCAGAAGAAAAGGTGGGCTCAGTAAGGCTTGGGAACTCAGTGAGGAGACGGGAAAACACATCAGCAGATGAGTGCGCTAGACAGCTTTGACGTGCCAGAACAGCTAAGTGAGCACGGGAGCGAGGTAAATGTCTCAGCGTTGACGAGCCGCCGGTTCTTAACGTCCATCAACAGGCTGTTAGCGCAGAGAAAATCCGCGCCGAGGAGGGGGGTGGACACCTTAGCTGTGACAAAATCCCAAACGAATCGTTGTCCCCCAAAACACAGAGCCACGCTCCGCTTCCCAAAAGTGCAGATGGAACTGCCGTTGGCGGCTTCAAGGGCGGGGCCATGTCCATCACTCTGTATGTCCAAGGGTGCTGCGGGCAGAACGCTCACTTGCGCACCCGTGTCACAGAGGAAACGCCGCCCAGAATCAGTGTCAGTAATAAATAACAAGCTCCCCGTACGGCCGACGCTCATGGCAGCTAGTGAGCGCCGGCCCTGGCGTTTCCCAACGCCTTAAAGGTGCAAGGGGGGCGGCACTTGGTAGTCTTGGAGCCAAAACGCGTGGTAAAAGCACAGACCTTGCTGTTGGGTTGTAGCTGTAGTGCCGGTAATGGCCACTGCGTCCACTGGCAGTGTGGAGTCATTGTGGGCGGGACCCAGGGCGGCCCCGCTGCTCTGCCGGCCGGCGGAAAAAAACTTGTCAGCTTCCCTAGCCAAAGCTCGGTAATCTTTAAGGGGCATGTTAGCCAGGGCAGATCGCACTGCTGTAGGAAGCTGTTGCATGAACAGCTCCGTGAACAGGAAACACGGTTTATGATTTCCCAGGAGAGTCAACATATAATCCATCAACTCCGATGGCTTGGAATCACCCAGGCCAGGCAGAGAGAGCAGCTGACGAGCGCGCTCGGATTCAGTCAAACCGAATGTGTCCAGGAGGTAAGACTTCAACGTCGCATAAAGGTTGCGTGTTCAGATCACGTCAGGGTCACCAATGAAGGAGTGCGGGAAATTACCAAACTGAGACTTCTTTCCTGGTCGAGCCAACTGCAACGCAGCTGCGTTCTTTATTTATAAACCTCATTAAACCCAAAAAACACATCATAGAAGTTACTGTCTATGACGTAGTCGCGTTGACAGTAGGAGGTGAATTATATATGTATGTCCCAGAGGTAGCCGCCACAAGCCTACAGTAAGCAAGGGAAAACAGCAAATGCTTATTTGTAGGCTACAACGTTTTTTTAAAATATTATTGTTTCTATATCTGGACATGATTTTCTTAGCATGTATAAATGGTGCATTTTACAACAAATGAAGATATGCTGGCAAAGGTTAAAACATTTAACAAATTGACTGCATCATCGCCATTCATATGTATACAACTTTTAAAATTTGTTTACAAGACCACAAAATTCTTCATTGATCTAGCCACTAATTTTGCTCTCAAAGTACACCAGATTGATGCATTTCTTTAAAATTTACAAAATTTTCTCCCGGGGGGGGACATTAACATTATTAAAGTTGTCGTATTTAATACTTGGTTGCAAATCTTTTGCATTTGATGACTGCCTGAAGTTTGTGATGCATAGACATCACCATAAGCTGGGTATATTCCCTGGTGATGCTCTGCCAGGAATGCACTGCATGTGTTTTTTGTCTTCAGTCTTGTCTTCAGAAACTTACGCAAGTTCGTTTGGATTCAGGATGAGTGATTACCTTGACCAGTCAAGAACATTCCGCTTTATGGCCCTGAAAAACGCCAATTGCTTTAGTAGGGTGTTTGAGGCCATTGTTAGGCTGCAAGGTGAAGCACTGTCAAATTAGTTTTGAGGCATTTGGTTGGATCTGAGCAGATAACATGATTCTGTACACTTCAAAACTCATACTGCTGCTGCCGTCACCAGTCACATCATCAATAAAGACAAGTGAGCCAGTTCCAGTGGCATGGTGGTATGCTTTGGATCATGAGCAGGTACTTTCTTTCACCACACTTCTCTGTCCATCACTTTGGAACAGGTGAATACTCATCTCATCTGTCCATAAGAGTTTGTTCCAGAACTCTGTACTTTTTAGCAAACTCTAACCCAACCATTCCGTTCTTGAGGCTTACCAGTGGTTTGCATTTTGTGGTAAACCCTTTGAGGTTATGCTGGCGTAGTCTTTGACATATCTATTCCTACATCCTGGAGTGTTCTTGATCTGTTTGACAGCTGAAAAGGGATTTTTCTACACAACTGAAAGTATTCAAACTGGTAGACCACTACATTGGTCTTCCATGGTCTACCAGGTTGTTGGCTATTGCTGACCTCACCAGTGCGTTCGTGCTTCTTCATGTACCTAACTTGATTTTGACAAACACAATGTTTTGGCGATGTCTCTGATCGATTTATTCAGATTCTTCCACCCGATGATGGCCTGCTTTACTGGCATTGACATGTCCCTGGTTTTCATGTTGAGAGACAACAGCAACAAATTCCACATCTAGAATCAACTCTAGACCTTTTGTTAGCTTTAATGTGTATGAATTATGATGCAACAACACACAGCTGGCCAAGAAACGGCTGAGGAGCCAATTGCCCAAATACTTTTGGTCCCGTAAAATGGGGGGGGGACTATGTGGAGCTGCATTCCTACATGGTTCACCCGATATGGATGTAAATACACTGAAATTAAAGCGGACAGTCTGCACTTTAACCTCATGTTCATTGTTTCACTTCAAATCCAATGTGCTGGAGTACAAAGCCAAAGCAACAAAAACTGTGTCACTGTCCAAATACTTACGGACTGCACGGTACGTGTATATAGGGACTTCGGTACTCTATTGCAGTGGTTCCCAACGTCGGTCCTCGGGGACCACTGTGTATGCTGGTTTTCGTTCCAACCACAATTGCAATCCCAGAATTTTAACAAGCTGTCAATTGTTCTTAATTAGGTGTTTGTCATATTTAGAGGGATTATTTACCTTCTTAAGCCACATTATGTTAGCAATAGCTATGCATGTCATGAATAATAAAAGTCCAATATTCTCATTGTTTATGGTGCTATATTGCAAATAATTACAAAAAGACCAAAAAAAACATTTTTTAACTGATTAAAATTAAAGACTGAGGTGAATCAATATGCTCCTAATTGGTGAAATTGTGGACACATGGCCACGAAAACGAACCATTTGATATATAATGAAGAAAAGACAAAGAGAATGATAATGAGCCAAACCTGCATTGTGTTAATACATTTAAGAAACAAATGATGAGGGAACTTAAACACACACGTGTTCAACTACCTAATTAGGAGCCAATTGATTCACCCCAGTCTTTAATTTGATCATTTAAAAAAATGTTACCTATTTGCAATATAGCCCAATAAGCACATTAGGAACACAGGAATTTTATTCTTCATGGCATGCTTAGCTATTTCTGACATGACGTGGCTTAAGAGAGTAAATAGGCTAATCCCTCTAAACATGAAAAGCAACTAATTAAGAAAAATTAACAGCTTGTTAGAATTTTGGTATTGCAATTGTGGTTGGAACGAAAACCAGCATACACAGTGGTCCCCCAGGACCGACGTTGGGAACCACTGCTCTATTGCTTCAAAATGAATATTTTAAATTATACATCTTATTGTAGTTGCCTTTCTGAGAAATTAACCCTGAAGGACTGGATGGAGCTTATCGTTGAGCTGGAAACAGATTGCATATTATATTTCGTTCATGTTTTTGGAGAGGTCAATGGCAAGGCTGGTCTGTTGCTATACCACACAAGAGACTCATTGTCAAAATGAAGTCGGTAGGAATTACAGGAATCACAGAGTGTGTTCTACCCTGGAGCCAATTATTTATTTTATTTTATTTTTTCAAAGAATAACTGGAGGAAGGATCTCATCTGAAGAAAGGTGCTGTGGGAACTGGAGTCCCACAAGTGTTGGGACCTCTGCTGTTCGCCACTTACATAAAATCAAGACTATGACAGAAGCATTCGTAGCAAATTAGTCATTTGCAGATGACACAAAACTGAAGTTCAGCAGAGTTTGGAATCTATTAAAGTTGTCCAAGAAGATTTGAAAAGAATCCAGCAGTGGGTGGAAACCTGGCAAATTGCATTCAGTATAGTTCAGTAATGTAAAATTATGCATGTGTAAAAGAATTTAACAAGACAATTTTATGGGAGGAATAAAAAAAATTCTGAAAAAAGGAATTTGGGGAATTTGTATGGTACCGTCCTCTGCAGTACCATCGCCTGTATTTGTGCAAGGAACACTCGTATGGTAATAAATTAGTCCCATCTCTGGCACATTTACTGAAAATCAAATCAATGAGAGGATATTAAACTTATAATGAACTACGACAGGGCTCGAAATTAACTTTTTTACTTGGTAGCACTGGTGCTGCCAACTTCAAAAAGTTAGGAGCACCAGCAAAAATTTAGGAGCACCCACCAAAATGTAAGGAGCACCAACAATATATGTATTTTTTTTTTTTTTTACGCTCTCACGCTTAAAATGTGTCGACTCCGTGTGTCGACCCACAGGCTTTACAGTATACACAGTGCATTGCGCCGTTGTCATACCTAAGCTAAAGCTAACAAAGTCCGAAGTCCTTCAGCCACTCTCTCCGAAAAGTGTACGCCTTCTTCGCTGCTGGTGCACCCACGTCGCCATCGCCAACTGTTTCAGCAGCCACGGCGACTACATCTGTTACGTTTTTAGTAACGTTAACATTACTAAAAAATGCCGTAATCGTTCGCTTCATATTGTTAGCTTTCGATAACGCTAGCTAACGTTACCAATTTAGCTAGTTAGGTAACGTTAATAAATTGATAAACTTTTGTCTTCAGGTAACATTAGTTAACGCATTAGCTCTCTGTGTCACGTGACAGTGGAGTGCCGTGAAAGGTAGTGATTGAAGGCTAATCTTAACCAATCTAAAATCAGCATTAAAGGTAAGAACGTCAAGCTCACGTTTGATTGGTTAGAATTGTCACTGTCAGAGAAAGGGACGTTTGACTGGGGAAAAAAAAAAAAAAAGGTCGCACCAGAACAATTATTTGCACTCGCACAAATGCTCCCAATTATATTTCGAGGTCGCAGAGATTAAATTTCGGGAGCATATGCGACCAAAACGGTCGCAATTTCGAGCCCTGTACGACAGACTCACCTGCATCTCCACTTCACCTTTCTCGTGCTTGGTTTGGGTCGAAAAGATGAGGGGTAGGGGGTCAGGGGGGGCATCAACCCGAGCGAGCTGAAAGTCCCCATGTCCGACAATGTGCACCAGCCTGTTAACCTGCAGGGGGCGCCCCCGCACGTAGCCAGAGACGCACAGGGTCCCTGTTCCCTTGGCGCCCTCGGAGGGATGAGGGGTGTAGGATGCGTGCTGGGCCAACAGGTGTGGACGGCGGGATCGGAACCCCAGTTTCTTCTGTTTCTGCGCCCCCAGGTGTCTGAGCAGCAGGGTGGCCTCGTCCTCCGTGTCCAGAGGACAGAGCCGCGCCCCAGGAAAGCGCGTCTCGGCCACCCGCTGAAGCGCCCGCTTACACTCCAGCTGCTTTTTCACTGCCAGTGCCGACAATCCCTGGCACACCAGTACTGGGGATGGGAAACAGAAATCAGCACAGACGCACAGGACAGACATGGATTTGAAGAACAGCCACTCACACACTGGAATTAGGGTTCCGGTTTTATTAATGTGCCCCTGCAGCAAACAAATTGTTTTAATCTTTCACTGTGGATACTGTAATACAGCCTATATTTAAATACAAACATTTCACTGGGATTATTCTCATACGCCAGACCAAGCAGTAATTGAATGAGTAACAGACGACTGCTGCAAATAACTAAATGATTGCTCAACTCATGACTTAAAATAGAGGCTCTATTGACCCCTTAGGTGGTGGAAGACTGAAATTATCTGATCATTTCTCTGAGCCCTATACATTATACAAATTCAGATATAGTCTAGAAAAGACATTTATTCTGCATACATGATTTATGTTGTATGGAAGGTGCTATAGAAATAAAGCTTATTATAAGTATTACATAAGGGGCCTATTCATATAACGCATGCAGAATGCAGACTGTATGAACGTGCAATTCAACATTGTTTTCAGATGAATAAATCATCACATTGGGAGAGAATCAGTTCAACTCTGATTGTTGTCGTGCGACAAAAATGAAGTTTCGCATTTATACTTCTGCGAAGGCCTGCAGGGATGGTCCAGTTGTCACTATGGTAGCGAGGCACCAAACTCTGACCATTTGTTTACAGTTGTAAACTGTACGATTACACTGCACAACAAAATATGAGTGTCCACGACATGACACAAAATTCTAGAGTTGCGCGACATTGAGAAAAAGTGTTGTGACACTTTTTTCAGTTGAAAATTTCATTTTTCTTGAGCGACACGTTTTGAAAGCGTTGTGCGACAAAGTATAAATAAGGCTTTAGCTTGTTTACGTTTAGCAGAAGAGCGAGAGTGCCCATGTGAAAAAAAAACTGTATACTTGGGCATATGTGAAGGATAATTACATAAACTTTATTAGGCTTCAAGTATGCAGAAATACACCGTATTATACTTTTTTTCACATGGTTGTGTTTGTGTATTGGTCAGAATCTCACCATGGCTGGGTAACCCCTGGGCAAAGAGGCAGGACAGGCAGTAATCTCCATAGCTGTCCCACCCAACTGTGCAGTCCAGCACAAACAACAGGCTATCAGCCACCTTGGCCAGGTCCAACAGGGAATGAAGGTCGACTTAGGATGGCAAAGACAGAAATGAGTGACCATGAGAAAATAAACAGACGCAATCCAAAAAGGTTCAAATGTCACATTAAAAAAACCAAAATGAAAACGCGCACACTTGCTTCCTCTCCAAAATCAAAGTAATATTTTATTCAACCATTATGGTTACCATTTAGAGCCACAGGAAATTAATGACTGAACTTAAATGCACAGGACAGGGTCCATTGCCTGCTCCCCTTCTGGTCTGCAAACCAGTGATTCGTCTTATTCTATAGTTATGTAAACACGTGTTAATCAGTAAGTTACCTCTGCCAGGGTTGACAAAGATGAACCTCTGTTTAAATCTGGGAATAACCAGGCCGAAGCTGTCTGGGACCCCGGTCACCCCGGCTTTCTCCTGCACGAGGCCCCCTGCTCGTTCCCCCCGGAGCAGCCGGGTCACTGCTTCTGTGTCGACTCCGTCGTGCAGGGCCACCACCGCCACCAGGTGGGGGGGCCCATCCCTGCTGCCAAGACTGCGCTTCTGTGTCAGCACCTAGCAACCAGGAGGGGACAGAGATCAACTACGAGCACCTCAGACAGTGATCAGCCACTAGTACCACAGACACGGATCAGCCACTAGTACCACAGACACGGATCAGCCACTAGTACCACAGACACGGATCAGCCACTAGTACCACAGACTAGGGCTGGGCGATATATCGTAACGATAATTATCGATTGCAATAACGGCCGCTGCCAGCATGTGGGGTATTGCCTTTCTTTTCATCTTTTTTTCTTTAATTATACCTGATGCGGTAGTAATCTAAACTTCAAAACCCGTGTGAAATTCTTCCGGGAAAAAAACGTCATCACTGTCTACTGCGTGTTGATAGGACGGACAATCACAGAAAGGCGTTGCGCTTTTCATGCAATTGACAAAAACACATCACATGATCACGTGAAAGCTGTACGACCTTGCTGCTGGTTGGTTGTCTTATCAACACTCAATAGATATCAGCGGTGATGTTTTTTCCGGAAGCATTTCATGCGGCATCTGGATGTTTACTGCCGTATATTGGGTTTACTTCAAGAAAAAAAGACGAAAAGAAAGGCGCCCCACGCGGGTGGCAACGGCCGTTATTGCATTCGATAATTATCGATGTTGTATATCGCCCAGGCCTACCACAGACACGGATCAGCCACTAGTACCACAGACACGGATCAGCCACTAGTACCACAGACACACACGCGCACATGCACACACACAGAGCATCCTAACTCACCAAATCTCTCTTGTTGCGCCGCAGCTGACCGGCTTTGTGCCGCCTGTCAATCTTCTTCTGATCCCTCCTCTGCTTCTTAGTGAGACCCATCACTGATACACGACCTAATGGGGCATACAGTAAAGTTGGAGAACATTACTGCAGGTGGGGCATACAGCACAAAGCTAGTGGACAGAGCACTCTGGTCAACATTACTGCAGATGGGGCATACAGCACAAAGGTAGGACAGAACACTCTGGTCAACGTCACTTCATGTCAAAAAAGAACACATTACGTTTTAGAGAACACTTTCCACTGGACAACTCTTAAACAAAGTCAAAAATCAATAATTTGGACAGAAAAATGCAGAAAAGTGAGCACCCCAGGACCTTCCATAAGTGGTATATAGTTGAGGCGCTAACCTTAGACAAGTATACTCACATTGTCAATTTAAAAAAAACAAAGCTGCTGAGTAGCTCGCATATATAATTTGCGAACGGTTGCAATACAAAAGTAATTTCCTTTTTCGCTGATAGGAAAGCCAAAAATTTATTTTAAATAATCTGTACTTGTGCGGTGTACAGTACCAGTCAAAAGTTTGGACACATCTACTCATAGGTTTTTTAAAGTTTTTTTTTTACTGTTTTCCACATTTTAGAATAGTAAAGTCATCAAAACAATGATAACACATTAAATTATGCAAACAAATCAAAAAAGTGTTATATTTTAGATTCTTCAAAGTAGCCACCCTTTGCCTTGGTAACGGCTTTGCACATTCTTGCCATTCTCTCAACCAACTTCTGTGGTAAACAGGTATTTCACAGGTAAACAGGTGATGCTATCATGACTCTGTATAAAAGGATATCGAAAGACTCTCGATACCTTATTTCCAGGTAGAATGTGCAAAGCTGTTATCAAGGCAAAGGGTGGCTACTTTGAAGAATCTAAAATATAAGACGTTTTTTTATTTGTTTTACACTTTTTTTTGGGGTCTTTGCATAATTCCATTTGTATTACCTGATAGTGTTGATGTCTTTACTATTCTAAAATGTGGAAAATAGTAAAAATAACGAAAAAAATAACTTTCTACGAGTAGGTGTGTCCAAACTTTTGACTGGTACTGTATATATATACTAAACCTGAATTTAGCGATCGGAAAAAGCGTAACATCATCTATGCACAACCAAATTTGAGCTGGCCTTCCAAACTTCCAGAGACTCAGTCATGTTATGATTACGTCACCGCGCCCATACAGTATTATAAAGACACCAGCAACGTCGCTCTTACCTGCAGTAAACTCACTATGTGATGTGACAGTTCGGGGAAAATGTACATAATTATAAGATAACATGCGCCAGCTGAGATACTTTTGCATGATTACCTTTTTTACATTTTGACAACGTTAGCTAACTTTTGCTAGAAGTGTTGCTGTAAGTTAACGTATGTTGCAAAGAAATCGAACCGTTCAATGCATATTACCAAAGTAATGTAGATGCTTAAACCCAAATTCCACTGAAATAGTCCATACGTTATAGTGTCAAATCAGTCGAACTTCTCACCAAGCTAATTTAGTTGACGTTAGCAATAGCTAACGCAGTTAAACACGTGTCCAGGACACAGCACACATTCAGTTCCCAAACCCACTGCTCCCGTTTCCGCCAATCACTTGACTAATTACGACTGAACTTACCTTTATTCTCGCGCTCGATTTCACCCTTTGTCCGATGTTTACCATGTTTATGCTGCTTGTTTTTCTGCTTGTAAATCCCTGTACGATGTCCCCGCTGTTGCTCACCGTCACCAGCCATTTTCGCCAAACATGCAAGAACGACTGGAGAAGTGGGAGGGATTTAAAACGAGACCACTACATTAAACGTAAGCATCCCCCCACTGCGCATGTCTCCGAGTAGGTGCCGAAGCAAAGATTGTGGAACACATGGCAAGATAGTAGTCGCAAATTGTAGAACATACATAGGGGAATATGTAACATTGACACCGAGCGTTTAAAATGGGTACTGCAGTCCAAATTCACAATATTGGAGAGAGTTGTCTCCGCCCGCCCCCTCCTCCCCAGACTCGAAGCTCACGCGGGTTGCCGGGTTGAGGACACCAAGGGGCCAAGACTGGGCTTTCGTTTTGAAGCTCACTTTCTGGTTGGGCTGGGAGCAGCAATTGTGCCGTTGCTCACTAGCGCCACTGCGATTGGCTCCAGTATAGGTCTTTCACCATGTAAGTCAATGGCAGCAATGTGGTCAAAATACTCAGTCAATAAATTTTTCCCACAAAAAAATGTAATTGCAATAGGTGCCTTTCCTTCATCTAATGGCTCTGCATGTGATTTTTTAAAATATTGTGTTGTTTGGACAGGGTATTAACATTTGTTCAGGACCAATCAGAGGGACAGGTTGAGTCCTCTTCGGCTCCACGGAGCAGACGCAGTTTGTACAAACGGGCAGCGAAAAAGACATCCGGGGCCTCAATTCAGTTTTTACGAGGCCGTGGAAAGTCAATGGGTGACGTCACAGTGGCTTTGTCCAGACGAGCCGAGCGCAACATAATATTTTGAGATGAGCTTATTCTATTTTGACAATGACAAGCGACGACGAGTCCTACACTGTAAGTTGATCAGCTAATGTATACGTTTGCAATTTATTTATTGTTTGCAAATTATAAACCAGCTCATGTGGATTTTTTATAACTCTGTCAATGTTAGCTAGATGCATGGCTGGCTATGTTTACGGTCACACAGATATAAGCTAACGTTAGTGGTAGCTATGTTTAGCTAGTAACTATATACATATATATATTTAAATCTTTAGCTAGCTAGCTAAATGAAAACGATGTTGAACTTAGCTTAGGCATTCGTAAATCGGCTGTCGGAGTACATCTGGTTGTTCCTAATGGGCAGTGGGCGGAGTCAACTCGGAGAATAGTGAATCACACAGGCCAAAACAAATAGACGTTCCGACCCGGAATGGAAATTTCAAAGAACATACTGGCCGTAGCATTGTTGTCGGAGAAGCCAATATTTCGACTTAGCATGTTTTCTTAATCTCTGATGACATATCATTCATTTTATGATTTAGTACAGTAAATTTGTTACATATAGCTCCTTTAACATTGTTTACAGAAACAAAAAGAATTCCATTAATGTTGTATTTTGTATTACGTATTCCCAGGGCGATCACCTTTTTTTAAAGGAGATTTCCACTGGAAAATTAAACTCAAAGTAGATTATCGAAGAAAAATATGACCCCAGTCCGGGCCAAACGGACTGGGGAGTTTCTCCCACACAGTTGAGTGTTTCTTCAAGAAAAACAACCATGATCTTCAGAGTCTGATGCAATCAGGTTTATTGCATATGATTCAATAATGACATACAAAAAAAAAACCCGGGCTGGTCTGCGCAGACCAACACATATTCAATCTCAGCAATCGTAAAAAGCCACCCCCCCCCCTCATTTTGAATTACCAGGCCTTTTATCCTGTCCTTAAATCCACTTATAAACAAGAGAAAATGTGTTTTAGATACTTATTTCTCCCACCGTTACATTGTTGAATTTGGCTTGGATAAAGCTGTGAAGTGTTTGTTCACACCCTCTTGCTGCTGGTGATCATAAGGACCAAATGGCAGTCTAAGGTTATGCATGTCCCCATCCAAGAACTTTGATTGGTCAGGATATTACAGCGCATGTCAGACAGCAAAGTGAGAAACACTTTAAGAGATCTGTGCCAATGATTCAATTCTACATCAAGAGCCCCCACATCTCCATATACCTGCATGGCTGGATATCACCAGGAGCTTCACCTCATCTTCCTCTGCTAATGGGCTGAATCCAAGGGACCTTTCGATGGGACATTAGCCTCTATGAACGTAGACAAGCATTTTTCCCAGCTGCTTTGGAAGTTCAGCTCTTTTATTACAACTTTTTACAGAAATGTACATTTATACATTGATACTGTTCAAGATTCTGACATTAGCTAAGTCCCAGTGACAGGTTTAAATCAGTTTCCCTGAATAGCGTGACCACATGAAATATAGCCAAAGTGACTGTGACACAATAAAGTAGTTTAATCAGGTATACTATAAATATCCTGATTATTGTGCGTCATTTACAGCTGGTTTTGTGTCATTTATGTCGATATATACAGCAATTGCTTAGGGTCAGTGCACACTAGCTAGAATATGGGAGCGGTCTGGTTATTCTGCCTGACAGCCACAGGGGGTGCTCGGATTGACAGCTTTGCCTGGCACACACTTCTACAGAGATGGGAGAGAGAGGAAAATAAGTAAAGTTTCATTAGAACAATACTATATTACACATAACACTGTTTAGTTTCTCATACTGTACTCCTTAAGACATGCCCATCATCTAATTTTGATTGTACACCTCCCTTCGCATTCGCTCCTGATAACTGGCAGATTTTAATATTCTCCGTTGTTCCATTAGCTACCAATTGACAGTGATGCTTCAATAGTGAACAGTGGGCATGACACAGGCACACACCATGAGAATAACCTAATTGCATAATAACAGTCTTGCATTTTCAAAATGTCATAAAAAATTTAAATCATTACAAACTGTAAGTTTAAATGTCATAAAGAATGTGTTTGTTGATTATTGACCAACTGAAAGCTATTGGCTATGATAAGCACTGGGTAGATGGATACACTGGCCAGACTGAGTTCAGGTGGATGATTCTTGCCGTATCATGAAAAACACAGCACCAGCGAGGGAACAAGTAAATTATTTGAGGGCAGAAACTGCAGCAGGGTTAATTTTCTCGACTGTATTCTCTCATAGGCTCTGTAGAAAATTCTTAAAACCTGCACACTATCGTGCAGCAGCCCCTAGTCAAAATACCTCCTTTATTTCTGCACATGTAGGGTCCTACACTCACCTTGGCCTGTCTGTGGGTAGGGCGAGGCGGTTGGTTATCACGGTGATTGACAGCCCAAGGTCCCAAGCTCTGATTGGCGTAGTAATCCATTGGATACACCTCCTGCCACTCAACCTGCTGGAGTGCCACTGCAGCCTGGAAGACAGGAAGTGACATATTAGGTCATGCAGGTTGTTTCCTACATTAGACCAAGAGGCCAGCTTTCAGCTCTCAACCTCAGCACTGGATATAATGTCGCCCTTTGCTATCATCTATAATTGTGCTGAAAAAGCCAGTTTTCCCATTGGGCTCCATGTATTTATTATTATTTTTTCTCCCAATTTGGTAGCCAATTGGACCCTATGCAATTCAATCCCCCCGTGTAGCAACCGCTAGAGAATCACCGCTACAACCCCTTTGTCCGGCAGCAGGAAAGAGGGCGCCACGTCCTCTTCAGGGCGCGACTCCTCGAGCTCCTAACCGTGATTCCAACTCGCCCAGGGCTGTCTTATGTGCAACAATGCTCTCCGAGTCCCTCTCCCCACCCCGGGAGCAGCCGCCAATTGCCACTTCCTCAAGGCACTGGCCATACTCGGATCTGGCAGGACCGGGGATCGAGATCCTCGGGGCGCAACCGCACAGACAGAAAGTCTGCGCCTTTGTCCGCTGCACCACCGCGGTGCCTTTGGGCTCCATTCATTTTTGACAGCAAAAATAAATACATCCACTCATATATTGATGTTAACACTGCATAAAAATGTATTTAAAAATTGCTTATTTTTCTGTGGTAAAATATTTTTTCTTACCACACGGACAAAGATATACATTTTTTTATTATTATTTATTCTGGCCTACATCGCATTTTTGCGTGCAACCAATTACATACTCGTAAGGCATTGAGATAGCCGTATTCACGTCACTTTCTGTGCCATCCTGGTTGTACATGTGAGACGAGCACAAAATGAAAACTTCCTGGTTCGGATGTGCTCCCCATTGGTTTATATTGGCATCGCTGTCTCTACATATATTATATACTCTAAGCATTAGACACTGAATTATTGAGTTACAATGAATTCATTCAGGCTTTATTGGCACGACACATCATTTTACAGTGAAGTGCTGTAAATGCTGCTCATATTGCGGCCGTCATTGAAACAAAGGAAATGGTAGGGTAAGAGGGTGTTGATGAACAGACAGATGTGTATTTGTTTTAGCTGCTATCAACATGTCATATGCAGAAATAAAATTACCAGCTAACTACATTCAGTACATGTTATACAAAGACTCCTACTGTTGGCTAGACTGCAATTACTCTGAATAGACCAATAGTCACAAGTGTGTGAATAAATCCACTTATGCATGTATGTGATGTGTGTTTGTACTTCATAGTCTGTGGCTGGAGAGGACATGTACCTCATACGGAGACAGCAGGGGTTTCGAGAAGGCCGGGCCCCAATCTATGGAAAGGCGTGGACACGCAATCTGTACCCACCTACCAGGAAAGAAGAACAGAATTTAAATGACAAGCCCAAATCTGGGCATCACTATCCATTGCTACCACAATCAAAGCTAATGAACCTGCTTGCCAAGAAAATGCACAGAATATAGCATCCTTTCATTTCAGCTGCATGGCTGCAATATTTCGGTTCTCAATAGGGATTGGACAGAATCAGCCATACATCTAGAGTGGAGCATTTCTCTGAACATTTGTATTTGTGAACCTACAGCTCGAATTGGCCAGAGGAGAAGGGCTCCCATATTGAGTCTGGTTCCTTCCAAGGTTTCTTCCTACATGTCTTCCAGGGAGTTTTTCTTTGCCACTGTCACCTTGCTTTGTTGAGGTTTATGCCAGGGTAAACTGAAGCGTATTGTGACAAATCTTTATAAATTGTGATATTCAATCAATCAAATTTTATTCATATGAGAGCCTGAGGTATTTTCCATGGTGAAAAAGAACAGCATGGCACTCTTACCTGAATTTCCATGATTATTTAGTTTTTTAACCTACAGTCATTTAAAAATGTTTATTTTTTTTAAATATAGGATAAGCCCCACCCCCACTTAAACTCTGGGGGAACGTAGAAGAAAGAGAGACCAAGGAAAAAACTTACACATCAACATCTGGTAGCAGATCTAGTTTGCTGGGGAAGATCTCAGACAGCATTACTCTGTTGTAAGTCTTGCCAAGAGACTCCAGCTTGGACTCCAGGTGCTGGACAGGGAGTGGGGTAAAAGACTCAAGATTAACGCCATCGTCTCCATGAGGAAATTTGTTCAAGGGACTGAGTCAGAGAACCTGAGAAAAGGCTGGCCCCATAGCGCTGAATATATTCTGTAAAATCTCATGGAAACAATGACTAAGTTTACATGCACACCATATTCCGAATAAGGTCAATATTCTCTTTAAGGCAATATTCAGAATAAAGTGTTTACATGCTCCGTAGAGCGTTGCACTCCGGGAATATTCCTGTATACGTGTTCATGTTAATCGGCATATTCTGAATAAACTAGGACATGCGCGTTCTTTTCCCACTATAATTCCCTTTTCCGCAAAAGGTTTGCTTGCTTTTGCGTTATATTGTTTTGCCTTCTTAGCACTTCAACATAATTTAACAAGAATGTTCATTTTCATTCACATCCTTAATGGCAGACGAGTGTGCAAGGAAATAGCAAATAGAGCTATCGTAAACATCTGCCGGAATTTGCCATTTGTGCCACAAACTCCTGGAAGCAATGGAATAAAGTTTGCAGTGAGGACTAGTGGTAAACAGTAGTGATGGTACAATTTATAAAAGAGGACTATTAGGTGCTCAACAAACAGGACCAGCAAACTAGAAGAATATTCCTTACCCGGACCACTTCACTAGGACTAACCCGAAATAAGGAGGGCTGGAGCACACAGAGGTCAGAGCAAAAATGCCTTCATAGGACTGACATTTCAACGTCTATGACGTCTTCTTCAGAGTCAAAAGAAAATACAGGTAACGCACCGGGAGGTATATAAATACCCTCCCATCAATTACACATTGTAGGGTGCGCATGTGTGGGACTAAAAGATCTTATCATTGATTCCACATACAAAAATGTGATATTCATTAACATGGTAGAGAGAAGACCAACAAATATCATAGATAATTAAACTAAATAATAGCCTGTTATGGACATGGCATAAACAATATATTATGAAACCCAAATATACACAAATTACAAAAAACATGAAAGATTCAGACTCATTTAACCCATTGGGTTCCACACTATTAAGTGTATGTATCCAGTTCGCCTCTCTGCGGAGCAATTTCTTAATAATATCTCTGCCTCTGGGTGACAAAGTGACTCTCTCAATACCCCAAAATGGATACAAAACGCGAGCTTTTCGCCATTATCAACCCAAGATTCTTTGCAGATTGAACATGCGCAGACTAAATAAATATTCCGTTCAGGGGCATATTCCGAATAACATGTTTACATGACCAAGTATTCTGGTTAATACAGGCATATGCCAGGAGTCTTATTCAGAATTCTAGCAATCAGAATATTGGCTTAATCGGAATTGGTCAATCGTTTTAAGGCGTTTACATGACTGGTACATAATCCGAATATTACCATATATAATAATAATAATAATTGGAATATTACCATATATAATAATAATTGGAATATTACCATATTCCAATTAATATAGAAATATGGTGTGCACGTAAACATGGTCAATGTGATAACTCCAGATGTAAACATTTCCTTAGTGCTTAACCAACGTCAACACATGACCGGATAATTATAACCTTGGGTTCAAAAACTGAATCCAAAGTTAGCTAAAGGTCCAAACATAACGCTCACACTTTTATGGTACCAACAATGTAAAAGAGCACATTTCCCCTCACAAGACAAAAAGCAGTTGCACTAATCAATTTTGATATGCACATCTAAAGTCATAGAACAGACCTGCAAAAGGTCACTTTAGCTGACATCATGGGGGCACTATAGCAGGAACATTCCCATGAATCTAAAAGCAATTAATACATTATTCCTAAAACATGCACAAGGATGACAGATGACTTCTAACATCAACACAGTAACTTTGGGACTGATTTGTCACATGGGGGTGCAGTATCCTGACTATATATTTATTGACGTCATTGACACTATGAGTCCTCAGCCCCCTTAATCAATGTTCGAAGCTGAATTTGTCATGAAAGTTATTAAGTGCATCAGCTGTAGGAGGTTACCAATACCAGAGAGGGACTATTCTTCACTGTAATAAAAGTGAAGCATTGCAATGCTTTTCAGGCATAAAGTTAAACGAAACACGTTAAACCGCCCGCAGTATATTCCAAAATTTGGACATTTCCACTAGTTGGGTTTCAGTAATTGTTTGTCAATAATCTTCAGTAGTAACACATAGGTTTTTAGTATCAGTGTAGTTTTGGTAATGCCACTGGTAAATATTTTAATTATTGATCATACTTATACAGCTGCAAACTGTAAAATGTGTCCATTCTTTACAAAAGGACAGGAAGAAGCACCGTTACAGCCACCAACCCCTCACCTCCAAGACTTTGGGGCTGCCTTGCCGCCCGAGCGTGCCCAGAATGAGGCCCCATCTCTGGCCTGAGCGAGCTTGCTCAATGGCCTTCTGTCGGGTCTCCCGCATGGCTTTGTGGTCATAGTACTCTCGTGAGAAGACTTTACTGTAGGGGTCATACCTGTGGAAACGCACACAACTGTATGTATGAGCGCACATACAGGTAGCTCGGAGCTTAAGATGGTGGCTGCCCCCCCCAAACCAAAGGTCGGAAAAACACTGGAATCAATGTAGATTTGGAAATTACTGGCCGATTCATTTATCAGTTGGGAACTTGGGATTGAAGTAGATTGATGATTAGTATGTACATTTTTTCTGACGTTTCTCAGGTCTTACCTGTAGGCAGGAACGTCTGGATTGGCAATCATTATGGATTCCAGGTGAAACCTCCCATCTCCCAGGTAACTGTTAACACAAACATACACCGACCTGTGATGTGCAAATTAAGTACATGGTGGAGCAATGCTACCTCCCTCTGCACCTCTACTCAAAAACTGTGTTTATGTTCAACACATGCTATGCTAATGCTACAGCTTAAGGCCATCAGATATACTGCAATGGAACTGCGTGGGCTTAACGCACATCAGGAAAATAACAAGATTTTGTAACCAACAGGTCAGACACTATTCTTGGATGGGAACAGCCATTTTCCTAGATGAAAAACAATCATCCAGCAAAACAATCAGAATGGTTATTAATGTCTGTATGCTCATTCACCTTTTTGGTGTGAATAAGCCAGTTCCACAAGAATAAGGTAAATTCTTTATAAAAATCAACGCCTTCTAAATGCATTAGCTTAACACTTAACATTTACTCTCCAAGTACATCATATATTTTGGTTTTAAAATTCATTACACAAGCTAACAATCTTCTTCTGTTGAGAATATCAAGAGAATATCACTGTATGGAGTGAGGAAGTACCTCAAAATGGGAGGATGGGGGAAAAAAGGTAGATTGTCTTGTGTGTTTATTTTTTTTTCATGTAAAAACATGTATTTTGTCATTTCATCTGAGACACATGAGAATATGTTTACAACTTTATGCCACAGGAGTGTTCTTTAGGTTTGGTACTAGGCACTTTAATGGGAATGAGCCGACAGAAATCCTTGTTGTTTGCTTACTGAATTCCACACAGTAAAAAGCGGTTCTCTCACATGAGGGCATTGACGGGTCTTTCCAGGCGAGGTGAGGTGCACCCCAGTATCTCTCCAGGAGACAGGGGGCGACACTGAGGCACCAGCACATCATATGTCTGCTTCATGGCAATACTCACAGACTGGGAAAAAAACGAGGGAAAACACTGATGAGTATGGGGTGAGTCCATGTCAATTCAACATGCTTTTTGTCTGCCTCGACACGGATTTGAATGAGATTTGGCCTTATAAGAAACCCCTGGAACCAAAATTACACTTGTCCCAGATCGCTAATCTGGGAGATATGGGCTAACGAAGTTTGGGCTAATGAGGTGCAAGTCACACACCCCATAGCCGCCCAATAATTAATCAAATCATAGACTAAAACACAGCTTTCGTCCACTCTCAACTGACAAAGTGGATGTCCGGCCCTTTTCAACATACTCAGAAAGCAGGATTGAAAGGGTGAGCTCACTTCAAGAATCACTTGACTTTGCAAGCATCAAAGGTTACGTTGTGGTTGCATATGATAATAACTGGTGGCTGGGCTGTGTTGAGGAGACAATACCCAGTACTGGAGAAATAAGATTGAACTTTGTGCATCCTCATGGACCATCTCCATCGTACACATTCCTACACTGCGCTGATACATTTGTGATGGACCACTAAGATGTGCTAGTGGTGGTGGAACCGGTGACGGAAACTGGACGGACATACACAATGTC
Organism: Synaphobranchus kaupii; assembly: GCA_029718625.1. NCBI lineage: Eukaryota > Metazoa > Chordata > Actinopteri > Anguilliformes > Synaphobranchidae > Synaphobranchus > Synaphobranchus kaupii. Next base: position 50,534,520 of record CM056378.1, read on the forward strand.
AACCAGAGACACAATCCTTGTATCAAAGGCTCTGAAGGTGTACAAATTGAGAGTAAAGTACTAGAGCATTACTTTTTTTTGTTTGTTTTTTGAGCAGTTTGATTGCTCTCTCTCTGATTGATAATATCTCAGCAACCACAAAAAAGCCAAGACCAAGTTTTCTGGAGGTGTTGATGGGATTATAACCAAACATTGATGAAGATTTTAGCCATTTTAAAATAGTTTTTTTCCGCAGATAATAAGTATAATCAATCCTAAGTCTTTTACCTTTGCAAGTCAAAGTGATGGGTACGCACTTATTAGCCCAAACTTTGTTAGCCCATATCTCTCAGATTAACGATGTGAGACGCGTAATTTTGGTTTCAGGGGTTTCTTATAAGACCAAATCAGCATGCCAAATCTCATTCAAATCCATGTCAATGCGGTCAAAAAGCGTGTTGAATTGATATGGACTCACCCTATGTGTCCTCCTCAGCAGTGGTGTTCCTCAAGGACCCATCCTACGGCCCATCTGATTTTCCATCTATACGTTACCCCTATTGCTAATTCATTTTAAATCTTAATATCTCCATTCAGATGAATAGTGGTGACAAACAGTTGTGCCTGTCACTCAATCCAAATTAATTTAGCAAGCTGGCTGCATTGCATGTCGAGCTGTAGTCTAGCACCAACACTATTGCTTTCCACTTGATTTGCCACATTGAGGCACTGTGGAATTTGTGTGTTTAGGAAAACACCATATGTGTTTATCTCCTGATTGCAGCTATAGTTAAATGGCTGTGTTTATTATTGAGAGACCTCCTTACACATAAATCCAATCTATGTGCTTTACTTGGCAATTACAGTGCCCAGAAAAAATCTCAACACATGGCAATGGGAGAAACACACACATACGCGCGCGCACACACACACACACGGTCGATCGCCCGTGCGTGCACACACACGCACACGCGCACACGCACCACGCACACACACACACACACACACACACACACACACACACACACACACACACACACACACACACACACACACACACACACACACACAGAACAGACAGGGAAGCTGCACACACATGCAGATTAAAATGCATCGTCACGTACATATAAAGTCTATATCAGGTAAGGGGAGCAATTTTAAGACTGTCAGTGTAGAGGGTAGTTTAAGGAGTGAGACAAAGGGCTTTGACTAGCCAATCAGACACTGCCAGGGTTTCACCATCTCAGCAATGAGGGAAAACAACTAACATTCCGCAATGCAGAAGAGATGTGTGTGAGACGATGGACATGTGAAGTGTGTAGGGTAAGACTCAGAGGAAGAAGGGGTATGGGAGTAACCTGCAATGCTGCCACAAACTGAATGGTGCTGACGAGAGCCAGGGACTGTCCAGGGGGGAAGTTGTACTGCACCGTGTCCAGGAAGTGAGCTGTGTCCAACTGGATATCCACGAACACATAGAGCATCTTTATGCCTGCAGTGGAGTCGATAGGGACTGTAGAGAGACAAGGAGGGGGAGCATCATAAACAATTCCTGTCTGCCATTGATTAACAGGTTCTGTCATTTTTTGCAGAGGGATGGAGGGATGGGGGATACTAGAGAGAGAGATACAGCGGGATGGAGGATACTGAGAGAAAGATACAGAGAGACGGAGGGATGGGAGATACTGGAGAGAGAGAGATACAGAGGGATGGAGAGATCGGAGATACTGAGCGAGAGATATACAGAGGGATGGAGAGATTGGAGATACTGGAGAGAGAGAGAGATACAGAGGGATGGAGGGATGGGAGATACTGGAGAGAGAGAGATACGGAGGGATGGAGGGATGGGAGATACTGGGAGAGAGATAGAGAGGGATGAGGGATGGGAGATACTGGAGAGAGAGATACAGAGGGATGGAGGGATGGGAGATACTGAGAGATAGAGAGGGATGGAGGGATGGGAGATACTGGAGAGAGAGATACAAAGGGATGGAGGGATGGAAGATACTGGAGAGATACAGAGGGATGGGAGATACTGAGCGAGAGATACAGAGGGATGAGGGATGGGAGATACTGAGAGAGAGATACAGAGGCATGGAAGGATGGGAGATACTGAGAGAGAGAGAAATACAGAGGGATGGGAGATACTGGAGCGAGAGATACAAAGGGATGGAGGGATGGGAGAGATTAAACATGTGTGTCACTCACTCAGGCAGCTGTGGCCATAGTGCACCATGAAGTCGGCCCCCAGGGCACGGGCGGTGAAGTCATCCACACAGCATGCTCCATATGTCACATCCCCCATGACCACAGCGTCTGCCTCTGTGAATCTAACAGAGCACCGACAGCTAATCAGCTGCATGTATGAACCTAATGAAGCGCCAACAGCCAATAAGCTACATCTGTGAACCTAAGAGAGCACCAACAGCGAATCAGCTGCATGTGTGAACCTAACAGAGCACTGACAGCCAATCCGCCGCATCCGTGAATCTATGAAACACCAACAGCCAATCAGCTGCATCTGTGAACCTAACACAGAAAAATGCTGCATATTTGTAGATGGCTGCAGTACATGAGCACACACCTATGGCACTACATCAGTGCTTTTTATTTAGACTTTGAGCCTTGACCATAAACTGTAGAGGTGTGATAAGTGGTACACAGAAAAAGAAAAATTACTGGCACTAAAGAGGTACCAACCTTTCAATGATGTCAGCAATTACGCAGGCAAACATCTGTAGACCCTCTGGCAACTGCAATGCCACTAAAGCCAGAAAGAGAAAACAAGGAACCAGTCACTAGTCACTAGTTTCTGCAGAGTGAATTTTACAAACACACCTCCCCCTAACTCCTACAGCTGCTTCATGCTAAAGCAGTGCCATCTGTCCTATTCCAGGCTAACAGAACACATCTGTGTTTGTAAATTCATTCTGATAGGGGATTTTCTCTTTGGGAATTATAAGTTTCAAATGGTGAGCAACATGCAATGTGCTCATTTCATTACTGTCAATGTTGCCATTAGGTGTCATCTTTGAAATTTATTGTTGAATGTTTATAATTCAGCAATCGCAGTAGCTTGCAACATTCTATAGAGTGAATTTCTACAGTGAACTCTTTAGCATTCAGCTCTTTTGTTTCTTTTGATTGTGCAAACACATGTAAGCTTTATCTGAATCTGGTTGGATAACTAATCAAAATTGATAGCATGTAACTATCGATTCACCAACCTACTCCCACACACGCATGCACAGACACCTACATACATGCACAAGTGCATGCTCACACACATATGCATGCTCACACAGACGCATAGACATGTGCATACACATGCATGCACACAGACACACGCACACTTGCGCACACACTTTGCATACACAGATGTACATGTACACACATGCTTGCACACACATATACACGCGCATGCAGATACATATGCACTTACGCATGCACATGCAGGTACGCATGCTATGGAGACCCATTGATGTCAAAAATAACGAAACACATGCGCAGCAACGCCTGCTTTGATGCCTGTGCAGCAAAGCAGCGCCTGACGTGTCATGTAATTTCCCCATTGACTTATAACGGTCACGCGTGCACGCGCACGTTCACGCGTAATGACTGTTGCGCACCACTAATCGTATTTATGAGACGGTCCAACAGTGTCAAAAATAACGAAACACATGCGCAGGAACGCGTGTGTGCCTGCGTGATTAACTTGGTAAATTTTGGTACGCGTGCGTGCGTGTGTGCGTTGTTACGTGCGCATTGTATTTCACGCGTGACAAGATGATGCGTACTGCACTCAAAGCGTGTACACGTTCGTCTGTCACTGTTAGAGAAATTTTGTTATGCGTTCACACACACACCCGTTCACATTTTTTGATGCTACGCAACCGAAAGGTCTGGAGACCCATACGTCTCATAATGCGACTGAACGTGTCACACACACACCTGCTTTGATGCCAATTTCCCCATTGACTTATAACGGTCACGCGTGCACGCGTACGTTCACGCGTAATGACTGTTGCGCACCACTAATCGTATTTATGAGACGGTCCAACAGTGTCAAAAATAACGAACACATGCGCAGCATCCCGCGTACATGGACGCGTACATGGCCGCGTACATGGACGCGTGCATGAATTTTACCGACCTACCTTTCAAAATCTAATACTCCATGTAAAATATAGGGAAATATTTTCAGTCTCAACAGACTAATGTCCATATAGTCCTATGCTGGAATCACTGTAAACGTTAAATAGATTTTTAATGTAAACTATAAATGTATGTCTAACAAAAAAGATAATTTGTTTTATAATTGCCTTGAAGATCAAATGTTCCCATAGAACTAGGGCTGCAACTAGCTATTTTGATAATTAGAAGAAGTTTTGTAGTCCAAGGCAGCTCTACAAAATTAAAAAGCCTTTATTGAATGGCTCACATTATTTAGAATATTAAAAAACCAACATGTTTCGGCCTACATAGGGCCTTCATCAGCTGGTGCTGAAAGAATGGAACAATATATAACATAGCCAGAAGGGGTCAGTCGAGATACAATCTATTAAATAGATCGTTATATAGATCATTATGTCAAATGAATAAACAATATTACTTACAAAATAATGCATCAAACTAATACATAATGTATATATATATATATATATATATATATATATATATATATATATAAACAACAACTCAAAAAACTAAAAGGAAAAAATAAATACTGTAGCAACATAAGAAAACAAGTCAGATCAAATCAATAAGTCAAACATACTAGATTGATGTTAAACAGAAAATAATATAATATAAACAATATAATATAAAAATATAATGTAAAAAGAAAATAAAGAAAATAAAGAAAATATCAGGAAATGAGCAATGAACAATGGACAAAGTAATAAAGTAACCTACTTAACCTATAGAAATGACACCAAGTCTATGGAGTCATTTAGACCTGGGGGTGAGGTGGCCTGTAGCCTATCGATCCAGCGGCTCTCTTTTTGGTTTAATTTCTTCTGTCTATCTCCTCCCCTAGAGGTGGGGGGGGGACCATGTCAATGCCGATAGCTGTAAATATAACTGAGGCACTTTGGTGAGCGTTTTTAAGATGTTTAGCCATCGCGTAATCCATATTGTTTGTTTTTATTGCATATTTGTGATCAGCCAGTCGATCAAGTAAGCGGCGTTTCGTACGACCCACATAAAAAGAATTACATTTAGAGCAGGACAGTATATAAATAACATGAGTAGTTTGACAATTAATGAAGCTGTTAGATGTATATGTTTGTTTAGTTACTGGGTGGGTGAACCCTTTAGATCTCTCCACCACATCACATTGTTTACAGTGACCGCATCTATAAGTTCCTGTAGGAGGCTTGTCCCAGGCACGCATAAGTAGCGTGCTTCATGGTCGATTGAGTCTTCTTCTGTGTAAAGTTAATAACATGTTTCCTAATTGCAATGCGCGCGCCCCCTTGTGTTTAACTTAATGATTGCATTTCACCAACAGCACCCATTGACACAATTAAGATGAGACCGCAAATAGTTCAATTTGATCGTTAAATTTGAAATGGTCGATCGATCAAATTATTAACGGCAATTAATCGATCAACGATTAATCGTTAACACCCCTAGTTTGTATTTCACCGCGTGACGACCCATACGTCTCATAATGCGCAGCATCCCGCGTACATGGACGCCTGGCAGTTAGCTTCCATTTGATTATATGACTTTTGTTCCACTTTCATCCCAGTAGATGGTGCTAGTGAGCCAATAATACAATTCAATACAGACATTTAAATTATATGTATTTGTATTTAGCTATTATTAGATGTAATTCAAAAGACGGACACACTTTACATTTATTTATTTTTTTGTATTCTGGAAGAAAGTATTTACGTGAAATATTTGTAGTAGTGCTACCCGTAGCCGGGGACCGAGAGACTGTGTGCTCTCGTCAAATCACGTCTCGGCATTTCCATCTTTCGCCAGCCAACCACGTTCCATCCTTGACGGAGCAGCCGATATCGAAGTAAGTTCGAATCAATATTAAAGTTATTTAAGTCCGCATCAATATTAACATTAGTTAATTAATTGCATACTGATATTATTGCATACTGTCACAATGTATGTAGATACAGATACATTATTTACCTATTATTCACCTACTGTCACCCGATTTTACCTGTTAATACGTAAAATCGCTGTTATTTATTAGCGCATTATGAGGTGTGTCGCCATTAAATTAACTAAATATTTGGCTTTCCTCATACAACATAATACTCTTTTTGAGTTTAGGTGATTTTGCTCCCTATTGAATTTAGCTAGAATTGAGCTAGATATTTGGTTTTCCTCAATGAACAACATAACAATGCCTAATCATAACGTAACTGTAATGTTAGCACCCTTATTCTACAGTACAGTATAACGCTGCTGCACTAAAGTTCTTAATAAAATGATAAAATCATTTGTCAAGTATTTAATTCACCTCTAGGGGAGGAGATAGACAGAAGAAATTAAACCAAAAAGAGAGCCGCTGGATCGATAGGCTACAGGCCACCTCACCCCCAGGTCTAAATGACTCCATAGACTTGGTGTCATTTCTATAGGTTAAGTAGGTTACTTTATTACTTTGTCCATTGTTCATTGCTCATTTCCTGATATTTTCTTTATTTTCTTTTTACATTATATTTTTATATTATATTGTTTATATTATATTATTTTCTGTTTAACATCAATCTAGTATGTTTGACTTATTGATTTGATCTGACTTGTTTTCTTATGTTGCTACAGTATTTATTTTTTCCTTTTAGTTTTTTGAGTTGTTGTTTATATATATATATATATATATACATTATGTTTTAGTTTGATGCATTATTTTGTAAGTAATATTGTTTATTCATTTGACATAATGATCTATATAACGATCTATTTAATAGATTGTATCTCGACTGACCCCTTCTGGCTATGTTATATATTGTTCCATTCTTTCAGCACCAGCTGATGAAGGCCCTATGTAGGCCGAAACATGTTGGTTTTTTAATATTCTAAATAATGTGAGCCATTCAATAAAGGCTTTTTAATTTTGTAGAGCTGCCTTGGACTACAAAACTTCTTCTAATTATCAAAATAGCTAGTTGCAGCCCTAGTTCTATGGGAACATTTGATCTTCAAGGCAATTATAAAACAAATTATCTTTTTTGTTAGACATACATTTATAGTTTACATTAAAAATCTATTTAACGTTTACAGTGATTCCAGCATAGGACTATATGGACATTAGTCTGTTGAGACTGAAAATATTTCCCTATATTTTACATGGAGTATTAGATTTTGAAAGGTAGGTCGGTAAAATTCATGTACGCGTTCATGCACGCGTCCATGTACGCGGCCATGCACGCGTCCATGTACGCGGCCATGTACGCGTCCATGTACGCGGGATGCTGCGCATGTGTTCGTTATTTTTGACACTGTTGGACCGTCTCATAAATACGATTAGTGGTGCGCAACAGTCATTACGCGTGAACGTACGCGTGCACGCGTGACCGTTATAAGTCAATGGGGAAATTGGCATCAAAGCAGGTGTGTGTGTGACACGTTCAGTCGCATTATGAGACGTATGGGTCTCCAGACCTTTCGGTTGCGTAGCATCAAAAAATGCGAACGGGTGTGTGTGTGAACGCATAACAAAATTTCTCTAACAGTGACAGACGAACGTGTACACGCTTTGAGTGCAGTACGCATCATCTTGTCACGCGTGAAATACAATGCGCACGTAACAACGCACACACGCACGCACGCGTACCAAAATTTACCAAGTTAATCACGCAGGCACACACGCGTTGCTGCGCATGTGTTTCGTTATTTTTGACACTGTTGGACCGTCTCATAAATACGATTAGTGGTGCGCAACAGTCATTACGCGTGAACGTGCGCGTGCACGCGTGACCGTTATAAGTCAATGGGGAAATTACATGACACGTCAGGCGCTGCTTTGCTGCACAGGCATCAAAGCAGGCGTTGCTGCGCATGTGTTTCGTTATTTTTGACATCAATGGGTCTCCATACGCATGCACACACACAGGCATGCGTGCGCGCGCACACACACACACACACACACACACACACACATGCACCTGTGCACACATACAGATACATACACACATGCACATGTGCAAATGCATGCACGCAAATATGTACATGCACATACAGATATACTGTATACACTAACACATGCACATGCAAATACAGGATTTGCACACATGAAGCAATCCTGCAGAGTCGGAGCATACATTAGAGATGGGACGCTCGACACTCACGTGTCGACACAGTGTCGAGTTTTCAAATCACTGCTGTATCGAAGTAGTGCTCCGAGGCTTGTTTAAAATCACGTGATGACAGAAACCGAAGCTTCGGACGTCACGGTGACGCCTGTCATTGTGGGCGCTATCTCAAACCAATACATGCTGAAACAATAGCCTACCTGTTGAGTTGTGTCATATATACGAATCTGGGATCAGATGCTCTTTTCACTCACATATGAACCTCCATTCAGGTGTACATGGAAAGACATGGGATTTCTGTGTATCTGTGCAAAACCTCTGATTCCAGATCAGCTCATTCCTTTCCTACCAACGAACTTCCAAAACATAAAAATGGTTCAAACGCCCCCAAGTATGGAAGACCAAATGTGACAAAATTAAATAAATAAGCAATGAAATAGATAATGTAATACATATATAGGCAATGAAATAAATCAATAAATAAATAAATAAGCAATGAAATAAATCAATATCTATTTGTTATTTTACGCATCTTCAATTTATTTAATCGCGCATTTATTTCAAAACGAATCGGCCTGTCAAACAGGAATGGGACAGGGAGGGTCAGCAGTGATCATTGGTTGCTCAGTCCACAGACATAAAAACCTAGAAATCGCTCAGATTTCGACACGGCCGCCATATTAGGCGGTCAAGATAAGCATATGTTGGTAGTATATTGACTGATGCAGACTTCCCTGATAAAATATACTGTAACTCTCTTAATTCTCGACTAATTTTCATAAAATTTGACTTGTTTTAAACGTGGGAAATATCTGCATAACACAGGTTACCTTATTTACAAATTTCCCAGAAAAGCTAGCCTATTTGTAAAACACCCTTTTAACTAGTATAGCCTACAGGAGTAACGTGTCAAAATGTAGGTTTTCTTAAAAGTTGTAAATTCATTTATAATTTCAGAGAAATAGGCTACTATAATTGGGACATCAACGACAACCACTAGGGAACAGCCGTGGATAGAGTAAGCATAATAAAAAGGGGTAATAATGAACGTAAACCCATAGTTTTCCTTATTCCAGGACATCGCATTCTACAGAAATGTAGAAATATAGCAATTTGGTCTTCCATACCCAAGGGTTTCGTCAGAGGAGAGGGAGATTTGAGAGTGTGATCTTGTAGAGAGATATTGTTAATAAAGGCGTCACGTAAGACGTCTTTTGTACGGGATTATTTCGAACAAGAGACTCCATAAAAAGCATGGTGCACGATTTGCGACCGGCACCTGTCCTATTAAAATGCTTCTCACTTGTGGTCAACGCATCCCGATATTTCAGCATTACCATGGAATCCTGCTGTGACTCAAGCTGGACCATCTAAATTAGGTAGCCTATAGCCTAATAGAGCACCAAAAAAGTACCTTAATGTTTTAAAACATAAGGTAAACATGAAGTTAATGAAGTTCACCACATGGATGGGCATAATGTTATTTATTAACTGTGGTAAATAACGGTAGCAATCCACTGAAAACATTTGAAGAAAAGAACTCCCATAGAATTAAAAAAATAAATAACAATAACTTGAATAAAAATATGGCTACCTATCTGTGTGCTATTTAATATACATTTCCTTTCCACTATGCTATGAGCTGGGAGAAAGCTGCGCTTTAAAAATTAACCAGTAAATGGCGAAAATTGTTTTTCAAATAATTAGAATTTATTGTTGCAATGTACTCTCCTTATCAGACATGCAAGAGGAAATAGAAGGGCATTGGTGGATATGATGGCATTAGGTTCATGAAACACACATTTTCATTTCACTTTAATAATAATCTTCATTTCATCATGAAAATATGATTAATTTGTACAACACTTTTAATGAATATAGACTCAGTGGGAGTTTTGAGAATACATGGCAAAAGCATTCATATTCAAAATCTTAATTTTACAAGAGTCAAGAATGTTTCATTATGTTTCAGGAGATGTCACTAGAGAGGCAGGTGTCAAATTCTTCATGACACCGACACTTCAACCAACGCAATCGCTTCAACTGTGTCAATGTTTCAGAAAGCTTCGCTCTGCCCATCACTAGCATACAGGTTATGTACCTACCTCTCTTTGCCTTGGCTTGTCTCACTCGCCACACTGTTTTATGGATCTCAAAGTTGTAATTCTGAGGCAGAACACGGATGGCTTCCTGCAGCTGTGGGTCATTCAAAATTTCATCTGGGATTTGGTTGGCCACTCTCCGGGCCCCTAGCGCTAAGAGCAAGCACAAAAACAACGTTACTTTTATTTCCAACATGTTGCCTGAGACGGATTGTTAGTGTATTTTAGTCACTGTAAAAAGCAGCGTTTTCATTAAAAGCACTTTCTCAGCAGGTCGTGGCTACAATTACTTACCAAACCTCTGTCCTTTAAGTTACATGTTAATTACAGCCAAGTTACTTCAATTTAGTTGGTCCAGTCTTAAGAATCGACGTGCGTGGTCTAGAACGCTATGAACGTTGTCATAAAATTTCTTCTTACCGTGAAAAACGACGACATCTGACAGATGTTTAGGTAAATCTATCACCACGGCGGCACTTTCGCCACAAGTCAGCAATTATACCGGGAAATGCCCTCTTTGAAAACAAAAAACGAATGAATATAAAAAGGTTAGTCTGTTACTGCATACCCGTTTTTGCTAAAGTTGCATCATAGCTATGATAACGCGGAGCTGTCAAAACTATAACAGCACGGAAACCCTTAAAAAAAACAAAATAAAAACCGTAGCTAGGCTACACGTAGTCTATGGCTATGACAAATTACGGACTAAACAAGCCACAATTTAGTTAATAAAACTCAAGTAAGCTAATTTAGATATCCAGTGAGCACAAGTGGCATACAGAACTAACGTAGTTTACTTCTTTTTAGCAGCATTTTTTTGTAAGTATAAACCGAACTATTTTTTTTTTTAATACAATTTATTTGATTTATTTATTTAAGTATGAGCCGAAGTATGCCTTCCTGGCGTGTCTCCCCGTGGCGCAGTCTGTAGCGTGTCCTAACTAGGATTCCCGTGCTCTTTGCGACATTGTCGGTTCGAATCCGACCTTTCCTCTTGTCTCTACACTGTGCTGTCCAATAAAGCTCAAAGGCTATTACACCTATTTTAAGAAAGTATAGTCCATTTTAGTACTTATAAACTTTTGTAGCCACAATTTCCTCTATATTCTCAGCTACCTTGAATTGAGAGAAAATGCTGTCAGCTATAAGTTAGAGTGAAGGAAATGTAGAGACCTAGCTACTCACTCCAAAAGTCTCTGGGACCTCAGATGGATATCTGGCTTCTCTGTCGAACATGAGGTAGAATGGGGAGTGCTTGGTGGTGATCTGTACTTTGGTGCGCAAGCCAAACATGGCTGCACTGAGGTCCCAGTTCCAAGGATTCTCATCCACCAATTTGGTGAGAATTTTGAAACATATTGACATTGTTATGAAATACTATTTTGATTGTAAAGCATAGCTTATGACTGCGATGTGTGACCCAAATCACACTGCTTAATACAATACCAAAATAGAATACTTAACACAGTGACTATAGTACCATTTAGTGGTGTAAATGGGTCAAGGTCAGTTTAGTGTCAAGTCCACATTACTTTGTCACAATGAGACGGACTGCACAGGGAAAGATATTGAGAAATGATTGAAAATGCATTGTAATAGGACAATAGGACAGCACCTTATTCCTGAACTCCCCTCCTCGGTTGGTGAGAATGTGTTTAGGTGCCCCAAACTTGAATTCTACAATGAACTGTGCAAAGAATTCTACAATGCACTGTGCTACATCCTCGGCTTTCTTAAGACTTCAGCGGATATGCCTCAGCCCACTTGGTCTTGTAGTCAATCATGACGTCCCTGTGCAGTCCGTCTCATTACCCAAAAACATGGCTGAGGCTCCCTTCACTCAGTTTTCTTTTGTACTAACTGACTGTTGTCCATTAAATTCAGCTGAATATGGCTCTCTGCCAGAAGCTGGACATCGAGAGGAGCTTCTGCACACCTTACCATCCACAGACCAGTGGATTGGTTGAAAGAATGAATGGGACAGTGACAAAGTAATGTGGACTTGACACTAAACTGACCTTGACCCATTTACACCACTAAATGGTACTATAGTCACTGTGTTAAGTATTCTATTTTGGTATTGTATTAAGCAGTGTGATTTGGGTCACACATCGCAGTCATAAGCTATGCTTTACAATCAAAATAGTATTTCATAACAATGTCAATATGTTTCAAAATTCTCACCAAATTGGTGGATGAGAATCCTTGGAACTGGGACCTCAGTGCAGTCATGTTTGGCTTGTGCACCAAAGTACAGATCACCACCAAGCACTCCCCATTCTACCTCATGTTCGACAGAGAAGCCAGATATCCATCTGAGGTCCCAGAGACTTTTGGAGTGAGTAGCTAGGTCTCTACATTTCCTTCACTCTAACTTATAGCTGACAGCATTTTCTCTCAATTCAAGGTAGCTGAGAATATAGAGGAAATTGTGGCTACAAAAGTTTATAAGTACTAAAATGGACTATACTTTCTTAAAATAGGTGTAATAGCCTTTGAGCTTTATTGGACAGCACAGTGTAGAGACAAGAGGAAAGGTCGGATTCGAACCGACAATGTCGCAAAGAGCACGGGAATCCTAGTTAGGACACGCTACAGACTGCGCTACGGGGAGATACGCCAGGAAGCTATACTTCGGCTCATACTTAAATAAATAAATCAAACAAATTGTATTTTAAAAAAAAATAGTTCGGTTTATACTTACAAAAAAATGCTGCTAAAAAGAAGTAAACTACGTTAGTTCTGTATGCCACTTGTGCTCACTGGATATCTAAATTAGCTTACTTGAGTTTTATTAACTAAATTGTGGCTTGTTTAGTCCGTAATGTGTCATAGCCATAGGCTACGTGTAGCCTAGCTACGGTTTTTATTTTGGTTTTTTTAAGGGTTTCCGTGCTGTTATAGTTTTGACAGCTCCGCGTTATCATAGCTATGATGCAGCTTTAGCAAAAACTGGTATGCAGTAACAGACTAACCTTTTTATATTCATTCGTTTTTTGTTTTCAAAGAGGGCATTTCCCGGTATAATTGCTGACTTGTGACGAGTGCCGCCGTGGTGATAGATTTACCTAAACATCTGTCAGATGTCGTCGTTTTTCACGGTAAGAAGAAATTTTATGACAACGTGTCTTCCTTTCCAGATAGTAGATAACTAGCGAATGAACCAATAACTGGCTGACAGTAAATTTAGTCTGAAATTCAAAGTCGCAAGTTCGCAACTGTTAACAAAGCTATTTCTTATTCAGTGTTTATTTAAACGGGACGGACACTTAAGGATAATCTCATGCATTTTACCATAACATCTTGTGTTAATTTCTGGTGCTTGTCCCCAGCATTACATTTGCGTACACTAGTATACAACCAGCTAGCTTCCTTACTCACTACGTGGCTCCTGATTATAATTCGATTTGTATATTCAGTGACACATGATTATAATCATCTCTTCATTTTGAGTGCAATATCATTACGGAATGACATACAAACATTTCGGTAATAATAGGCTTATACCTTCTCGCTTCTTCGCCTTGACAACCTGCGTATCTTCAACCGCCGCCATTTCTTATACACGTGGTTAACAGAAAGGCATCAGTAGTCGAACGCAAGTCTTCCGTAATCGAGTTCCGAATGAATCCGACTGTCTGTACCTGGACCGTCCCAGTGTGTGTCCTGTGACAGGATTCAGATGAGGAGGTTACCAAAGAGAATTACGATAACCACTAATTACCTGTTGTTTATGTACAATGAAGACTGAGAACATTTAGGGAAACATGTTTTTTAGGTGGAAAAAAATATTAAGAAAACACGTGTAGAACACAATGCAATAGGAAGGGGTGATCGCTAACTTTCAAGAGCAATATTAGACACTGATATCTCTACCATTTACTAGACTGCATATTCTCTCATCCAGGGCCAAGAGGCTGCAGGCCACACCCGCCTCGAGTAACAGGCGTTCCTTTCGCTTGCAGTGACCTTATTTAAATCGTCAGGTCAGACCACTTCTCGATTTCTCTCAACAGTGCAGAACTCTTCACAGCATCATTGTGTTGGCAAGCCAGACTTTTGGCAAGACACCTAATACCTCTTCAGCTAATAATGTAATAATATAGTTATTATATAGTTTCTTTAGCAATTGTTTTATTTGAAAATACATGTACTATTACAAACACAGGATATAAATATGACATTGTACAGATGCATCACCAACAACTCCCCCACCCCCCCAACAGAAAACTTTGGAGTTACACAGATATAACTAGGGTAAAACCTTGAACTGTATTAGGTATTGACAGTATTTTATTATTGTAACTGGATCACAGGTTACATGGAATTTTTAAAGTATAAATACACTTTCAAATTTCATAAAGACCTCTATATAGTGTGATATGAGTACCAAATTGTATTTTATAAGGTACAACTATAATTTTGGTGTGAAAATAACTACATTTCCTCACCTGTGTCTTAGTTAATATAATTTGCAAATATTTTGAACTCAGGAGAAATTGCTCTTTAATAGTTTTTTTCAACTGATTGCATTCACTTGTGACATCATGATTGCTCTCACAAGTGGCAACCCACCTGATAGAGACAGGTAAAATTTACAAATTACACCTGCACTGCCTGCAATCCTTGCTGTCTTGGTGTACAAAAGTAGAACCACGTACGTGTCTGTCTATAATGGCAGGCATCAGCTTTGACTTTGAGCACTAGCAGAAAGTGGGTCATATGGCACTATTTCACAGAAAACGCAGCCAGCCTCCTGGAAAGCGTTCCTCAGCTCCACCTGTTGTTAAAACAGAGAAGTGTTCCAAATAATGTTTAATCCAGGGACCATACAATGAACATAATGTTTTTATTAAATAAGAATAATATATTACATGGGATCACATTTTACAGAATGACACTACTTTTCAGTCCCCCAGATCTTACCAGTTTTTCATGGTCCAAACACAATCCAACTACAGCTCCACCACTGCCAGGCAACTTAACTGCAGAGCCAAACTACACACACACACACACACACACACACACACACACACACACACACACACACACACATATGGTGTCAGATATATCCACAGAACTCGTGGATATCACATACATCTCTTAACTGCAGAGGCAAACTACGTAAATACAGACACACTGTTAGAGAATACACACATCACACATTATTTTCGTGGAATGGGATGAAAGTAGGCAAACAGGTCAAAGGTGCCAGCAGCTGCTCCCTTTAAATGCCAACATCATGCTCTGAACAAGGACTGTGGCCAACTAGTACTGTACATGGCTATTATATAGTACTGTTCATGGCTGGCTATTATATTGTACTGTACATGGCTATGACATAGTACTGTACATTACTATTATACAGTACTGTACATAGCTATGACATAGTACTGTTCATGGCTATGATATAGTGCGGTACACGGCTATGATATAGTGCTGTACACGGCCATGATATAGTACTGTACATGGCTATGATATAGTACTGTACATGGCTATGATATAGTACTGTACATGGCTATTATATAGTACGGTACACGGCTATTATATTGTACTGTACACGGCTATTATATAGTACTGTACATGGCTATTATATAGTACTGTACACGGCTATTATATAGTACTGTACACGGCTATGATATAGTACTGTACACGGCCATGATATAGTACTGTACACGGCTATTATATTGTACAGTACATGGCTATTATATAGTACTGTATACGGCTATGATATAGTACTGTACATGGCTATGATATAGTACGGTACATGGCTATTATATAGTACTGTACATGGCTATGATATAGTGCTGTACATGGCTATGATATAGTACTGTACATGGCTATGATATAGTACTGTACATGGCTATGATATAGTGCTGTACATGGCTATGATATAGTGCTGTACATGGCTATGATATAGTACTGTACATGGCTATGATATAGTACTGTACATGGCTATGATATAGTACTGTACATGGCCATGATATAGTGCTGTACATGGCTATGATATAGTACTGTACATGGCTATTATATAGTACTGTATACGGCTATGATATAGTACTGTACATGGCTATGATATAGTACTGTACACGGCCATGATATAGTGCTGTACATGGCCATGATATAGTACTGTACATGGCTATGATATAGTGCTGTACATGGCCATGATATAGTACTGTACATGGCTATGATATAGTGCTGTACATGGCCATGATATAGTACTGTACATGGCTATGATATAGTACTGTACATGGCTATGATATAGTGCTGTACATGGCCATGGTATAGTGCTGTACATGGCTATGATATAGTACTGTACATGGCTATGATATAGTGCTGTACACGGCCATGATATAGTACTGTACACGGCTATGATATAGTACTGTACACGGCTATGATATAGTGCTGTACACGGCCATGATATAGTACTGTACATGGCTATGATATAGTACTGTACACGGCTATGATATAGTGCTGTACACGGCCATGATATAGTACTGTACATGGCTATGATATAGTACTGTACATGGCTATTATATAGTACTGTACATGGCTATGATATAGTGCTGTACATGGCCATGATATAGTACTGTACACGGCTATTATATAGTACTGTACACGGCTATTATATAGTACTGTACACGGCTATTATATAGTACGGTACACGGCTATTGTATAGTACTGTACACGGCTATGATATAGCACTGTACACGGCCATGATATAGTACTGTACACGGCCATGATATAGTACTGTACACGGCCATGATATAGTACTGTACACGGCTATTATATTGTACTGTACATGGCTATTATATAGTACTGTATACGGCTATGATATAGTACTGTACATGGCTATGATATAGTACGGTACATGGCTATTATATAGTACTGTACATGGCTATGATATTGTACTGTACATGGCTATTATATAGTACTGTACATGGCTATGATATAGTACTGTACATGGCTATTATATAGTACTGTACATGGCTATGATATTGTACTGTACATGGCTATTATATAGTACTGTACATGGCTATTATATAGTACTGTATATGGCTATGATATAGTACTGTACATGGCTATGATATAGTACTGTACATGGCTATTATTTAGTCCGGTACACGGCAATGATATAGTACTGTACATGGACAGACAAGGAAGAGAAGAGGAAGAAGAGTGAAAGAAGAAAAGAACAGGTCCATTAAAAATCTATGTGTACTGTTAACCTAACAAACAACTATTTAACCAACCTTTACACAGCTATAACTTTAACATTACTCAAAGGGAAATCCAAAGAAAGAATATGACAGTTTCTTTTAGTAGTTATACACACGTAAATATATTTAAATCCATGCAACAGTGGAATATTCCTGTATTTGTGAGAGATGATAGATCCGACCTCTCTTGCTAGCTGCACCATCTTGAGATTACCAGGACCCAAGCACTCATCTGTGTATATTGATCTGTAGAGCAGAAGAACAGACATGTTTTAGCAGCCACAGTACTTCATGATAGCCAGCAAGAGGATTAGCAAGCTCCACCTGCACTGGATACACACCCCAGTCAGCTCCATCCAAATCCAATTGCCATCCCCAAATATCTCTTACCGTCTCAGCTCAAAATTCTGATCCATCAGATCAGCCAGTCTGGCCCAGTCCTTACACTGCAAGGCCATCCTGCAGACCAGGACAAAAAGAGGACTTTCACATCCAAGGACATGCACTCACAGTGACAATTAAACCATATCACATGGCTGCCTGATTTAAGCTCACCTGCACTGAAATATACACAGTATAAATAATTACACCACAAAACAAGCCATTGACATCACAGAGAAGTAACTGAGCAACTGACATCCTTCGCATGAGAAAAGTCAGGTTGATGTTGATGCTTCACCTACCTGGCCTGGTCCGTGAGCTCAGCAAAAGACTTCATAGCCTGGACCACAACAGGGTCTCCTGCACAAAGCCATGAAAAGAGACACACAAACAGAGAGAGACAGATATGGAGAGATGGATGCAGATGGTACTTTAGCCATTCTCCCAGGTAATTACAGTTGAAGTCGGAAGTTTACATACACTTAGGTTGAAGTCATTAAAACTCATTTTCAACCACTCCACAGATTTCATGTTAGCAAACTATAGTGTTGACAAGTCAGTTAGGACATCTACTTTGTGCATGACACAAGTCATTTTTCCAACAATTGTTTACAGACAGATTATTTCACTTTTAATTCACTATATCACAATTCCAGTGGGTCAGAAGTTTACATACACTAAGTTGACTGTGCCTTTTTTAATATTTGGTCACATTTCCTTTGCATGCCATGACTTCCTGATGTCTGTGACCCAACAACATCAAAAGACTCTTGATATCTTATTTTCTGGTACTCTTACAAGCGATACTATAATGTCTCTGCATTTGAATGGATCTCTATGGGAATTGGGGGGTGGGACTAGATTTAGCTATAAATTACACTGGAACAGTATTGGAAACACATGGTTGGCTAAATGGTTTTAAGTCATCAAGGGTCTGATGTATCAAACAAGCCTTAAATCATCACTCTACTGCCAGAAATACAGTAGATATAGATGGATAACTTGAAGGGTTTCTTCTCCTGACTTATTTTTCCATAGAGTTCAATAGGAAAATTTGTCAGGAGAAACAACCCTTAAAGTGATCCATCCATATCTACTGCATATCTGGCTGCAGAGTGATGGTTTGAGGCTTGTTTGATACCTCAGACCCTTGATGACTTACAGCCATTTTACCAATCCTGTATTCCATACTGTTCCAGCATAATTTACAGCTAAATCTAGCCCCACTCCCCAATTCCCATAGAGATCCATTCAAATGCAGAGACGTTATAGTATCGCTTGTAAGAGTACCAGAAAATAAGATATCAAGAGTCTTTTGATGTTGTTGGGTCACAGACATCAGGAAGTCATGGCATGCAAAGGATATGCGACCAAAAAATTTAAAGGCAGTCAACTTAGTGTATGTAAACTTCTGACCCACTGGAATTGTGATATAGTGAATTAAAAGTGAAATAATCTGTCTGTAAACAATTGTTGTAAAAATTACTTGCGTCATGCACAAAGTAGATGTCCTAACTGACTTGCCAACACTATCGTTTGCTAACATGAAATCTGTGGAGTGGTTAAAAATGAGTTTTAATGACTTCAACCTAAGTGTATGTAAACTTCAGACTTCAACGGAATACATGTAACTTTCCACCCACCCAGCTACTCAAAGTTCACCACCCATGTGTTTATGCTGAGAGCAGAGACTAGCGTACCGAGGTGCACATTAACGGCACCCCCTCTTGGTTAACCACACCCCTCCCCTCTGCCCTGTTTCCAGCTGTCCCCCCTCAGCTGAGTATGGGGGTCTCACCGTTCAGCCAGCGCTGACGGACATTACTGTGGATCCTCCCAGAGTCACTGGGGTCACCGAGGTAGGCTAGCCAGAGAGGAGGAACACTGCTTATATCCATGGGAATGTATTTACCTGTAGAACAACATGCACCGCACACACACACACACACACACACACACACACACACACACACACACACACACACACACACACACACACACACACAGATATACACACACACGCGCACACACACACATATGCATCCACACCCGCACGCACGCACACACACACACACACACACACACACACACACACACAGATATACACACACACGCGCACACACACACATATGCATCCACACCCGCACACACACACACACACACACAAACACACACACAAATGTTAGTGTGAATGTAAATCCTAACCTGGTTCCTTCATCAATAAGATGATACTGATTTATGTTAACGGAAGAGTGAGAACAAGAAAGCACTCAGAGAGCTCTGAAATCCCATTCTCACAACCCCAATCCCAATCCAAATCCCATTCCCATCCCCAAATATCTACAGTTTTTACCCTCAAAGCAGGAGATGCAGACAGTATTCCACTGTCATAGGACTGACACAAGCAGGTGCTCATTGTATTGTGAAAGCTATCATTCTAGACCTTGAAATATCCCTGTTTTCAGGAACAGGTTGTATCCTGTAAACATGTTATAATCTGAATTTAAATTAATATAAAGCTGAATACCATAGCCATTTTCATCCATGAGTTCCTTGGTGAAGTCCATATAGACTAACCCCTCATAGACCTGCAGTTGGAAATGAGACAATCATCAAAAATGGCATTCATTCATTCATCTGGGCCACCACTAGGATAACATGCACGTACACAGGCACTCACACATACGTACACATATATGCATCACTGCCACTGCCAAGAGTACCATAAACTCCTATATCCTTTCAAATGATGGTTTGTTACTAATGAAGGAGGCTGATAAGACTGCAGCACCCACCTTCCCAGATTATATTTAAAGTGTTAGGGTTAGAGTACACATCCCAGATGATATTTAAATTGTTAGGGTTAGAGTACACATCCCAGATGATATATAACATGTTAGAGTACATATCCCAGAAGATATTTAAAGTGTTAGAGTACATATCCCAGCTGATAATTAACATGTTAGAGTACATATCCCAGTTGATATTTAAAGTGTTAGGGTTAAAGTACATATCCCAGCTGATATTTAAAGCACTAGGGTTAAAGTACATATCCCAGATGATATTGAAAGCACTTGGGTTAAAGTACATATCCCAGATGATATTTAACATGTTAGAGTACATATTCCAGTTGACATTTGAAGTGTTAGGGTTAGAGTACATATCCCAGCTGATATTTAAAACACTAGGGTTAAAGTACATATCCCAGATGATATTTAACATGTTAGAGTACATATCCCAGCTGATATGTAAAGCACTAGGGTTAAGAGTACATATCCCAGCTGATATTTAAAACACTAGGGTTAAAGTACATATCCCAGATGATATTTAACATGTTAGAGTAAATATCCCAGTTGACATTTAAAGTGTTAGGGTTAAGAGTATATATCCCAGATGATATTTAACATGTTAGAGTACATATCCCAGCTGATATTTAAAGCACTAGGGTTAAAGTAAATTTCCCAGTTGATATTTAAAGTGTTAGTGGTAAAGTAGGTACATACTCCAGGTGATATTTAAAGTATTAGGGGTAGTGTTCGTACATACGTATCCCAGGTAGAGTAAGATGGTCACATTGATAGGACTGATCCCCGCTTACCTGCACCACCCGGTCTTGCAGGCCAGCCGTGATAAACAGTTCATCAGTTTCCACACTCAGGATGAAGTTAGCTCGGACAGGTTTGGGGAGGTCCTGAAAGGAGCACATTAATACAGAGTGCACACGGCTCACGTTTGCTGCTACTCCAAACACTCTCACTACAGAAAGAGAAACACAACAGCAACTCTCTAGCTCTACTCTGTTTTCCATGCACAGACTCAGAGCTTTTAGGAACACAATAAATAAATGAATGAGCTCCAGCGGTTGGTGCGATGGTGAGGCACATGCAGAGCTGTCAATCAGACCGAAGAACTGTAGTGGACAGTTCCATGACTATAGAAAAAAGGCTTCCATTTTTCCAACCATTCACAGGTGTAACAACACAAAATAGGCTTGTAACTGTAGCTATACATTTGTGTAAGGAATAGTCTTTTTTTAAAAACTGCTATTGTCAATATTCTTCATGAGAGATGTTATAGATTAACCTAGTTTTTTACTTAATTGTGAAAAGACTATTATTCAGTGGTAATTAAAAGTGATGTAATTTAATACATACTCTGTCTGTTATGTTGTAGAACCTCATCAGGCACTTCAGAGTAGCAGACACAATTGCACTGCCAAAAAAGACACATGTAAAACAGCATATGAGAGAGAGAGAGAGAGAGAGAGAGAGAGAGAGAGAGAGAGAATTTGAGCTGACAAATTACAGGACTTACCTACTCCCAGCAAGGCCCTGGAGCAGAAGGAACAGGGATCACAGTTCAGTCACAACATTCAGGGATTCAACACAATTAAAATAACAGCAGTGCTCATTCAGGCAATGCCACTGTAGTAGAGCAGATTATGTAAGAATCGTTCAAATGGTGATGCAAGCATAAAATTTGGTACAAATACTCTCTAAGGGCCACTCTTTTGGAAAAAGGTGCTGGCCACTCAAAAATTCAAGATGGCGACCATTTTTCAAGATGGCCGCCATTTCTATTGAATGTTGATTATATCTATGTATGTATTTCGAATAAATCAAACTGTTTATGGTTTAAACCCAGATTTTTGGGGTCAAAGAATATAGTAGGAATGTTACTTTGCCTGAAACAGCTACTTAAAAATAGCTGTATCAAAGATGGCGTCCAAGATGTCCACCGCAAAACAAATATATTTGAATTAATATCTCAGCAACTAATAAAGCTAGAGACATGCTTCTTTGGTTTAAATCTAGGTTTTCAGGGTCAATGAATTGGATAGACATGTTGTTTTGGCCCAAAATACCACCTAGAATATAAAAAAGGTTTCCATGTTGTCTACCGTGGGGTATGATTTCTACCAGGGACAACGTTTGAGAACTGGATCAGAGCTTGTCTTGCACCTAACATTGATTGCTATACTCCAGTTTGCTCAGGTTAGTTTACTGGATGCTGATAGTTTGGTTTATTTAACTTCACTCACATTTGCAACTGCACAGTGCTGTGCAGACGAAACCCAATCTGAAGCATTTGCACCTTCCACTGCACCCTGATTTGCAGCCACATTTGGTGAGTTGTTGACAACTCTCTGCAAGTGGTGAATTGGCTGTCCAGAAGACCCACCATTCTTCACCAACCTTCTTCCATCCCCAGTCACCAGGACACTCTGATTCTGGCTGACGCTGGGTTGACTGACCCCATATGCAGCCTGCCTGATATGCAGCACGTTTAGTGTGTTGAAGCAGAGTCCTTGAAGTGCCAAATCTCAGCTGTGATTTGATGTCAGCTCCGTGTTCTACCATACCAATGAACTGGAGGAGAATTGGAGGGATGGCATCTTTGATGCATCCCTCACGGAATGTTCCATCAAATCTGGACTGATGGTCCAGAATGTGCCTTCTCAGGATTTTTGCAGCCTTGGCCATGATAAATGCCTCTGAGTATTCTGCAGCTTGAGAGAGAGCTAAGCCTACATCTACCTGGAAAGCCAGGAGCACATCTCTGCCCTTTTTTTTCAGGGATCTCTGCCAACAGTTTTTCCTTTAGTCTGGTAGAGTTGACAGTAGGTGAGTTTACACCCAGTTCCTCCAGACGCTGCTGGCACAGGTTACTCATATCTGCGAGACGGAAGACGGATTGACCATCAGAACTGAGACTGGTTTCTACAATGTAGTTGACCAGTTCTGAGAGAACCAAGGGAAAGATGTCTGGTTCTGGTTCACTCTGAGACAACTCTTTCTCAAGGCCTCTCAGGTGGGATCTCTCCCTGTTGTAGAGATCAGAAAGACACACACGATGGTATTTCAGCTCCTGTGCTATGGCATCACCACCACTCAGTTTAGCCAATAGTTTACCATCATTTAGTGTCCGGGCACATTCATGTAGCCTGTTGTTCAGGTTCATTGTCATTACCTGTCTTAGGTCAGATGCAGGGGATATTTTATCACAAAATATGCAAGACTGACCATCATGACTGGTTCTACGGTGCTTTGTGTGGCCTTCATCTATTTCATTACTTTGAGCATTGGATTGTCGCTTCCTCGCACGATCTAATTTGGTTTTGTTGAACATTAGTCGACAACTCATGTGATACTTTGCCTGGTTCCTTCTCAAAGTATCTTCTATACCACCACCTTCATCTAGCCTTGCCGGGTCCAGGATCATTGGCATTTGATTGATCTCATGAAAGAGTGGAACATTGGTGGCAAGCATGGTATAGCCGTCATGTTGAGGAACATGATGGATTGGAGGTGATACTAGGACTTCATTTCTTTTGTCTTTTTGACAAAGACAACATTTCTTCCAATCAGTTTGCCTCTTGGCTAACATTGGATTAGCATTTGCCATTTTTTTGATTGATTTCTGATTAAGGCAGAGGGGCTATCCTTTTACCACCTTAATCAAAGTAATACCGCACATTCAGGTATGGGATACAACTAGGTTTGGGTGACCTACACCTAGCCCGATCATTCATCCAGTGCCATTTAAGTCCCGTGTGATCTGTACACCTTCCGGGTAAGTATACATGAACAAGTCATGTATAGCCCCGCTTAACCTTGGCTCGGCTCTCCCACGCTGGCACACCCTGTCAATTCAGGCGCGGCTATCTAACTACATCTACTAATTATTACTAGCTAATTGATTGGGGGCTGTTAGACAGCATTTGGGACACTGAATTAAGCTATTAAGCTAACTTAAACTAGATCAGCTGACACTGAACCCCATGCTGAGTTCCACAGCAGTGATGTCACCATTGTGCCCTGGTTGTGCAATGACATTCACTCTATTAAACTAAGTTTTCCTCCACCTACTAAATTGTGCTCTGACAAGAAAACTAATAGGTCTATTGGAATCTACAACCCAAAAAACCTATGTATACACCAAAAAACGGTGTTTCTATGTTTTATAGATCATGAGATATAATTGCAACTAGTACAGCGGCCATCTTGCACGCCATCTTTGCTACAACATTTCACATAGCAGTTATGAAAAAACAACACTTATAATAATAAAATGTGAGACCCATGAAATAGTTTAGACCAAAATGAATTTATTTTGATAATTACATGCTCATATAGGACATATTGGTACAACTCCTGGAAGCCATCTTGAAAAATGGTGGCCATTTTGAATTTTTTGAGTGGCCAGCGCACTTTTTCAAAAGAGTGGACCTTGAAGAGTATTTGTGCCAAATTTCATGCTTGCATCACAATTTGAACGATTCTAATGAAATATGCAATTATCTGCTGCACTACTGGTCCAGATGATACACAGCATGCCTCTTACAGGGAGATAAATTAATAACATATAATTGAATGATGCAGTCGTATAACTGGGCCTGTCTTTCGAGCCACTCACCACTTGGCGTGGGATGTTGGTGTCGTACTTCAGAGTGAAATTCTGCTTGGTCAGAGCAATTCTGCAACAACACAAAAGTCCAGTCTCAGCTATCGCGAAGAGAAAAGGGCAGTAATACTGTAATTCACATATACAGTAATGTGGTAATTCTGTACTTCACATATACAGTAATTTAGTAGTTCTGTACTTCACATATACAGTAATGTAGGAATACTGTAATTCACATAAACAGTAAAGTAGTAATACTGTAATTCACATATACAGTAATTTAGAAATACTGTAATTCACATATACAATAATGTAGTAATACTGTAATTCACACATACAATAATTTATTAACTGGAGTAGTTAAAATGTTATGTATGTTATGTTCAAGGTTATATGCTCTAGTTTCACATTACCAATAAGGCACAACGGGAACCGGTGATAAGCAGGGAAGATCCCCACGGCAGAGCCTCACCCTTGCTTGGAGCAGAACTGGTAAAACTTCTTACAAGTAGCCTGCAGCAGTCTCAGGCCTCCCAGGTACCTTGACGATGGACAGAGGGGCGGAGTTACAAACAGTGGAAAGTTCCCGGAGTGTTTCTGCCTTTATATATGTATATACACTACCGGTCAAAAGTTTTAGTACATCCATAATTTTCAAGAAATCAGAGATAAAAAATAAATAAATAAACACCTTTTATTTTACAAAAAAATAAATAAATAAAATCTTAGATGCATTAAAATGGCCACTTTCTGCAGTAACAACTGCTGAGCACATTCTTGCCATTTTTTTCTACAAGGGCAGTCATATGGTACTGAAAGTTCACAACACTGCTGTAGAAGTTCCCACAGACGTACTGCACTTGTGGGTTGCTTCTTCTTGACCTTTCTGTCAAATTCATCCCAAATTTGCTTGATTTTACTTCTCTTGCTGGAAAATAATTTAATAATTTTTAAATAATTTTTTCACCTGTTTATTTTGCCAAAATATTGTATTTTTATGAACGAAAAGATTTTTTGGTCACTATCCTGTGAAATTAAAGATTATTTTTAACTTCTGACTATTCATTTCTTACCTTGTGCCATTTGAGGTTATTTACAAAAGTTAAACTGCTTAAATTACACTAAAAACGGAGTAGGAAAATACAATTAAAGTGTACTAAAACTTTTGACTGGTAGTGTACCACAAAGAGTTATGAATTTCCTCCTCATTCTAGACTATCTGTAAATTAAGTGATTTACTTTTCCAGTTAGTGTTATAACTAGGGACACCAGTTTATTGAGGGTATGTGACCCAAAATGATTTCAACTTGCAGTACCAGCTAAATCCCTGTGGTGTCACTGTAGGCATTGGGTTGTCGTCTGACTAATTACATAAATAGTGATGAATTGTGACCATCATAAAAGCAATTAGTTCACATGATAGGCTACACTGGGTGAGAGGAAGGAATGTGACATTGACTGAATGTCAAACACAAAAACGTACTTCAGTGATCGGTTGCAACAGTACCTTCATGGTACACTGTACACCATTGGAGTCAATTTATTTTGCACATTATCCAACAAATCCATACAAGCACAAAAAACAACAGATTGGCATTTACAGAAAAAAAAACATAAATTGCAATCTGAAATAAACGTGTTAGGCCCTTATAAGGATCTCCTGTTATGATCTGATTCTTGGTGAAATAAATATTGAACATGGACTATAAAAATGGGGAATCTTTGTATTGAAATCTTGTCAAATATGGCCATACTACCACTTTGAAAATGGTGTGTTTCTTGCCAGTGTTGTACTGACCCTTCCTTTCGGCTGATGCAGAAAAGGTCCTGAAGGCTACCAAACTCAGTGGGGTCATTGAGGGGATGCGGCAGGAGAACCTGATTTAAACAAACAAACAAA
This sequence comes from Synaphobranchus kaupii, assembly GCA_029718625.1. Taxonomy (NCBI): domain Eukaryota; kingdom Metazoa; phylum Chordata; class Actinopteri; order Anguilliformes; family Synaphobranchidae; genus Synaphobranchus; species Synaphobranchus kaupii. The sequence continues at coordinate 50,561,791 of CM056378.1, forward strand.
AAAAACTGTCAAAAAACGGAACCATTTTAGTTACATTATCTGGGTAAAATCAGCAATGTACTGTATGCACCGGTGGTGAATATTACAAGCATCGTTAGTAATGGATAGAGAGTTTGCTCACCAAGCTCTGGCTCTCCGTCAGAGTGACTTCGGCCCAGAAGTTGGAGATCGTCATGGCAATGGTTTTGCCGTTGAACCCATCGGAGGGGTTCCCCATCAGCCCAACTCTACAGCAGCAAACAGTGACGGGCTTGCTATTAGTCGACAATAAAAACCCTGAATATGAGGAATCCTGGGGGGTTGAGGGTATTAAGGCACTGTCCCAGTGTGTGGATGGGCCCCACGGTCTGGTATCTGTTAGGGCACTGTTCCAGTGTGTGGACGGGCCCTACAGTCTGGTATCAGTTAAGGCACTGTTCCAGTGTGTGGATGGGCCCCACGGTCTGGTATCTGTTAGGGCACTGTTCCAGTGTGTGGACGGGCCTCACAGTCTGGTATCTGTTAAAGGGGCAGTACACCCAAAAATGTAATTAATATACGTATGTTCCTATATACCTGGGGCCCTATCTTACACCCGGCGCAAAGCGGCGCTAACGCAAACGCAAGTGTCTTTGCTATCTTACACCCGGCGCTAGGTCCATAATAACGCCTAACGCTTACGCCGTTTAACTAGCATTGCGCCATTAACCAGTCTTGCGCCATCATTACTGAACTGGGCGTGTTGGTCTTAAGATGAGGAGTGGCCAGGATTCTTTTTGGCGTATTGCTATCTTGAGCCAGCAGAAAGCGCTTGCGCTAGAACCACCACAAACCTGGTCTAAAGTCATGTCGCAGTTGTTTACATGCTATTTTAACGGCGCATATAAGTGCGTCTACATAGGCGTGTGCACAACGTGCATACCCTCCTGTCTGTTACACACAGGGGCGTGCACAGGCATGACTAAAATATCTAGATCACAATGTGAAATATTATTATTGTGTAGGCTATATCAAAAATGCATAATAATAAAAGGTTCCATAGGTCCACATACCTTTCCCTCAGCGAAGGGAAACAATGCCACATTACATTGCTCTCAGCCCACTCCATCAACATCCAGGCGATGTGCGATGGTACGGGACAATGGCTATCCATTAAAAAGGAGCTGATAACACCTATAGCTATCAAGCCTAATGCGCGAATTGTCTTTGCACCTAATGCGTGAATTGTCATTCAATGGAAAACTCACGCACGGCAATAGACGGACATTTAAGTTCTGAAAATGCGCTTCAGATGTCATTACAATACAGCTCTGTTTATCTATGAATACAGCCTGTAAGTAAATAGAATGGTTTGTGACTGAAAAAAGTTCAAAACCTTGTCCAGTGAATATTGCATTTATTGTTTTTCAAATAGCCTAGGCTACAGCGGATTCGCTGTGCATAAGTTTTTTTCCGATAGCCTATGGTTAAATGTCACCATGTTAACTAAATTGTAACCTTAGCTATTCTTCGTCCTTCATATTTTTTTAAATTACAGTGACCAGGTTTCCATACTCTCACCGTTTAAAACCCAGCTGATTTCACCCGTTATTCCTTAACTGAACAAAACTATTTTAAAGAGAACTAAGCGTCTAATTAGAAACTAAAACAAATTTGCAGCACGTTACACAATTAATTCACAATTAATTTTAATGCCATTCTCTGCACGTGAGCTGCATGTTCTCTGTTTCCCCTGCTGTAAGTCGCACGTTTAACGGTCTTCCTGGGAAAGTGGATTGTTTTAAAGGATTACGCTACGAGTAAAACAGGTTGGTCACATTTCCATAAACAGGACATTATTAAACAAGGGGAAATATGCGTGAACTTATGGGTTGCGAACCTGACAGCTTTATTGTATGGCTATTTAGTGTCATCATTAAGGCAAAATAACGGTATGTATGTTATTAATCAATATTAGCCTACTATGCAGGTAGCCTAATGAACTTTGGATGAAGCTTGAACTTCGAGAACTCCATGAGAACAGCCTCTTGGAATTGATGTTTGACACTTTCATTGCATAATCAAACGAAATTCGCTGAACAAGCAGGCTAATTTGGCGTTTTCTAAGGTGAGACTGAAGCCATTGATAGCTTATTCTCAGCTGTTGCAGGTCCTTTTAACAAAATTTAACCGCACATATTTTGTAAAATAACAGCCCTGTCTGGAATTACCGGGAACTCATAGGCTAATGGTTAGTCCGAATAATATTGATCATACTCCATTTAGCCTATTCCTTGATCACACTAAACACGCACGAGCATGTCTGTTTCGCCATCATAAGCAATCCGCCAAGGTGGAAAAGCAGGCTTTTAAAGGGAATGGGATATGACATTTTGATTGGTTTATTGAATGTCACGCCCAAGACACACCTATAATTAATGAAGCGACTAGGTTCAGCCCAGTTGCGCCATGCGCCGTGCTTAGCGCCAAAAAAACACGCCGTTAAAATAGCAAAAGATCCAAGCGCCAAGATCGCCAAGATAGGGCCCCTGGAGTACTATCTATCCATCCAGATATTTTTGCTGAGATTTCACTGGTTTTATAGATATCTGCTGCAGCTCATCATGATATCACCCCGATAGAACAAACCTCAACCTCAACAAGTTTTGAGCGCCAAAAAAATCTTTTTTTTTTTTTTTTGAAAATACTATTTACCGAAGTACGCCAACTGTGTATATCTGCGCAAGTCTCAACCAAACCATGCCAAGATTCTGGGGCTTATGTCAGGACGCATGGGCGTGCTCCCAATTATCCTCTACCCGATCCTCCCAATTCAATCAGCCGCACCAATAGAATAGGTGTTATCCGAACAAAATACCTTTCTGACAAATTAAAGAATAAAGAAAATACCATCAGGAGGGAAACTACTATGCACGGGCATAACAGTTGGCGTACTTTGGTAGAAAATAGTTTTCGAAAAAACCGTGCATACTGAATAACAATATTTCTGACGTACCAGATCATGGGGCCCATCCACAGTGCCTTAAAGGGGTAGTTTATCCAAAAATGTAATTAAGATATGTTTCTAAATATTGAAACCGCATTCCTCACCTGGCGTAGGAACGGCTGATGATGGGCTCGCTAGGGGACTCCTGCTGCTTTGCAGAGTAGCAGGTGAGCCATTTGTTGTAGTCGGAGAGCGTCTGTGACAACGACATACGCAAACCTTTATTTAGGACATCATCCTTATCCAGGCACTACATAGAGCACAGAAGACCTTAAAGGGATAGTTCGGAATTTTGGACATATTGTCTCAATTATGACTTACCCATGATGTAGTTGATTGATGGAAACCATTTTCAGATAATTCCATGCTGTCCCTTCTTTTGGACATACACACATTGCTAATGCTAGCGCAACTCTAAGGTAACTGGTAGCATCCACTACCAAACGCACTTAAACACTCCACTGTGCACCCAAAGCAAATAAAATACGACGACAGTCTATCAGGGTTATTTTCAGGGTTATTTTCAGTGATTATACCATCATTTTTGAAGTCAAACTATCGTTGAATCCTTTACTTTGTGCTCACCTATATTCTCTGTGGAAGTACAGCGGCGGAGCTATACTTTACGTTACGTTATGTCCAAAATTCTGAACTATCCCTTTAAGTGAAGGCTCAGTCTGATCACCACTTTTTCAGTGCTAAGCTGAAGCTGGAAGCCAGAGTTCTGCCTTTTGGATAACATTTAGAGGTGTATGCACTACCTGTCCTATGGCAGATGAAGGATAAAGATTATCTGATTTTGCCACTGAAAGAAATCTGTTCTAAATAAAAAACAGGGCTTCCTATGATAGATCACATAAGTGAAAAAAAGAAAAGATATGTATTTTTAAGTTTAAAAAACTGAACATATGATGTAACAGCACATACCACTTGTCCAATGAGCTGGAAGCCTGTGGGCAACTTCATCCCAAATACAGGCAACTTTTCCTCATTAATGAGCCACTCCTGCAATGGAAGAGGACAAAACAGTGCTGTGAACTGTCGACAGCCTTATTACACATGCGCTAAACACAACTTACACTCACAAACATTACATCTGCAGCCTGTGACACAGCTTACACAGAAACATTACATCTGCAGCCCGTAACACAGCTTACACAGAAACATTACATCTGCAGCCCGTAACACAGCTTACACAGAAACATTACATCTGCAGCCTGTAACACAGCTTACACAGAAACATTACATCTGCAGCCTGTAACACAGCTTACACAGAAACATTACATCTGCAGCCTGTAACACAGCTTACACAGAAGCATTACATCTGCAGCCTGTAACACAGCTTACACAGAAATATTACTACTGCAGCCCGTAACACAGCTTACACAGAAACATTACAACTGCTGCCTGTTACACAGCTTACACAGAAACATTACATCTGCAGCCTGTAACACAGCTTACACAGAAACATTACATCTGCAGCCCGTAACACATCTTACACAGAAACATTACAACTGCAGTCTGTGACACAGCTTACACAGAAACATTACAACTGCAGTCTGTGACACAGCTTACACAGAAACATTACAACTGCAGTCTGTGACGCAGCTTACACAGAAACATTACATCTGCAGCCTGTAACACAGCTTACACAGAAACATTACAACTGCAGTCTGTGACACAGCTTACACAGAAACATTACAACTGCAGTCTGTGACACAGCTTACACAGAAACATTAAATCTGCAGTCTGTGACACAGCTAACACAGAAACATTACATTTGCAGCCTGTAATACAGCTTACACAGAAACATTACATCTGCAGCCTGTAACACAGCTTACACAGAAGCATTACATCTGCAGTCTGTGACACAGCTAACACAGAAACATTACATTTGCAGTCTGTGACACAGCTAACACAGAAACATTACATTTGCAGCCTGTAATACAGCTGACACAGAAACATTACAACTGCAGTCTGTGATACAGCTTACACAGAAACATTACATCTGCAGCCTGTAACACAGCTTACACAGAAGCATTACATCTGCAGCCTGTAACACAGCTTACACAGAAATATTACTACTGCAGTCTGTGACACAGTTTACACAGAAACATTACAACTGCTGCCTGTTACACAGCTTACACAGAAACATTACATCTGCAGCCCGTAACACAGCTTACACAGAAACATTACATCTGCAGCCCGTAACACAGCTTACACAGAAACATTACATCTGCAGCCCGTAACACAGCTTACACAGAAACATTACATCTGCAGCCCATAACACAGCTTACACAGAAACATTACAACTGCAGTCTGTGACGCAGCTTACACAGAAACATTACATCTGCAGCCTGTAACACAGCTTACACAGAAACATTACATTTGCAGCCTGTAACACAGCTTACACAGAAACATTACAACTGCAGTCTGTGACACAGCTTACACAGAAACATCACAACTGCAGTCTGTGACACAGCTGAGCTTACACAGAAACATTACATCTGCAGCCTGTGACACAGCTTACACTCACAAACTGTGACCGCTTACTCAGAAACATTATATCTGCAGTCTGTAACACAGCTTACACCCAGAAAGAAATATTACATCTGCAGATTTATTATCACAATAATAGATTTATTTATTGATTCAAAGTTTGTGTTTTTACTTTGCTTAGCAAAGCATAATGTTGATCTTTGTGATCCAAACAAAATGCCAATGTTAAAACGCATCAAGCCCACATTCCAAGTGAAACATCAATATCTATGGAACAATAGCCATATCTAGCCATCTAGCTAACAAGCATACAACACTACTTAGTTAGCTCACAGCATTTAGCTACCTTTTTATTAGCCCCTGCTTAACTTGATAGGCAGACTTGCTATCTAGCCAACATTGATCCAGTGATGGCAGATCTGCACTAGTGTCTCTGTGAAAGCCAGCGGCAGCGTTACACTAACCCAGAACATTCCAAGCGTCCTGCCTTGGGCATCCGGCCGTTGCAAGAGGAATGCAGACAGATATGGAAGCGTGGCTTTGCGTAGGCAGTAGAAAACCACACTGGCCATTCGAGATGTCGTCACACCGTCCCGTGGCTTCTCAAGAAACTGTGTGATCCTGAAACGCACAGCAATCCTTTTTAATGCGGTCCAGTGACTGGTGACACACATCCTCGTGATAGAACAATCAGCTATGCATATGAATACTGACCATCAAAACCGGACTAGCATCTGTTAATAGAACATCTTTTACCTGTGGGATTCGGGACATACTTCCACAATGCCCCTCGAGCAGCTTCTCTCCCCTTCCTCCAGCTCATAGTAAATGACCAGCTCTCCAGGCTGTCACAGAGAGAGAACTTTCATTCATCTCAGGCCAACACCAGTTACTGACAGGCAAAGGCATGCTATCCAACACATCCAACACTTACTGCTTCCTGTTTGCTAAAGTAGCAGAAACATTTTCTCACCTTGGACCTGAAAAAGCGAAGCACCTGCGCGATGTCAAAGTTCTGGTCAGCACAAAGCATGTCACCTGCAATCTACAGACACACAAAATCATCTCACTGATCTCCAAATCTCGCCATATCACTGATCTCCAAATCTCACCATATAACTGATCTCCAAATCTCACTATATCACTGACCTCCATATCTTAAAAAATCACTGATCTCCCTATCTCACATCGTATCAGATGTTCTGTTCAGTTTACAATTAGCTAGTATCTTCCACCACATACATTGTTCAAGTTGACTTGCAAGTTTACTGTGACTGAAATTAATTAAGAATGAGGTCTGTTATCTGTTTAAAATGAGTCTCAATCAGAAAATTTGGACTTCTAAATATGGTGTGCCTGAAATTAAGACTAAAATCTGTTATCTGTTTAAAATTATTCTAAACAGAAATGATGGACCACTGTGTAAACTGATGCTTGATGACGTACCACCATGATATCATCTTGCAGCCTGCGGCTCCGGATGGCCAGCTCCAGGTCCGCCACGGCGCCCAATCGACCCTCCAGTGTGGTGCTGCCATCGTTAACGACATTCTCTACAGGAAAGTCATTGGCCGTCGCCCAGCGCTCGTAATGCTTGTACCTACCAATAGGAATAAGCACAAAACACACCCACAGCCATTATCAATGCACTGTGATTAACAGTTAACATCTGGTGAGAGTGTAAAAGAGACTAGTCTACTTGTCAAAGAAAATGCTGAGGCGGTACAGAACTTATCTGCGTTTGTAACCAGGTAGACTTCACTGAACAACTGTCGCCTGGGCAACAAGAGAGAGAGAATTTGTCAACTAATAAATGTGGAACACAACAATATAATCCTCATTTATCCTCATCCATGTAAAGAAGAAGATTGGAAAAAATTATTGATTAATATATATATAAAAATAATTATTTATTTTTAAAAAGTGCAGAAAGATTACTAGGAAAAAACAAGGAAAATAAATTCCTTAAACATTCAAGGAGAACTTACAAATACAGTTACATAGCAAAAAAAAAAGAATTCTGTAAGACATCACTGCTACTACCTGACAGTCAGCGGTTGAACACTTTTGCATATTAAGTGAAAATTAAGACCTATAACTTACATGTTGACAGTCTCCCACCAAAAGTCTAAGATCTTCTTTCCACCAACTCCAGGAAGCAATGCCTTGGGAACCCCTGTCAGGTGACTATATAGACCTGTGAAATCATTCTTATAACATAGAAAAAGCAATATTATAAATAACACAGAATGAAGTAAAATATTCTCATTGCAATTAAATACAGTACCAGCTGCTTATTTTTCACTCTGCAGTCCACAAACCCAGACAGACATTTACTCAAAGGAAGACATGAATGTGTAACTCGTGCAGCCAGATAGTGGGTGTCTGATTGAACAGAGGGGGGTCACCGGTGTGTGATGAGACACACTGACTGAAATCCCTCCCCCTCCTGGGGCGACACCACAGCCAATTATGCGCAGCTCTACAGGACTGCCAGCCACAGCACTGGTGCAGTCCTGATTCGATACCGCACAGTGGGGCCCATCCACAGACTGGAACAGTGCCTTAACAGATACCAGACAGTGGAGCCGATCCACACACTGGAACAGTGCCTTAACAGATATCAGAGAGTGATTCCCATCCAAACACTGGAACAGTGCCTTAACAGATAGGTCTACCACATGGTGTGTAAACAGATGCCTGACCATGCCTGAAACAGTGCATTAACAGATACAAGATCTTGGGGCCCATCCACACAATTTTCATTAAAAGCTCAAAAGTTAGTTAGATGCTTACACTATTATGAATAACATGGCTAGCTAACAAGTCTCAGTATAATTTGACTAGATAATGCTGCCATATAATACATTTTACAGGTGTAACCTGAAAGAATCAAAGTAGTATTTGTTAGCTAACATTGACGTAAAATGGTATTTCAGTGTGTAATCCTAGGTTGTCCAAATGTCGCCAAAAAATGGACACTACAAAGTTTTCACCTATTTCCAATAGAGCAACAGAGAAAACAGCTGTGGCTTGTTGCAGTTTGCATGGACATCAACACACCGAGTGAGACTGTGAGCAAGTTGCGTGTCATTTCACTCAGGATGACTACATCAAAAAAGGACAGCTGGACGTTTGCCTGAAGAAGACTGCTGTGCCATCACACGTTCTTCTCTATATACCGAAAACAACCGACGAGCAGGTAACTATAAATTATAATAAAATATAGCATGCGTGATCTATCTATTCGGTTTAGCTAGCTAGTTAGTTGCCACGATTGTGAAGTCATGTGAAAGTTAGAAAACGTATCCTGCAAATTGGTAGCCAGTGGCTTGCGTGTATATGCTTTGTTATTCTGTAGTATAATGTCTGTGTTTAGCTGAGTTGTTGTCTGCTAAATATGTACCTTTACGGCAAAACTGATTGTTTTGGCAACAGTGGAGTAGCCATGATATGCTCATAACCTACAGGCAGCGATTTTCAGCTCTACCGGTAACGTTACAGATCTACAGCTGGCGATTGCTTTGATGGTTTATCAATATTTGGAACAGTCCAGAGCCTTGTATTGTATAACGGCCATTGTTTTTGGTTGTCTTCACTATTTGTGACTGTCGTTTATTGGTCTGTTGTGTTTAGGGTTGCCAACCGTCCCTTGAAATAAGGGACGATCCCTTATCTGTTCAATAAGCCTTATTGAACTGATAAGGGATCGTCCCTTATTTCAAGGGACTGTTGGCAACCCTAGTTGTGTTTGAGGTGCAAAACAACAAATTGATTCACAAAGTATTGCTCCGCCGCCCCACGTCAACGCATCGGCTCCTTCCACAGAGAACATGGGGCGATTGCACAAAGTAAAGGATTCAACGATAGTTTTACTTCAAACTGGTGGTATAAACACTCAAATACACCCTGATAGTCTGTCATGGTATTTTATTTGCTTTGGCTGCACCATGGAGTGTGTTTAAGTGTGTTTGGTAGTGGATGCTAACTGATACCATTAGGTTTTGCTAGCATTAGCAACAGCTGGACGTCCATACGAAGGACAGCATGGAATCAGCTGAAAATGGTCTCCATCGACTGACAAGATCACGCGTAAGTCGTAAATGAGATTCCGAATAAACCCTTTAAACTGTCCAATATTTTTTGATGCCCAAAAATGGGGGGGACTATGTACAAAAGGTTCTATAATTTCTAAATGGTTCATCCGATATGGATGAAAATACCCTCAAATTAAAGCTGACAGTCTGCACTTCAACCTCATTGTCATTGTATCCTTTCAAAATCAAAGAGTAGCCTACAGAACCAAAATAACAAAAGATTTGTCACTGTCCAATGAATTATGGTGCTCACAGTATATTGTAATTATGTGACTATATATAGGATTATATTTCATGTACCTTTATAAATAATTAAACATATAATAAAGTTATGTATAATAATGTAATTATGTTATGACAGTTATGTTCGCGCCGTTTGGAAACCGGAAGTCGTCATCGACAAGCAGTCACTGTGCAAACTGCACACTCGTAGCCTAGCAGGGTGAAGTTTACGAAGCGGAACAAATATGACAACTAGCCTATATCCTATGTATAAAATACAAAACGGTTTTATTGTGCGTTTTCAATGCGAGTTTTCCTAAGTAGGCTACATGAAATAACGGGTTAACAGAGTTAAGCAACAAGAAATCGTGACGTTTACACTTTACACAGAACTTTTGGGACAAACTTCATTGTCCCGAAACCATTACTCAAATGCATAATAACGCTGCTGCAGTTTGTAGCCTGTAACTATTGTGATGATCATTCTGCATTTTTAAATCTAACAATTAAGTGAGCAGTTAAGATAGCTGCCTTGCACGGTTTCGTCTGACTCGATTGGAATTACCGCAACGATAAAGTAGCAGAGTTTAGCCTACACGACTCATGCATTCAGCAAAGACATCAGTCCTGTAACTTATTTAGTTTATTGTATAGCCTTGTACACAACAGTAGCCTACCAACTAAATCCAGGCTACTATACCCCCTTCAGCCTTAACCCGTGGTGTGACCTCCTCTTTGCTAAATTAATTATTTGTCCGAAAAACTGACAGTGAGAGGAACTCCGTTAGGCTACTAACGTTACCTTGATCTGGGTCTCAAGAACAGTGTCGTGGCCTGCAACCAGTAAGAGGCAGATCATAGCTGGGTGCTCCGAAGAAAACACTCCAAGTGCTGTGCGCTACAATCCGAGAAACCAGTGTCCACTGACTGCATCGAGCGCTGATTTGCCCGAGTAGAGCCGCCCACTCCACGGTCGCTCAACTTAAAGAGACAGGCTGCAAGCTCCAAGCTTGTGAAGCTTTCTTCGCACGGATCGCTACGGCACGTGTTTGGTGGCACTTCGGACAAGCACGGCGGTCGACAAAGATGCAGTTTTGGAAGTGCGTTCTTCTGTTGTCGATGGAAATTATATTCTGATTTGTCTCATTCTCAAACAACAAGCTAATTCCTCATTTACTGCAAGGATATGGAATAGCCTTGCCAGTTGCAAGCGACGCTGATTCTGATTTTTTTCCTGTCTCTAACGCTTATGTTCTTGATAGGCGTATTCGGACTTCAGCTATTTTTGAGATCCGCGAAAGGGGTTTTAAGTGCTATCACCTAACGTCGGTTTAAAGGGCTCGCAATTTCTCTAACTGTGCGTGTGCGTGCGTGTCTGCTTTGAGCTGTGTGAAAGAAAACTGACTTGACAGCTGTTCTGGGATCTTTCCTTGCTAGAAGTCTTCATAGTGAGGAAACGTCTGCATAGAGCTGCCACTGTCCGACCGGTGTCATGACAAATCTATTCCCCCCTACAAATCGGGTCCGGGACCAGAGTCATTGCACCGGCACAGAAAGTGACACACACGATGTAGCCTACACTTGGGCTGTGTGAATCAAAGCCCTATCTACTACGCCCTGTCTCCTGCGAACAGTGTAGCGGCAGAAGTGTGCTGTTTAATGGGGCCTGGGTAAAAGCCGGAATTGAACAGCGGAATGAAGCTCGGACTGGCCAATAGTGCTCTGTGCCAAAAAGGACCTCAGTTCAAATGCTTGCAGCACTCGCTGTGGAATGCGCATCAATACATTCTTAACAGTTTCTGAATGGGCGTCATATGTTGTTTCATTTGAGCACGGAATTTCCATGAAATATAAATTTGAAATATATGAGAAATTGATCAAAACTAATAGCATTACCAGACATGTTTCAGAGCCCCTCATCACATTTTGGAATAAGACATCAAGATAAGGTTTTCAACTTTTTTAAAGTGCAGATTTTCTTCTTTAAAATGCGTATATTCAATCCTTGATGACTCAATTATAAGTTGATCAAAATTATATTTTAATGGAAAAAGCCTGTTGGAGACGATATGAATATATTTGAATATAAAGCCCCAAAAATCACATTCCGCATTCAGACATCAAGGCATGATGTATACCAAATTAAAGCTCTGGATCTGCCCTTCGAGTACGTATACATGATTGTTATGAGTTCACGCGGAAATTGTGCATTATTTGGACTGCAATCAAGTCTGGCCATTACATCTACCATAAGTCAATTATCATTCAGAGCCTCATATAACCCTAACAGAATAAGACATCAAGAAGAGGTTTTCACCTTTAGAAAGTGCAGAGCTCTCCGTTTAATATGAGTATCTCCAGTTCTTGATGACTCAATGATAAGTCAATAAAAATCATGTTTTAATGATATCAGTCTGTTGGAATGAAATGGTGTCCATTTCCTCTCCAAGCCCCAAAAATCACATTCCGCATTCAGACATCAAGGCATAATGTATACCAAATTAAAGCTCTGGATCTGCCCTTCGAGGAAATCGACATGATGTTATGGGTTCATGCAGAAATTGTGCAATATTTGGACTGCAATCAAGTTTGGCCATTACATTTACCATAAGTTAGTTATCATTCAGAGCCCCTTATAACTAACGGAATAAGACATCAAGATGAGATTTTCACCTTTAGAAAGTGCAGAGCTCTCAGTTTAAGATCAGTATCTCCAGTCGTTGATGACTCAATGATAAGTCAATCAAAATCATGTTTTAATTACATCAGTCTGTTGGAATGAAATGGTGTCCATTTCCTCTCCTAGCCCCAAAAATCACATTCCACATTCAGACATCAATGCATGGTGTATACCAAATGAAAGCTCGGGATCTACCCTTCGAGGACATGCATATGATGTTACGGTTTTCACAAATAAAATATATTATTTCATGACTGGAGTCATACTGGACCATTCATTTCTCTAAATATCTGTAGATTGAAACTGGAATCACTATTAGAGCCAGTTAGACCCCAGAGTTTGATTGGACTCTTTTTAAAGATAAATTTGTGCTGTTTAATTTGATGTGGAACCATTAATTTGATTTACTTGTGGGGAGTAAATAGGAACACAGTCTTTTTGGATTTGGAGTGGAATTAGGACACATACATCACCAAGAGGACATATAAGTCTTCAGTCATTAAATAATAGATATGTTCTGTACAAACCCATAAGATCATATACATGTCCACGAAGGGCAGATCAAGAGCTTTGATTTGGTATACACCATGCCTTGATTTGTGAATGCGGAATATTAATTTTGGGGCTTGGAGAGGAAATGGACACCATTTCATCTTAACAAACTGATGTCATTGAAACGTGATTTTGATCAACTTATCATTGAGTCATCAAGACCTGGAGATACCCATCTTAAACGAAGAGGTCTGCACTTTCTAAAGGTGAAAACCTCTTCTTGATGTCTTATTCTGTTAGGGTTATAAGGGGCTCTGAATGATAATTGACTTATGGTAGATGTAATGGCCAGACTTGATTGCAGTCCAAATAATGCACAAATTCCATGTGAACTCATAACATCATGTATACGTACTCGAAGGGCAGACCCAGAGCTTTAATTTGGTATACATCATGCCTTGATGTCTGAATGCGGAATGTGATTTTTGGGGCTTGGAGAGGAAATGGACACCATTTCATTCCAACAGACTGATATCATTAAAACATGATTTTTATTGACTTATCATTGAGTCATCAAGAACTGGAGATACTCATATTAAACGGAGAGCTCTGCACTTTCTAAAGGTGAAAACCTCTTCTTGATGTCTTATTCTGTTAGGGTTATAAGGGGCTCTGAATGATAATTGACTTATGGTAGATGTAATGGCCAGACTTGATTGCAGTCCAAATAATGCACAATTTCTGTGTGAACTCATAACATCATGTATACGTACTTGAAGGGCAGATCCAGAGCTTTCATTTGGTATACATCATGCCTTGATGTGGGAATGCAGAATGTGATGTTTATATTCAAATATATTCATATCCTCTCCAACAGGCTTTTTCCATTAAAATATAATTTTGATCAACTTATAATTGAGTCATCAAGGATTGAATATACTCATTTTAAAGAAGAAAATCTGCACTTTAAAAAGTTGAAAACCTTATCTTGATGTCTTATTCCAAAAGGGTGATGAGGGGCTCTGAAACATGTCTGGTAATGCTATTAGTTTTGATCAATTTCTCATATATTTCAAATTTATATTTAATGGAAATTCCGTGCTCAAATGAAACAACATATGACGCCCATTCAGAAACTGTTAAGATTGTATTGATGAGCATTCCACAGCGAGTGCTGCAAAGCATTTGAACTGAGGTCCTTTTTGGCACAGAGCACTATTGGCCATTCCGAGCTTCATTCCGCCGTTCAATTCCAGCTTTTACCCAGGCCCTGTTTAATGTGCACTGTTTAGCAGTCCACGACAAATATCCGACATACTACTTACATACATATCAAACATATATTTCCAACCGCACTGTGGAAGTGTCGTAAGCAGGTCAGAAGACGTCCCACCAGTGTTGCCATGTCCGCGGTTTTACAGCTAAATTGGGATACTTTCAAAGTGCAGTCACGGGTAAAATTGTAAAGTTGCAAAGCACGCACTTATTTTAAAAAGTAAAAACATGATGATTTCTATTTAAAATACGTCGGTTTCGGTTAAAAATAGCCTATAATTTTGGCTAGTTTTGAGTCGCCATTTGGCTGGGCAGTCTTACAAGATCTGGCAACCCCGCGCCCCACTCTTGCGCTGCCATGTCACGTGTTGTTTTTGTTATTTGAAGGAAACGTCGGCGAAGCTACACCTCATTTTTTAAAAACGAAGCTCACGTCATATTTGTGTGACCAAAATGTTTGTGTACTTCTTGAAAAATGTCAGAGACTGTGTCCGAATCAGAGCCCTATACCCTTTTGAGTAATCATATTTGAGTCCACTTCGTCAAAAAGCTTTTGAGTGGGCGACTTTTTCTCACAAATGGGGGCACTTAAAATACCAGGATGAACCACTTATTTCCGGGGTTTTGTTGAGGGAATTCAGGGAGGTATGTCACAGGCCGACAACACGGCTTCCTACAACACCTTTACTGTTGTAACCGAGAAACAGGGTACCGGAAATGCCAAAGTAGCGTGGACCATACAACCCCGCATAGCTTGAACGCTATGCAGGGCGTGTCTTGCCAAGAAAAGCAGTGGGACGCGTGACGTCATATCCTACTACCCTCACACGTGATGTTTTCGAGTTTAATGTGTAACCGAGAAACACGGCACCAGACATAGCTCAATTCAGGAGCACACTCATCTGCAGAACGAGCTATGTCTGGTGCCGTGGTTCTCGGTTACAACAGCAGAATGGTATCTCATTAGTATGCATAAGCTAGGGCTGTGATAGGCCGAAAACATCACGTGTGAGGGTAGTAGGATATGACGTCACGCGTCCCACTGCTTTTCTTGGCAAGACACGCCCTGCATAGCATTCAAGCGCTAGGATTGGCCAGGCGTCCATGCTCACACCTCGGGGTAAAGATGTGGTTTGAAGGGAGCACACAAACCAAGATATATGTCGAATTCAAAGACCCCCTGGGTTTGTGAGTTTGTGATTCCCGTACCCCACCCACAACCCCTAAACATAACCTCACAGGTGTTCACGTAACTCGGGCTCATGCCAGAACTGTTAAGATAGTGGGGTTGTATGCTCCATGCTACTGTGGCATTTCCGGTACCCTGTTTCTCGGTTACAACAGTAAAGGTGTTGTAGGAAGCCGTGTTGTCGACCTGTGACATACCTCTGCAGAACTGTGCACTCACCCGACAACTTCAGTAAGTAACTCGGAAGTAAAAACGTAAAAGACGTAGAGCGTATTTGCATATCTATGGTACAAGAGTGTGTCATATTACGAAATACTCTTTTTGATTTTTGTTAATTCTATCTTCATTCATAGTCTACACTTTGTAACAATTGTCATATGTTAACTGATTGATATTCTCAATAAAAATAAAAAAATTTAAAAAGATATTGAACTACTTCCTCACTAGTTTGGAAAGAGTTTTGCGGGATTTCTTTCGCACACTGCTTGCAATGTGAGGGGACAGGGCACATAGTAGACAGGGGTCTGAGTGGACAGGGGACAGGGCTCTGATTCGGACACAGCCAGAGATTTTCTTATAAAGGGGGAGATGGGAGACTCCGCGTCTTTTGCATTGTGAAAAGCGTAACACAGGGCCGGATCTAGGGGGGGGGGGGGGGGGCAGAGGGGGCCGTGCCCCCCCAAATTGTTGCTGTGCCCCCCCCAAAACTTTGACCATTGACTTAAAATAATCAATTGCTTTGATCGATCCCTAGAAAAAATCCAAGTTATAATTTTTTTTTTTAACCGATATTTTGCATTCTTTCTCAGTTCAGGAGACTTAGCCAATGATAATGTTCTATTCAAAATATCAAAAAACAACAACTTGGCAATGTATTTCTGATTGGTTGGTTTGGCAGTTTAAAACTGGGAGACTAAAACTGGGAGACTGCTGTCACTCTCTACATTTGTCGGTGTTTGTCTGTCACTTGAAGAGGTTAACGTTTGCCCACAGCAAAAATAAATAAAAAATAATATAGGTCTAAAAGTTATTCTGTTTAAAAGTTTATAATTAAGCCTGTGTATTTTGAGTCTTGTCTTGTTGTTTCATTTTAGTGGTTTAGTGTTTTTACTGTCTGAGGGGCTTAGTGGTGGTGGTTTTACGCAACGTTAGCTAGCTAGCTACAGTACTAGTTTACGTTAGACTAGCTAACCTAGCTAGGTAACGTTAACTGTTAGCTAGCTAATTGTCACCTTTATAGCTAAAGCTAACTAACGGTTAGGTCGCTAATGTGTTTTTCTTTCTTTTCTTATTCTCTGTGCTCCACGGTTCTTCTTTCCTTTTGGTGACAGTTACCCTACTTGCTTATACGGTATTAGCCTAAATCATTATGCATCGATTTTTGATTACTAAACCAAAGCACAGTAATGTTAACACAAATGCAGCTCTAGTTGTACATACCGGTAGTTCAGAATCTTCATGCTCAGTATCGGATCCTGTGCCCGGTCCCAGTTCGGAAGAAAAGGCAGTCGGGGGTGCTTCCGTGGATCTCGGCCACGATTTAAATGATAACACACCATCTCAGCCAGTTCTAAAAGTATTTCCTAAACGGGAGTTTGGCAAAAAGGCTCGTTCTTTCAACCCAAGCTGGTATCAGTCACGATCATGGCTAGAATATTCAGTGAAACTAGAAGCATGTTTCTGCTTCCCTGTCACAAGTTTTCAAGCACAAATGACAGAGATCTAGTTTTTACAAGACGGGGTTTATTAACTGGAAAACGGCATTAGAAAAGGACAGGGGATTATACAGGCATGCATCTAGCCATAGCCATTTGAATGCTGCACGATCATGGACAGAACTGAACACGAGAGTGGAAACTGGTGACGCTATATCATGTCTCTTGGGAAAAACACAGGTTGAGAAAAACTGATACTACATCAGAAGCATAGGGGAAGTGGTGCAGTTTCTGGCTGTGAACGAACTTGCTTTTCGTGGAAGCACTGAAAGTCAGTCCGAAATAAACGATGACAGTGATATCTCTGCTGGGCTGTTCCTGAAATTGTTTGAGTACACTCTGGCTAAGGATTCCAAACTTGCTGAAATAGCAAAAAACATCCCTCAGAATGCAAAGTACACATCAAAAGGCATTCAAAATGAGATAATTAACACTCTAGCCAGTATGGTGTTGCATGAGGTGAAAAGAAAATATGATAATGCAGATACAGTAGGGTTCTGCATCAAATGTGATGGAACCAGAGACAGGTGCAATGTTGAGAATCTTTCACTTGTGATTCGGTTTGTCTGTAATTCGGTTCCTGAGGAGCATTTGATTGGTTTACTGGACTTGAGTGGGTTGGATGCAGAATATATAACAACAGAAATGCTCAAACACCTGTCCAATGAAGGTTACAGTGCTGATAATATATCAGCCAATGTTATGATGGCGCATCAGTCATGAGTGGGATCAGGGGTGGGGTTCAAGCATTGTTGCAACAGAAGCTTGGCAGGCTCATCCTTATGTACATTGCTACAACCATCAGCTGCACCTAGCAGTGGTGCATGCCATTCAGGAAGAGCCATGAGCCAAAACATTCTTTGAACTCTCCGGCTCACTACATTCCTTCGTTCGCCATCATTATGTAGCCCAGGAACTATAATGCACCCTCTCTTAATAAGGTTACTCGAGATACGGTGGACCAGTCATTATGATGTAACAAAATGTCTGGTAGACAATGAGGATGCCATCTGAACATTTTGTCAGCGATTTCTGAAGATAGTGTGCAGCAATGGCTTTATGCACAGAGGCATCAGGGCTCCTAGTACAACTCAGGAAGCATCATTGTTTTGAAATTGGTAAATTCCTCATCAAATTTTTGGTGTCTTGAAGCCAGCAAGTTCTATTCTGCAGGCTAAGGCTGTGGATCTTTGCAGTGCTGGGGAGGTTATCAGTGCCTCACTGCCAGCTTTAAAAGATATCCGAGAAGATGATTCATGGGATAATTTCGAGATATTACACTGCTACAAAAAGAAGGAGAACAATGAGCAAACAGCTCATAGACAGTTTTGTTCTCTCCACCGTTGGTCACACTGAGTCCGATTCCTCCAACACTCCCAGCCAGTCTTTGAGAGAGTCCTCCTAAACATCTTGGACAGAGCTATTGCAGAGATTGAGGACAGGTTTTTGAGGAGAAATATTGACCTGATGAGGGCAGTAAGCTGTCTTGTTCCCCAGTCTACGTCTTTTCTAGAGTTGGCCCTATTGAAACCGCTGCAGCTACTTGCCGGTACTGATGCAACAACCAATAGTCTGAAAAATGAAATTGATGTGGCAAAATCCATGTTGCTCAAGAAGTTCTCCACTGACGCGGACCTGTCAACAGTGTGTCGACATATACAGGGCTATAAGGAAGCCTTTCCAGAGCTACATGCAGTGTATGCAACTGCACTGGTGATTGGAGTATCTTCAGCATCATGTGAGAGTTCTTTCTCCACTCTGACACGTGTCCTAACACCCTTCCACCGCACAATGCTGCATGAGAGAAAAAGGAATTTGGTGATTCTGGCACATGAAAAATAATAACCAAGAGTATTGATTTGGATGAGTTTGTTAGGGCTTTTATGAAAACAAACAGAAGACTCATGCTTTGAGGCAATTACTTTGTGTTTTTGCAGTGGGAATAGCTAGGCCTTCTTTTTTCTTTTAACCATATTGTTAGAAATCTCCAACAGTTTAAGAGAAACCATAGCCTACAAATCTTTTTTTTTTTGACATTACCTTTGTTTGTAAAGTGCTTGCTGCTTTATTTCTTTGAAAACAGTCCTGAGATTCGTGTAGTGGGTAGTTCAGCGTAATCACTGAATGGGTGATGTAGGCAACTTTAAGCTCCATGTTTGGGACAAATACTTTTTTTCTTCTTGATTTAGCTAAAGAGCACACAGCTTTTATTTAAAGGGATAACCTTATTTCACTTTGGTACAACATAATTCATTTTGTGGAGCTTACCCCATTTTATTTGCATAAAGCAGCTGTCATTTGCCAGGGTGGTATACAATAGTTAGCTCTGCTGTTAGCCTTCTACTTTTGCATAACATGTAAGACTGTTGTTATACTTTCAAATATTATGTTAGGCTATTATAGAAAAGTGAGTTAAATGATTAATATTCCAACAATAGGAATGTCAGTGCCAAAAAACAGTATTGTCTGCCAGTTTCCTTTTTTTGTTTGTTGCAGAGCTGCAAACTGTGCTAACTTCATTTTTATCTGAATACAAACACGCATAATTAGGCCTCAAGCAATACAAATAGTGGCCTCTCTGAACACCCCTACACACATAACATAACATAACAAGGAAAGACGAGAACAGGCCATTCAGCCCAACAATGCTTGTCTATTCTTACCTCTAAACTGTACTAATAGTGTCTAACACTGAATCAAGCCGGGCCTTGAACACCCCCAGTGTTTCTGCCTCCACCACATGTTCAGGCAAGCTATTCCACGTATTGACCACTCTCTGTGTGAAAAAATATTTCCTAGTGTCTGTGAGAAATGTATTCTTTGCCAGTTTCCATTTATGCCCCCTCGTTCTGCTAACAGAGCTCAACTAGAATAATTTCCTGTAGTTCACTTTGTTGATCCCTTTAATAAATTTAAATGCCTCAATCAAATCCCCCCTAAGTCTCCTTTTACTAAGCTTGAAAAGTCCTAGCATTTCAAGCCTTTCCTCATAAAACTTATTTTTTATACCCGGATCAATCTGGTTGCCCTTCTTTGGACCTTTTCCAGCGCCTCTATATCTTTGTTGTAGTTAGGTCCCCAGAACTGCAGACAGTGGCGGTCTGACAAGGCATTGTATAGTGTGAGTATGATCTCCTTAGATTTATACTCAATACTCTGGCTATGTATCCCAGCATCCTGTTAGCTTTTTTTTTACCGCTACAGCACATTGACCAGACCCTGATAGGCTTTGATCGACTATTACTCCCAAGTCTTTTTCTGCATGTGCACATTCTAGTTTTGTACCCGCATAAAGTAATCCTGCCCTATGTTTTTATTCCCCACATGTAGAACTTTACATATAGTTATATTGAATTTCATTTGCCAGGTTTCTGCCCACTTCTGGAATTTGTTTAAATCTTCTTGGATTACCTTAGTAGCTTCCAGACAGTTGGCTAAACCTCCCAGTTTTGTATCATCCGCAAATTTAACTAATGTATTTTCAATATCCGCATCTAGGTCATTTATGTAAATGAGGAAGAGCAGTGGACCCAGAACCGAACCCTGTGGAACTCCACTTCCCACTTTACCCTGCTCAGATAAGATCCCTCCTACTACTACCCTTTGTGTTCTATCCCGTAACCAGTTCCGAACCCACTCTGAAATGCTTTTGGAAGTCTAAGTATATAATATCATAGGCCTTGCTCCCATCTAGACACACGTGCGTGTGGTTGCAAGGACACACACACACACACACACACACACACACACACACACACACACACACACACACACACACACATACGAGGGGAAAAAGCCTGGGAACTGTATGGCACACACAGTGCCCTAAATAAAAATGTGCCCCCCCTAAATTTCTGTCTGCCCCCCAATCACAGCAGTCTAGAACCGGGGCTGGCGTAACGGCTAGTAGTAGCTTAGCTTGAATCACGTGCACCGCTGCTAGCCAATCGTTTCCAAGTATTGACGTCAGTGAGACTCTTCAGAGTTTTTCGACAGTTATCTACGGCATTTGGCAATATAGTATTGCACGCACCCATTAATATTTTGAAAGACAGAAAAACGACCATTTATGATATTACCACTCCATGCACCTATAAAGAGTGATTTGCTTACTTATCACCAGTTACACTGAAATATCAGTGTTTACCAAAGACACATGGCCACACTTTAATTGCATTAGGAAGGGAAACCGTTTTTACAGGTGCTACCTAGCTAGCCTATGTAATGTGGGCCTACTGCAAATCATCGGAAGGAAATAAAAAAATAATTTAAAAAAGTGCTTGTCTCGACCTATTATTGTAATTTAACGTTACTGCTGCACGTAGACGTGGCATGGCGATGTGATCTATACACTGATATTTTGGTAGAATGTTTGTGGAATACAATTCCAAGAGTAGAAAACAGCGCAAATTTGGATGTCTAGCTATGTAGCTAATTAGCCAGCTAGCGATGGTATAAGTTACCGTTAAACATCCTTTCAAAAACGGACTCGCTAACAAACAGACACACAACCTAACACCGATTTATATTTTATTATTAAACAATGGTATACAGGCATGGAGCAATCGACTGGAGATAGTTATCCCACAGTTTGGGTGCTAGCTCGGAGACGCTGGGCCTGTAGTGTCGTAAATGAATTCTAACTGCTGCAACATTCCCCACTGTCAGGGCCGGCCCAAGCCTCCATGGGGCCCTAAGCAAAATTTGATTTTGGGGCCCTCTATTACTGCCAATAATACTGATTATTGATCATTCACACACTTTTTTTAAGTTAATTGCTCTTGGGGGCCCCCTGGTGGTCATGGGGCCCTAAGCAGCCGCTTAGTTCGCTTATGCCTTGGGCCGGCCCTGCCCACTGTCTATCATCTCACAAAACAGTATTTTTTTCGTAGTAGACACATCATAGCTCGCTCCAAAATGAGTATGTGATGACAAGCATGTTGAAGATGAGTCTGTTGAGATTTATTTTCACACTAAAACATTACATAGCATACATGATTCAGCTACTCATAATGTCAGTGTTCATGATTTATTCAAATTACATGACAGCAGGTGGTCCCTTTGGACCCTGACAATGAACTTATTGAATTGAATGCCATCCAATGTCTTTAACAGGATAAATTGAGTTTGCATGAATGAATAACTAATATAGTACATATAGGGACATTCGGATACTGGGAGTCGTTATGTGTTTTGAGGGAACAATGTCAAGAAAGATGACATTTTCCTTGCCAGTTATGTTAATGTATGGATAAATAGAATTGTATTTGCATAAGATGTATTCTAATATCAACATGTCATCTTCCTTTTACCTGTCACCAATCATTGTTCATATATTTCTGATTTGATAATAAACATACAAAATGACAGAAAGAACCCGTGTCATTGTGGCTTGAATGGTGGTGGAGGGGAATAGTCCTACAGTTTATTTACAATATTATGAATGTCACCATATTGTGTGAAATAAATATTCTGAAAATGTTCTCTTTGCTTAATTGCTGGTATAATCTATATATTTTGTTCTGGAGACCAGACCACCCATATCTAATCAACCCATAGCCATAATAACAGTGATCTTTAATCTCAAGCATTAATCTTACAACTATTTTCAAGATGGATGTACAGCATTGTACCCAGGTTGTGTTGCTTAATATTGTTTCATTGTTAATACCCTTCATGTTATTATGGCATTGTGTTCTTTGTATGTGGTTCTCTCTGCTGGCATGTGACATGCAGAGGTCTGGCTATGCACTGTCCCATCTGGATATAGGGAAAACTCCACTTCTCAACACAATGGACAGCAGGTCATACCTTCAGATCTTGTCTTACTGATAACAAGGATGGTGAAGAGAAATATTGATTAGGTAACAGTTTTTTTCGCATCAAAAGACATCCAAATACTTTGAAATAAATTAATGAGTTATCATTTGGTGGTCCTACCTTAATGTTCTATATGCTCACACCAAATGTTCTGGAGAGGACACTTTTTTTGGGACAACAGACCAATTAGGATTTTACACTTAAGCTGTTGCAAAAACAAATCACTCCTGATAACAAAGTTGAATCTTTACTTTTCTATAGAATATGGTATAATTACAAATATACTTGAATAATGTATTGGAAAATACATTAAGTTACCTATATTTGGACAGGCCTTTTTTTTGTTATTATTTCTTCATACACTTTTTGATTCAGTCAACAGATTTTATATAGGCCTACTGTTGTTAGAGGTAATTTTTTCCTAATTTATGTCAAGGCAGATGGATTACAGAAGCAGTCAAGAATGAGAATTGGAAACTTCATTTGTTTGTGTAACACTACCAGTATTGTAGCATTCATATAGGCTTAACGTTACTTCTAGAAAGTACATGTATGGTACAATATATAATAACCAGAGTAGCGACCTTATGTTACTCAATCCCACACTCTCAAAACACATATTTATTTATGTATTTATTTATTATTTGCACAAATAAAGAACAAATGCAAGTACACAAAGTAATTTACAGAAATATGCTAGAGAGGTTGGAAACCCTACAGGGCTTATGCTAGAAGCTCACTTTATGAAACAAAATCACATTAATTGAAGAACAATAAAGGATTGCATTATATTAAAAAATATTTTAGTCGAAGTTGATGAAGGCGCCCGAGAGCTGCTGCACCGCTGCTTAACCTCCTGTACCGCTGCTTAACCTCCTGTCGTCATTTCTGCCTTAGTTCACGCAGCACCGATTTTTCGGCCATCTCGGACAGTTTCCGATGCAGCCCGACGCAGTCCGACGCAGATATGACGTAAATCGGCTCTAGCCGAACACGCCCCCAGTCTTGGCCCCTTGGTCGGTCTGCGTCGGACTGCATCGGAAACTGTCCGAGATGGCAGAAAAGTCGGTGCTGCGTGAACTAAGGCGGAAATGACAACAGGAGGTGAAGCCCAGCGGTGCAGCAGCTCTCGGGCGCCTTCATCAACATCGCCGCGCCTTCAAACAAACCAACAACAGCATTGGTTAGAGTGCGAGGAGAAAGAGGTGTTTCGTCATGACACACGCGGATCGTTTCACAATATCGCCACCTATCTCGGCGTATTGCTTCTACTCTAAAAAAAAAATCTTAATGAAATTTACCCCTCCCTAAGTGTTCAAACACAGGGATAAAGGTTATTTATTAAATCCTACAATGTAATAGCAGTATTGTCCTCTTTCCATTCTCTGTTCTCTTTTCTATTTTCACAATGAATATTTATTCAGTTTTTTCTTATTATTGCTTTATTTTAAAATATTTTTTTTATATAATACAATCCTTTATTTTTTTTCAATTAATTTGATTTTGCTTTGTAAAGTGAGCTTCTAGCATAAGCCCTGTAGGGTTTCCAACCTCTCTGGTATATTTCTGTAAATGACTGTGACTTGCATTTGTTCTTTATTCATGCAAATACATAAATATGTGTTTTGAGAGTCTGGGATTGACTAACATAAGGTCGCTACTCTGGTTATTATTGAAGTACGAATGCAAAAAGTACAATATTGGTAATGCTACATAAACAAATAAAGTTGCCAATTCTCATTCTTGACTGCTTCTGTAATCCATCTGCCTTGAGATAAATTAGGAAAAGATTTACCTCTAATAGTAGGTCTATATAAAATCTGTTGACTGAACCAAAAAGTGGATGAAGAAATAATAACAAAAAAAGGCCTGTCTAAATATAGGTAACAATGTTTTATTCAATACTTTATTCAACTATATTTGTAATTATACCATATTCTATAGAAAAGTAAAGATTCAACTTTGTTATACGGAGTGTTTTGTTTTTGCAACAGCTTGTTTAAGTGTAAAATCCTAATTGGACTGTTGTCCAAAAAAGTGTCCTCTCCAGAACATTTGGTGTGAGCATATAGAACATTAAGGTAGCACCACCAAATGATAACTAAGTATTTGGATGTCTTTTGATGGGGAAAAAACTGTTACCTAATCAATATTTCTCTTCACCATCCTTGTTATCAGTAAGACAAGATCTTAACGCACTTGTTCCTTGTTCGAAAATGCACTGATGTACGTCGCTCTGGATAAGAGTGTCTGCCAAATGACTATACTGTAATGTAATGAAGGTATGACCTGCTGTCCGTCATTGTGTTGAGAAGTGGAGTTTTCCCTATATCCAGATGGGACAGTGTATCGCCAGACCTCTGCATGTCACATGCCAGCAGAGAGAACCACATACAAACAACACAATGCCATAATAACATGAAGGGTATTAACAATGAAACAATATTAAGCAACACAACCTGGGTACAATGCTGTACATCCATCTTACAAATTGTTGTAAGATTAATGATTGAGATTAAAGATCTAACACTGTTATTATGGCTATGGGTTGATTAGATGTGGGTGGTCTGGTCTCCAGAACAAAACAGATAAATTATACCAGCAATTAAGCAAAGAGAACATTTTTAGAATATTTATTTCACACAATATGGTGACATTCACAAAAGGTAAATAAACTGTAGAACTATTCCCCTCCACCACCATTCAAGCCACAATGACACAGGGTTCTTTCTGTCGTTTTGTATGTTTATTGTCAAATCAGAAATAAATGAACAATGATTGGTGACAGGTAAAAGGAAGATGGCATGTTGATATTGGAATACATCTTATGCAAATACAATTCTATTTATCCATACATTACCATAACTGGCAAGGAAAATGTCATCTTTCTTGACATTGTTCCCTCAAAACACATAATGACTCCCAGTATCCCAATGTCCCTATATGTACTATATTAGTTATTCATTCATACAAACTCAATTTATCTTGTTAAAGACATTGGATGGCATTAAATTCAATAAGTTCTTTGTCAGGGTACAAAAGGACTACCTGCTGTCACGTAATTTGAATAAATCATGAACACTGACATTATGAGTAGCTGAATCATGTATGCTATGTATAATGTTTTAGTGTCAAAAGAAATCTCAACAGACTGGTCAATTAAAGGATATATACAGTGAACAGTGACTATTTGTTTCCCCTCTGTTTTGGCTCTGTACTCCAGCACTTTGGATGTGAAATGATACAATGAATTAGAGGCTAAAGTACAGACTAAACTTTAATTTGAGGGCATTTTCATCCATATTGTAACTGAAGAAGGCTGCAGTACAGGCCTGGCTTAGCATCGCCAGTGAAGATACAGAGCATCTGATGATTTCTACAGCTCGCAGACTTCAGGCAGTCCTTGCACGCAAAGGATATGCAACCAAGTATTATTATTTCATAGCAACATAATTAATAATTAATACACTTTTCCTTTATGTCACAAGGAATATCTTCAATGCATTAACATTAACTCTAAAGAAGTCCCATGAAAGAGACATTTCTCAATTATATTGGTACAGATATTCTGCAATAAAATATTCTTTAGAACCACCACTCAAAAGTCTATGAAAACATGCATGTAAGTTATGATACTTAACATAGCTACATAGATTCTCACATTACAATGTATGGCTACCGATGGCTATGATGTCTTCTGGGTTTCGATTAACTAAAATTACACGTCTACCATGTTTGCTAGTCTAAACAGAGATGACAGGTGTAGTTTATGCCATTTCATAAATTAACAGACAAGAAACAACTGAATATGAGCAATAGAACATAAGCAGCCTAATGTTTACAGGTATGTTACCATAACAGATGACAGCTTAGCTAAATAATTTAGTTATTCGATAATGAAACGGCACCCAGCGCTTTAATTACAATGGCAATTATAGATATTTATTCAAGAACTTTAATTGCAGTTTCACTGTGGAACAATTCGGCGCTTAGCCAAAGTCCCATAACAAAAGATAAATATTGACTACCCTAACAATACAAGTCATTAAATAATGCAAGTCAGTATTAAAACAACCTTCATTCGTTCTCCTCCATTTCTTCAAGATTTTGAAGTAAAAAGGACATTTCTGTCGCCTCCAAGTCCTCCGCAACAACAAACAACACGGCTAACTCCATATTGTTTTTCTCCCTGCCGGTTTCAGAAACGTCCGAAACTGTCCCAGTTCGATCTTCTTCTTCTTCTTTGGGTTTTCTATGGCGGGTTGATACCAACTGTCAGGTGCATACCGCCACCTACTGTTACGGAGTGTGGACAAGCGATAGCAGGGATTCAGACCCTCCCACCTACCCCAATCGAATAAATAAAATTCAGCACAGCTCTGCGAACCTCATATCCCACTGACCCACCCAGAAGCCCAGCCAATGTAAACTGCCCACCCTTATCCCCAATCAGTTTCCTAAGTTTCTCCCTCTCCCTGATATATGCCTGACATTCTAGCAGAATGTGCCTAACTGTTTCTTTGTTATTGCATTGAGGACAGTTGCCGGTATCGTGCTTCCCTATCCTAAATAAACTGTCATTTAATGCAGAATGACCCAACCTAAGCCTAGTTAATATAGTTTCCTCCCTCCTACTCCCGCAAAGAAGAGGCCTCCCAGAGACCCCTGGCCGGATGGCATACAGGTGACGCCCCCTACTTTCTTCATCCCACCTCTGTTGCCAAATCTTTCCAATCATATCTTTAGCCTTAGACTTGACCTCCCCTTTACCATAAGGGACATCCACTGTAATGCCGCCCAGCCTAAGGGCCCTCTTAGCGAGGGCGTCAGCCCCCTCGTTACCCCTCACACCCACATGCGCCGGCACCCAGCAAAAGTATACCCCAATACCCCTCCTATATAGCCTATATATGCTAGCCAATACCTCCATTACCAGATCCTCCCTGCAGGATGTTGGAGCTGTTAAGCTCTCCAGTGCCAATGCAGTCACTGCATATTACTGCTCTATCTGGTGTAACCTCCTCGACCCACTGCAGTGCCAGGATTATTGCCAATTATTGCTGTAAAAACTGATAGGCCATCATCTAGCCTCTCTGACCTCCTGACTCCAAATAGGGGCACAATTACACCTATCCCCACACGACCCATCTCCGGATCCTTAGCACCATCTGTAAAGACAGGAAGATATGTCTGAAATGTTCGATCAATATAGCTATCAACCCTCCCGCCAATATCAGCCCATCCTTCCCTATCCTGCTCCAACAGCCACCAATCTATATCCGGCTTCAGGAACAACTAGGGCGGGACCGCAGACACTGGAACAGATGGTGCCATTGCGAAATCCATAATACCCAGCTCAGTAGCCCACTTATTAGCCGTCCACCCAAATCCCACACCCGGCCTAGCTGTATATTCCCAGCACTCACGCAGTACCGCAGACGTCAAAAAGGCACTGGAGTGGCCCAATATGCCATCATTAGTTTGATCCTCCTCAACTCCAATGACCATTCCCCCATTTCCACCAACATTGCACACACTGAGGTCGTCTTAAATGCTCCACAGCATAATCGCAATGCCTTTGCCTGTAGCACATCTAGACGCTTCAATGTTGACGGCGCAGCTGAGCGGAACACCATACACCCATAGTCTAGGACTGATCTTATGAGAGCATAATATATGGACACAAGGGACGATCTATCCGCCCCCCACTCACAACCTGCCACACACCTCATAAGGTTAAGGACCTTCTTACATTTTGTCACCACATGATCGATATGTATTTTCCAGGTCAAATTAGTATCGAACCAAAGGCCCAAATACTTAAAGGAACAAACCCTCTCCACAGGCTGGCCATATAGGCTCAACACTTCCGTATCAGGAATCCGCCTCCTTGTGAAAAACATGCTCTTAAGTTTTCTGTATCGAAAACCTAAACCCCCACTTCATGGACCACTCCTCTACCCTAAAAATGGCCTCCTGCACCCTTCTCCTAACGTGGCCTAGGTCAGTGGTTCTCAACCCTGGTCCTGGGGACCCCCTGTGTATGCTGGTTTTCGTTCCAACCACAATTGCAATACTTGAATTTTAACAAGCTGTTAATTTTTCTTAATTAGGTGGTTTTAATGTTTAGAGGGATTATTTACATTCTTAAGCCACATTAAGTTAGTAATAGCTATGCATGCCATGAAGAATAAAAGTCCAATATTCACATTGTGCTGTATTGTAAACAATTAAAAGGAGGTAAAAAATGTTTTTAACTGATCAAATTAAAGACTGAGGTGAATCAATTGGCTCATAATTGGTGAAATTGTGGACACATGGCCACTAAAACTAACCGTTTGGTAAATAATGAAGAATTCAAAGACAAAGCAAATGATAACGAGCCAAACCTGCATTGTGTTAACAAGTTTAAGGAAAAAATTATGAAGGAACTTAAACTTGTGTTCAATTACCTAATTAGGAGCCTATTCACCTGAGTTCTTACCTCTTCTTTGTAATTGTTTGCAATATAACACAATAAGCATAACGAACATGGGATTTTTTTTTCTTCAAAGCATGCATAGCTATTGCTAACATAACATAATATACCTTGCCAAAAATCACTATGAGCATTATTCCCCTCAGATGGTACTGACCAACCCTACTGGCTCACGGATTACTAGGTGTACGAATTATATATTATAATTTTTGAAAAAAATTATACCTAACACATAAAATAGAAAACCTCTGTATCTCTCTGTATGTCTGGTGCACAGCAGCCAGCACGCAATGTGCGCACACACGCACGCACGCATTAATTAGGTATAGGGCCGACTATATGGCCAATTAGTGATTGTGTGCTCCAACGGGTATCAGAGTTCATCTGATTATCAACTCATCACCCATGGTAAGGATAAGCCACAAATCACCTGTGGAGACTGCCACCTACAAGTTCATAACAGTGTAATCTTCAGAGATATATGTAGGAAACTTCATCCGTAAACAGAGGGATATTGAGGCTACAACATTATATAATCCTGACCATGTAGGACTATTGAGGAGGTTTGGTGGAGGGGCTTAAGCGCTTCAAAAACAGCATGTTATCTAACCCTAACCCTCATATGACAACAATCCAGATGTATTTGGTAGGTAAAATAAGGTCTACACTAGCGCAAATCCAAACGTATGACTGTGATTAGGAAAAACATCAATACCATGAAGGATTTTTCCCACCAAATAAGCAAACAATCAAAAGACTTGATTTTATCCAGGCTGGAGTCTCAAAGGGTCTCAGAAACTACACCTCAAAGAGGCTGTAGCCAGACAGAGGTGAAAATTTAACTTTGTCGTAGGACACAACTAAAGACATTTTTGGAAAGGCCTTGACCTGGAGAGTAACATATGTCAATTATTTTTTCCCTGACACCCCAGGGGACTCAGTAGCGCCCCCTAGAAGGGCAAAACTGGCCAAACTTCAAATGCTTCTAATTCTGGAACCAATAGACATATCGGGTAGATATTTAACAGGATGATTAACTAACTAGTCTTTCATAAATAATGTCAGAGCCAGCCTTCAAGCTCTAACAGAAGGGCCTGAATAAAACGTTTGATGCTTAATCATTTGATACTTTGATGATTGAATTAGATAATCAATTGGGATTTTAACTGATTCTATATTGAACATAAATTTTAAGCCCCAAGTCAATAGGATTAGTATTTTTTTAGTTATTGGTACTAATAGTTTAGAACTACAATTCCCCCAAAAACCCAAGAGCTCTACGTAATGGATGGCCTGTGAAAAGATGGCGCCGTCTGTAGTCCGTTCTGAGAAATGCTAGCACTATGGGAGCTGAGAAATCCTATGCATGGGTTTAAATTTCATTCTGTGTAGCACGATAAAAGTCGGACAATCGAAAGAAAATCGTGTTAAGCCATTTTTTCTGACGTTACAGTTTATGGTTAATCCTAACTGCATTGGACATAACGTTATTTATGCTAACCTTCCAATATCCAGTAGGCTATCATATCGGCTGACCATACTTTACCCGAAAATATTCGTTCGGACAGACAGACACTTGTGCTCCGTTTATGCGGTCTTAAAGTGCAGTAGCTATAACATTACCTGGCTTTGATGCTCAACTTCAGTTCCTTAATAGGGAGGTCAAACCACAGTCTATGGGTCAAACCCGTTTTCGTGATTTTTCAGAAAACATATTTTGCCAGCTTATTTTTTCATGTATATTGTCCTAAATGCTACAATATAACAAATAACAATATATAAATCGCTAGCTTGTCAGAAAAAGGACGTTTGTTCGCTTTAAAATTATTTTTTAAATTAGCCCGTTTCACTTCCGTCAGATCGTTGGACGGAAACACATCATCATCTGTGCTGCTTTTAGGATACCGTTATCCTTATTTTTTCAACAACAAGAACCGATATTTTGTGGTATTCGTACAAAACTAATATACTCTACACATTTACTCACATATATTGTTATGGCGTATTGTATTTAATTAAATATGTACTCCCAAAACGCCATAGCCTACGTGCCAAACGTCTGTTTCAAACTTGGCGGGTCCCGCGGCTTCAGAATTCCACTGTATTCGCAACAGTAGCCTAACATTGATTAGCCTACTTGCGTCTGGGTCTGACCCATTTTGACAATGCGCGGCTATTTCATAATTTGTTTATTAAAACCTATTGGCTTTGTTCAGGTAATGCATTCGACCATTCACAACTTGAGGACAGTCTATCCAATCGTGGGTTAGCATAGAGATAATTTAGCGAATAGCGATTGCATAATACTATAAATACAGTATTTGCGCCACAAAGCGTTAGTTTTTATTTCTATTGACAGCATGACCGATTGCTCATTACCACGCGTTTGGATCATCGGGAGCTCGCTTATCGCCAGGCTGCAGGCGCATTTAGGAGCATTTGGACTGGACCAGAACCTGGGGCTAGATTGCCAGATCACCTGGGCTGGCAGAGAGGGCAGAAGGTGGGAACACTTAATGCCTCTTCTCCGCTCGAAACGGGCTGACATCCGCGACGACCCAGATGTGATGGTGATTCACCTCGGTGGGAACAGCATTGGCACGTACGGAAATACAAGGATCAGCCTAATGCGGCGCATGAAGACAGACATCAGGGAAATCGATTTGCTATTTCCCAAAACCAAATTGATGTTTTCGGACATCCTCCCTCGCTGGAACTGGCGGGGTCAGACCGCCACTACCGGATATGGCCTTGAAAGGACCAGACGACGACTAAACGGGGCCATGTTTGGGTTTCTGTCAGACATGGGTATGGGTTGCATTATGCATCCTAACATTGGCTTAAATCATTTAGACACATTTAAATTTAGAGGGTAACGGGCTATTTCTTGACATTTACATAGCCCTGTCCTTACAGCTCTGATGGTCTTACTTCACACCCCAAAGGCTCTTTTCAGAGCCACCTACTTTCTTATCAAAAGATAATTATATCTACACAAGGCACACAATTGCGAATGTAATTTTAACGCATCTAGTCTACAGACAACCATGTTTTCAGTGTTGTTCTCTTCTCGGGTCCCAACTAAGCAGAAATATTTTTTTAAATATTAACAGCGACAGTTATGGGTAGGGTAAAAGGGTAGGGGCCTTTGATTGGAAGCTGTATGCTGCATGTTGTTTTGTAGAACCAATTACACAGCAAACAGAATTTAAAAAGTCATAAACAAAGTGTTTAAAGCGCCACCTTCCCTTCTCTGTTTTTGGACTCGGAATCTATATGTTCCCTTTTCACGTTAATTAAAAAAACACCCATTCGCAATATTAAAATGCTTTATACCATACTGTAGACGAGATTTTGATGAAGATCTACATGTAAAAATGTCGTTGTTCATCTGGAGTAGTGGTGTGTTGTTCGCGAACGAGTCGGCTCTTTGAGCCGGCTCTTTTAGGTGAACGTTGGGAGCCGGCTCGCATATCTGAAGAGCCGATTCGTTTTGTAAATGAACACAAGACAAGTGCTTGTGGTCAACGTGGTCTCACGCGGACTCGTCACATAGCGACGCTTCTGCCCAAGCGTCGCTATGTGACGCCAAAGGTAGCCTTTTGCGTCGTATATTGACGGTTGTGGCCACATAATTTGTCTTTGGTTGTGGCACTTCAATATTATGCTTTTTTTCTTCTTCATCTGGTAGAGAGTTACGTGAACTCTTGTGGTCGGGCTCGCCCACTATCTTAACAGTTCGGGCATGAGCCCGAGTTACATGAACTCCTGTGAGGTTATGTTTAGGGGTTGGGGGTGGGGTACGGGAATCACGAACTCAGAAAGATCTACGCGCACACGGCGAAGACTGAGCGGGCATGCTCGCAGTCGGTTATCATGAGCAAAGCCTTCGCCATAGTAGGATTCGTAAATTCGCGACGAGTCCGTCAAATAATGACACAAAAGGTGTAACGTTCCGTTCCCTTCCTGTCCGTTTTCCGGGTTTTCCTGTTTTCCCTCCGTGTCATGTTGGATTCCTTTGTCCGTGTTTTCCCTGCTGCTGCAGTCTGGGCGTCTTCCTCTGTCTTGTTCGTTTTATTGTCACTTTTGTTTCCGCCTATCGCTCTCCCTACTCGTTGCATGCATTCCTCACCTCTGTGTTTTGCAATCACTCCCGGTTAATTATCACACCTGTTTCTCATTCACTCTTTCATTCCCTGCACTATTTAAACCCCTGGCTGGTTGCTAGTCGGCGCCAGTTCGTTAACTAACCTACCTTGTCTAAGTCTTGTCACGCTTCTGGTCCGGAGTTTTTGCATTCCGCTGTGTTCAATCTGTTCACCTGTTCTGCGGTTGGTAGCTATCTTCCCGTAACATTCGCTGTTGCATGCTACTTACTTGTCTCCCTTCAAATCTCCAGACGCCGTGGTTCCAGCCTCCCTGTAGCAGTGTTTGTCTTCCCTTTATGTTGTGTGAGTGTGTTGCGGTACTCCCACCTCCAGCTCGGGTATAGATCCGCTGTCTAATCTGCCTGGCTATCTCTCGCTGTTGTTCCTGTCCGGCCGCAGCTACCTCCTTTACTTCGGTTACGGTTCCAGGATCCCTGGAGTTCAGCCGGCTCCGACGAGATCTACCCAAGCTACACCTCACCTCCCAGCTCCGTCGGGTTTTCGCCAGCTTACCCTGGCTGTCGACTTAACCTTCATTGAAACCTCCCAGTCGTTACCCTGTCTGTAGAACCCTGCTGCTAACCTCTGCTTTGTACCCTCTAACTCAAGTTGTTAACCCGGTCCAGTTCCTGTTCAGTCCCGGAGTGAGATACTCCGCCAAAGTAAAGTCCAGTTTCGGCTTGGAACATTCGCGCCGTTCCAGAACCTGCACCAGAGTGAATTCTCCCGGTCCAGTTCCAGTCCAGTCCCGGTGTATAGCCCACCATTCCGTTAAAGTCCAGTTCCGGCTTGGAACGTATTCCGTTCCAGCACCCGTTTCCTGAGTGGACCTCCCGGTCCAGTTCCAGTCCAGTTCCTGTCCAGTTCCGGCTGGGAACGTATTCCGTTCCAGCACCCGTTTCCTGAGTGGACCTCCCGGTCCAGTTCCAGTCCAGTTCCTGTCCTGGTCCAGTCCTGTTCCAGTCCAGTTCCTGTCCAGTTCCAGTCCAGTTCCTGTCCAGTTCCAGTCCAGTCCCTGTTTCCAGTTCCGGCTTGGAACAGTAGGGCACTCCCTGCAGCTAGTCCGGCTTGGACTTCCAGTCCTTCACTCCTTTCGGTTCCGGCTTGGAACCCACCTTGTTTTCAAGTCCAGCTCCGGCTTGGAGCAGTCCGTGTAGGACTTTATTTATGTTCTGTGTATTAACCTTGTTTTCCTTTCTGTACAGCTTTGGGACTACCCCAACGCTTAATAAATATTCCTTTTATTTGAATCTGCCTCCTGGTCGTTGCACTTGGGTTCGTCCCGTTTCAGGATCGTAACAGAACGAACTGGCCAAAAACATGGACCCAGCCGACCTGGAACAGATTCGCCACGCCTTCTCCTGCCAAACTGCGGTCAGCGACCAACAGGACCGTCGTTTGGATGATGTCTTGGAAGTACTAAGGGGCATCACGGAGCAGGTAGCTCAACTTTCGCTTCACCAGCCGCTACCGCGGATTCCTGTGGGCCCAATTCCTCCCGCTCCTGAACCACCTCCGGAGGCTCCGGCTCCCACTTCGAGTCGGGAGCCCCGAGTACAACACCCCGAGTTATATCGCGGGGGGTTGGGGAGATGTCGTGAATTTCTAATGAAATGTGACATAGTTTTCCGCATGCAGCCCACCTCCTTCGCCTCAGACTCCTGCAAGATCGCGTTCATCATGAGCAGCTTGGGAGGAAGTGCCCTGGAGTGGGCTACATCTATCTGGGACAGCCAGGCTCCGTTATGCAGCAACTTTGCAGCCTTTACCGCTGAGATGCGGCGCGTGTTTGATCACCCTACCTGCGGGCGAGATGCTACTCAACGTCTGCTCCAAGTTCGTCAAGGCAATCACAGCGTCGCAGAGATGGCCATTCAGTTTCGCACCCTCGCCGCGGAGTCCGGATGGAATGACACCTCCCTTCAGGGGGCTTTCCGCCAAGCTCTTAGCGAGGAACTCAAGGACCAGCTTGCTACTCGGGAAGAGTCCAACTCCCTTAATAGTCTCATTAGCCTCGCCATTGCTATAGATAATCGTCTTCGTATCCGGGCCCGTGAGCGGGGAAAGAGCTCCGGGCGTCATCTACCCTCCGACACTCCTAACGTTCGTCAACACTCCTCTGTCTCTGGATCTAGGGCGTCGACTGGTGTCTCCGAGGAGGAGCCTATGCAACTGGGCAGAGTTTCGGTCGACCCCGAGGAGCGCCAACGCCGTCTTCGCACTAGGTCCTGCTTTTACTGCGGCAAGCCTGGCCATCAGATCGCCTCCTGTCCTATTCGCCCAAAAGAATGGGCTCGCCAGTAAAACTGGGCGTACTGACGAGCCCCATCATCCCTAACCATGCAGCTCAGGATCGCCTTGTGTTCAAGGCTACCCTCCTTTGGAGGGACAAGACAGCATCCTCCTCGGCTCTCATCGATTCCGGAGCCGACGCCAACTTTATGGATATCACCTTCGCCAGGAGGGCCGGCATTCCCACGGAGCTTCTGCCCTCTCCTATTTCAGCTCTTGCTCTGGACGGTCGGAGTTTGGGGCTAGTTACCCACTCCACAGTTCCTATCCAACTTGTTTTGTCTGGCAATCATCGAAAGTCTATTCAGCTCCTGCTCATTCATTCTAAACAATCTGCTCTTGTTTTAGGTCAAACCTGGCTCCGCCTCCACAACCCTCACATTGACTGGAAAGCCGGTCGCATCCTGGCGTGGAGTGCCCACTGTCTAGCCAGTTGTCTCCGTTCTGCTCTACCCCCTCCGGGGTCCAGAAATCCCTGTTCTGTGCAACCTGTGCCCGATTTATCTAATGTTCCTAACCAATATCACGATCTGGTGCAGGTTTTCTCTAAATCACGTGCTCTGTCCTTACCTCCTCACAGGCCGTACGACTGTTGTATCGATCTGCTGGCGGGAGCCAAACTGCCATCTGGCCGCCTCTACAGTCTGTCGGGACCGGAGAAACTGGCTATGGAGGAGTATATTCACGAGTCCCTCGCTTCGGGTATTATCCGTCCATCCTCATCCCCGGTCGGTGCAGGGTTCTTCTTCGTGGGGAAGAAGGATGGCTCTCTGCGACCCTGCATCGACTACCGTGGACTAAATCAAATCACTATCCGTAACAAGTACCCTCTTCCCCTCATTAACACCGCCTTTGAACCCCTCTCGCAAGCGGTTACGTTTACTAAGCTCGACCTCCGTAACGCTTATCACTTGGTGCGTATACAGGAGGGGGACGAATGGAAGACTGCTTTCAACACCCCGTTGGGCCACTATGAATACCTGGTGGTTCCCTTCGGCCTTACTAACGCCCCAGCAGTCTTCCAGGGCATGGTGAACGACGTCTTACGTGACCTTCTCGGGAAGAGTGTATTTGTTTACATCGATGATATATTAATTTTTTCTAAATCCCCCCAGGAACACGTTCTCCACGTCCGGGAGGTTCTCCAGCGGCTGCTGGAGAATCAACTATTCGTCAAGGCGGAGAAGTGTTCATTTCACGTGTCTACTGTCCCGTTCCTCGGCTTCATTATCGAGGAGGGCAGTATCCGGGCGGACCCTGCAAAGATCAAGGCGGTGACAGAATGGCCCCAACCCACCTCTCGCAAGCACCTTCAGCAGTTCCTTGGGTTTGCTAATTTCTATCGCCGCTTTATCCGTAATTATAGTGTCATTGCCGCTCCCCTTACTAAACTCACCTCCGTTGCTTTACCCTTCTGTTGGAATCCCGATGCCCAGCGAGCATTTGATCTGCTTAAGGTTCGGTTTTCCTCAGCTCCTATCCTCTGTCACCCGGACACTTCTCGTCAGTTCACCGTTGAGGTGGATGCCTCCGACACCGGCGTGGGGGCCATTCTGTCTCAACGAGCCGCCTTGGACAACAAGCTCCATCCCTGCGCATTTTTCTCCCGGAGACTGTCCTCCGCGGAGCGAAACTATGATGTCGGGGATCGGGAACTGCTGGCTATCAAGCTGGCTCTTGAGGAGTGGCGCCACTGGCTGGAGGGGGCAGGTAA
Organism: Synaphobranchus kaupii; assembly: GCA_029718625.1. Lineage (NCBI taxonomy): Eukaryota > Metazoa > Chordata > Actinopteri > Anguilliformes > Synaphobranchidae > Synaphobranchus > Synaphobranchus kaupii. The sequence continues at coordinate 50,599,377 of CM056378.1, forward strand.
TCCCTTCCTTGTTTTGACCGACCATCAGAACCTTATTTATTTAAAGACTGCCAAGAGGCTTAATGCCCGTCAGGCTAGATGGTCGTTATTTTTTGCCCGTTTCAATTTCTCTGTTTCTTTCCGCCCCGGTTCCCGTAATGTCAAGGCAGATGCCTTGTCCCGTATTTTTTCCCTCCCCTCCAGTCCTGCTGATCCGGAGCCCATTCTACCGGCTTCCTGTGTGGTGGCTGCGGTCTCCTGGGAGATCGAGGGTATCGTGAAGGCCGCTCAGACCTCCCAACCAGATCCCCGCAGTAACCCTAACTCCTGCCTTTTTGTGCCCAATTCCGTCCGCTCCCAGGTCCTGGAATGGGTTCACGCCTCGTGCCTGGCATGTCACCCAGGTGTTGCCAGAACGATCGCCCTTGTCAGGAGGAGTTTCTGGTGGCCTACCCTTAAGGGGGATACCCGTGCTTTTGTCCTGGCCTGCTCTGTGTGCGCCAGGAGTAAGGCATCCCACCAGCCTCCCTCTGGTCTTCTCCTTCCCCTCCCTGTCCCGGGCCGTCCTTGGAGTCACATTGGCGTAGACTTCGTCACCGGTCTGCCATTGTCAGAAGGTAACACCGTTATCCTGACAATAGTGGACCGGTTCTCCAAGGCGGTTCACTTTGTTCCCCTCCCTAAACTCCCGTCTGCCCTTGAGACCGCTGAGCTCTTGGTGTTGCATGTGGTCAGGCTGCACGGGATCCCCTCGGACATTGTGTCTGATCGTGGGCCCCAGTTCTCCTCCCGGGTTTGGAAGGCGTTCTGTGTGGCCCTGGGTGCTTCGGCTAGTTTATCTTCTGGTTTTCATCCCCAGTCTAACGGCCAGGCAGAGAGGGCGAACCAGGACCTGGGGGCCGCCCTGCGGTGTGTCACTGTGCGTAATCCCGCCTCTTGGAGCCGTTTTCTCCCCTGGGTGGAGTACGCTCACAACTCCCTTAAGTGTGCCTCTACTGGGTTATCTCCGTTTGAATGCTCGTTAGGCTATCAACCCCCTCTCCTGTCGGCCCAGGAGGCTGAGGTAGCTGTCCCCTCTGTTAAGTCCCATCTACTAAGATGTAAACGCATGTGGAGGCTTACGCGCACCGCACTCCTTCGCTCCAATTCCCGTTCCCAACGTCTGGCGGACCTTCACAGGACCGCAGCCCCGCAGTATAGGGCCGGTCAGCAGGTCTGGCTCTCTACCGCCAATATTTCCCTTCCCTCCTCATCCAAGAAACTCCAGCCCCGCTTTATTGGTCCCTTCCCCATCATTTGTTTAGTTAATCCTGTTTCAGTTAAACTTTCCCTCCCTGCCTCCCTCAAAGTTTACCCTGTTTTTCACGTTTCCCAGATTAAGCCTGTCTCCTCCAGTCCCCTCAGTACTCCCTCCATCCCTCCTCCTCCCGTCCGAGTTATCGACGACGCCCCGGCCTACACGGTTAACCGTGTTATTGATATCCGCCGTAAGGGCCGGGGCTTCCAATACCTCGTTGACTGGGAGGGTTATGGTCCCGAGGAGCGGTCGTGGCTCCACAAGAGCCTTATTCTGGATCACTCACTCATCATGGATTTCCATAAACTGTTTCCTGATAAAACCAGGCCTCCTGGTACGCCAGGTGGCGTACATTGAGGGGGGGGTACTGTAACGTTCCGTTCCCTTCCTGTCCGTTTTCCGGGTTTTCCTGTTTTCCTCCGTGTCATGTTGGATTCCTTTGTCCGTGTTTTCCCTGCTGCTGCAGTCTGGGCGTCTTCCTCTGTCTTGTTCGTTTTATTGTCACTTTTGTTTCCGCCTATCGCTCTCCCTACTCGTTGCATGCATTCCTCACCTCTGTGTTTTGCAATCACTCCCGGTTAATTATCACACCTGTTTCTCATTCACTCTTTCATTCCCTGCACTATTTAAACCCCTGGCTGGTTGCTAGTCGGCGCCAGTTCGTTAACTAACCTACCTTGTCTAAGTCTTGTCACGCTTCTGGTCCGGAGTTTTTGCATTCCGCTGTGTTCAATCTGTTCACCTGTTCTGCGGTTGGTAGCTATCTTCCCGTAACATTCGCTGTTGCATGCTACTTACTTGTCTCCCTTCAAATCTCCAGACGCCGTGGTTCCAGCCTCCCTGTAGCAGTGTTTGTCTTCCCTTTATGTTGTGTGAGTGTGTTGCGGTACTCCCACCTCCAGCTCGGGTATAGATCCGCTGTCTAATCTGCCTGGCTATCTCTCGCTGTTGTTCCTGTCCGGCCGTAGCTACCTCCTGTACTTCGGTTACGGTTCCAGGATCCCTGGAGTTCAGCCGGCTCCGACGAGATCTACCCAAGCTACACCTCACCTCCCAGCTCCGTCGGGTTTTCGCCAGCTTACCCTGGCTGTCGACTTAACCTTCATTGAAACCTCCCAGTCGTTACCCTGTCTGTAGAACCCTGCTGCTAACCTCTGCTTTGTACCCTCTAACTCAAGTTGTTAACCCGGTCCAGTTCCTGTTCAGTCCCGGAGTGAGATACTCCGCCAAAGTAAAGTCCAGTTTCGGCTTGGAACATTCGCGCCGTTCCAGAACCTGCACCAGAGTGAATTCTCCCGGTCCAGTTCCAGTCCAGTCCCGGTGTATAGCCCACCATTCCGTTAAAGTCCAGTTCCGGCTTGGAACGTATTCCGTTCCAGCACCCGTTTCCTGAGTGGACCTCCCGGTCCAGTTCCAGTCCAGTTCCTGTCCAGTTCCGGCTTGGAACGTATTCCGTTCCAGCACCCGTTTCCTGAGTAGGGGTGGGTATCGTTTCAATTTTATCGATTCCGATTCCGATTCTGCTTATCGAATCCGGTTCTTATCGAATCTCGGTTCCGATTCCAATATCTTTTGGAGAGAAAAAAAGAACACATTTCAAGAACAAAAATTAGCCACCTTTATTCTTGGAACATTTAGGCTATAATCAACTGTCTGTGACAGGAAGGTTTCTTTTTCCCTTCATTTATAAAAATAAATATTACTCTTTCTTATAAGGAATAATCAACAAAAACTATTACAAACCAAAACTATTTAAATAAATAATGGAGAAATATAACAAAAAAATAAAATTAGAATATAACAAAATATGTGTAGTGAGCAGTGTTTTTTTTCTTTCTCTCAACCCGACTTGATCAAATGAGTCAAATGAAAGTCCGAAGTTCTCTTGTCCGAGAAAGCACGCTGTATCCACTATCGATTGACAACGCAAACAGGTGACTTACTATTGAGACCAATCTTCCGGCATGCGCTGCATGCTATTGATCTCAAAGCTGCATGCATGCCAAGCTTGTGAGAGACTAGTTAACGTTACGGTCGTGTCTATTCTGTTCAATAGCATCAGCAATATCACAGTACAGATATTCAATGCATTGATAAATTGGGAGCCAACTGCACAACCGCGAGTTTTTGAAATGTGTTCAAATTTGTAACTGTTCTCAACAATGCGTTATTAAATAATAAGTGTAATTAGAGTACCATAATTGCATTATTCCTTTATAAATACGTTAATGAAAACAGTCAGGAATTGGTAGTGTCCTCAGACTTTTGGTCCCTACTGTATAACATGCATAACAAAGAGAATTAACTGTGGATAAATCTGAGGTACGTAGGCTACTTACCTTACACTGCGCAGCTATCCCTCTTCAAACTTGAAACTTGCGAGCGTTGTCCCACTTATTACCGACGGTGATTGTAAACCATTCATATTTTAAAATGGCTATTAACCAACTAACGTTAGCTTGCTTGCACATCAGCTAAAGACCACAGTTTCACTTATATTTTCAGTTAACGTTAACTTAACTACCGAGTGATGTATTCGGTTTAACAAGCTCAGCAGACTAGCTCATTAGCTAATGATCGTAAGGTTAGTTACTGATGTATTATCAATTTAGCTAACCTAGGTACGTTTACGTGCAAACTGTGTGTGCTAATTCGTTATATGTGCTCTAATTTAAAACAGCTAGCTACTTCTGACTAGGCTATATGTAATTACTGGAATCTAATAATTATACAACTAACGATACTAAACGTGCGCCACTTGATTACATGCAGAATAAGCATGTCTGCCGATAAAGAATGTTCCTTAAGTACACAACAAATGGTAACGTTGTACACAACAAATGGTAACGTTGTACACAACAAATTACAATGGAGTTTGAAGGGGGGAACTTATTTTTCATGACAACGGTCGATCCAGAATGTAAACAGTAGCAATGTGCTTTGCTAAGTCGCTGACGTAATGCGTAACAAATGATGTGACGTTAGGTCCACGTAGCAGGTCCTGGCAGATAAGTGAAACTTATGGACTGTAAAAAGCTCACTGCAGTTCACTCGGGAGCGCGACTGAAATGTATGCAACAGTTAGGAACCGAGAAGCAGAATCGAAATGCACGTGTCTTAACGAATCCACGGTTCTTGGAAATTTGTTAGCGGTTCCAACTTGGAACCGGTTCTTGATACCCAACCCTATTCCTGAGTGGACCTCCCGGTCCAGTTCCAGTCCAGTTCCAGTCCAGTTCCTGTCCTGGTCCAGTCCAGTTCCTGTCCAGTTCCTGTTTCCAGTTCCGGCTTGGAACAGTAGGGCACTCCCTGCAGCTAGTCCGGCTTGGACTTCCAGTCCTGCACTCCTTTCGGTTCCGGCTTGGAACCCACCTTGTTTTCAAGTCCAGCTCCGGCTTGGAGCAGTCCGTGTAGGACTTTATTTATGTTCTGTGTATTAACCTTGTTTTCCTTTCTGTACAGCTTTGGGACTACCCCAACGCTTAATAAATATTCCTTTTATTTGAATCTGCCTCCTGGTCGTTGCACTTGGGTTCGTCCCGTTTCAGGATCGTAACAAAAGGCCTCCTTCTGCGTCTAAAGGATGACGGCGTAGGAGCTGCCCAAGCGTCGCTATGTGACGACTTGGGAGTGAGACCAGGCTGTTGTGGTCTTGGTGGAACTGTAACCAAGAGAATAATTTTTAGGCCAAAAATGAATAAAACCACTATAAGAAAATAACATTAATAATAATAATAATTTAAAAACAAGTTTAATTGTTGGTCAGTTTAATTGTTCTGATGCTGCAGTTTTGCTCATTTATTTTTTTATGCATTTATTTATTTGTCTTTTGTTATGACGCAATATTATGTTCTATTTTATGAGTGTCTCTTTTGTTTTGAAATGTTCAACTACGCACGGTGTTTATTGTGCAATTTATTTCAAGACGTAAGAATGCCCTACTTTCAATGCACATGTGTAATAGCGTCTTACTGTTTTTGCATTTATTTAAATAGTTTTCATAACAAACAAAATGCTAAATAATGTTGTTTTGGTAATTAGAAGGTAGAGTAAGATTCCTTTGAACAATTTAAGTGGTAGATGTGCACAAACACCAATCATAGGTCAAAATATCGCTAACTTTGGCCGATTTTGAAAAACCGGAAATGCTACTGAATGAAGAGCCGTTTGGAAGCCGAAAGAGCCGGCTCTTATTGGTGAGCTGAGCCAAATGAGCCGACTCACTGAAAAGAGCCGGAATGCCCATCACTAATCTGGAGTTTACTGACCTATAGCCACATCAGAAAACATTTCAGAGCGCCTCTTTGCCAGCATATCTTGGACCAATCGGATTTGAACAATCGGCATGATGTCAAGACGGGTTGGCTACAATTTGAATAACATTTCATTTCACTATTACAAAATCCCTTCTGGGGTTATTTCGAATAAGGTGGCGAGCACCTTATTTTTTTGGTGCCATTTTGCTTCTGAAGTGGCTGTAGAATTCTAAGTCCCACAGGACGCGCAGCACATGTAACGTTTTCAGGACACCTAAATAGACGAAAGTATCGATACATACCGATCGATTAACACCTAAAACATTTCACAGTGAGTTTTTCTTGTAATAAAATGTGTATTAACGACTTCAATGTGGCTGGATGTTTTATAATGACCCCATTGATTTCGGTACAGCGTTAAGTAGCTATAGGCACAAATGCTCGTAAACAGTCAAATTAGCATAATAATTTCTGGCTTCTAAAGTAAAAAAAATAACATTGTTGAAGTGTAAGTACACTTCTGAAACAAATGAATAGCTTAATCTACCGTTTAGTAGATTTCCTTGTTAAATTAGGCTACATGTTGAAATGAGCCCAGACGTCAATTTTGTTTTTTGTTTTGTGTGTGGAATGCCCATTGTGATTACATTGCGGGCAGAACGTTCGACCTCCCTATCCTTAATGCGTTTGATTTCTTTTGAGCGATGAGAGAGTGCTGCACACATCGATATAGCTACAGAGCAACATAAAATGGTAAACGCCACAACTTTCCACGTTGGCCTAAAGCTACAATGTTATATCCTACAATAAACGGGAGCACTCGCTCTTCTTCACAAACATTTATCGCATAATGCAGTACTGTGTCATGCTGCTTGACAAAATATAGGCTATTTCTGCACGCCATGGGTTGAAGGTGAAACATATAAACGGCTAATGTTTGACCATCCTTCAAATTAAAACATTTCTTTCCAGTCCAGCGCCCACCACAGACCCACTGAACAATCGATGTTATGTGAAAACCAAAACTAAATACATAAGATACATTAACGTTATGTGTATGATTACATTCACATAAATAATGATTATTGCGTTCACTTGTTTATTTTGCTTAATCCGCCGTCCGTGGAATAGGCAAGCTACCGGTAGATCCCGAGTCCCGACCGCTCTCTCAAGCTTTCCGTGAACCAGCCTTGCGCGTCTAGCTAACGTGAGGTGTAGCCTAAATTGAGACGTCGTGATGGAAATGGCCACTGTGAAAATTTTACGTTAGCCTATTTTGCAAGTATAGGAATGTCCATGTTGGACTGATATAATGAACTATTGTGTCTACTTTATAGATTAATGTTGAAGGCTTCGTGGGCTAACTTTACCTTGTTGAAATCGCCCCACAGCCTTACCACAATGCGAATTCAGATAAATGAGCCGCGAATAGTTACTAAAATGTTTAATAGCCATCTCATTAACTATCGTTATTAACAAACTTTGATTAACGTCGCCGTTATATGTTGTTCGAAGCTGTACGTGAACAAAACAGGCTTAGCCAACAAGCTAGCCTATATGATAGGCCGTCATATGCATCGAGAGGGGTGTACATTTAGGTTGACAGACATGTCAATTTAATTCAATTTATCCCTAATTTAGCCAATTTTACCCGGATATAGCCTGGCTACATCCTAGGACTAACGTTACAATGGTCGTTTTTCATCAAGCGTCAGCGGGGCAATGTTAGTAAAGCTGGAGGATTGCGTCTGTTGAGTTAGCAGCGGGTGGGTCTGCGAGCGGAGCCCTCAGCCCAGTGCACCAGCGAACGCTACTCCGGCCAACTCGTCCGCTGACCCGCTATCCTCTAGCTATCTGGGCGGTTTTTCACGAGACGGCATTTCATCAACTTTTCGGCAGGTTACTAGTAATGTAACGCATCTTGAGATGTGAAGTCTGTCCTTAGAAATATTAGACATTTGAAAACCATTTCATTATTATGCACAAGATAGCTGTTAGCTACACTCACCGATGAGGTTTTTTAAATCATGCCTCTCTTTTTTCTGTGTGGGCTAAAAAAAAATTTGAACCCAGAAAATTTTTTAAATGTGATTGCCTGCTTCTATTGACTACCATATTGTGAACTTTTGATACCTAGATTGCGCTGGGGCGACTATGTTGACTTTCACAACGCTCCATTGGAAATACTATTTCCGGGCCATGGCAGCCATCTTGCGGCGGTGCCATTGCGGAAGAACCAAATTGAATAGGGCTGAATGGAACCACGTGACCACGTTGCCTTTCTAGTTCTTATATAGTTCTGTGGGGAGGAGCTATGTCTGGTACCGCGTTTCTCGGTTACAACAGCAGAATGGTATCTCATTAGTATGCATAAGCTCGGACTGTGATAGGCCGAAAACATCACGTGTGAGGGTAGTAGAATATGACGTCACGCGTCCCACTGCTTTTCTTGGCAAGACACGCCCTGCATAGCATTCAAGCGCTAGGATTGGCCAGGCGTCCATGCTCACACCTCGGGGTAAAGAGGTGGCTCGAAGGGAGCACACAAACCGGAATGTACTACAAAGTCATAACCAAGATATATGTCGAATTCAAAGGTTTTTGTGAGTTCGTGATTCCCGTACCCCACCCACAACCACTAAACATAACCTCACAGGAGTTCACGTAACTCGGGCTCATTTTGGACATAATGTCTCAATTACGACTTACCCATGATGTAGTTGATTGATGGAAACCATTTTCAGATAATTCCATGCTGTCCCTTCTTTTGGACATACACACATTGCTAATGCTAGCGCAACTCGTAGGAAACTAGTAGCATCCACTACCAAACGCACTTAAACACTCCAAGGTGCACCCAAAGCAAATAAAATACGATGACAGTCTATCGGGGTTATTTTCAGTGATTATACCATCATTTTTCAAGTCAAACTATCGTTGAATCCTTTACTTTGTGCTCACCTAAATTCTCTGTGGAAGTACGGCGTTAGTTTAGTAGCTAGGTAACGTAAAGTAGCCTATAGCTCTGCCGGCCAAAAACAATATTGCGCGTGTGAAAGAATCAGACTCGTAGTATTGTTAGCTAACGTTCAGGTAAGATGGTATTTCGGTGTGTATTTCAAGGTTGTTCAAATCATGCAAAAAAAAAATGGGCACCACAAAGTTTTCACCGATTTCCAGTGGAAGATCAACAAATTAATTAATTAATTAATTAATACCTTGCATTTATATAGCGCCTTTCTCAATACTCAAAGCGCTTACAGTGATGAGGGGGAAACTCGCCTCTACTACCACCAATGTGTAGCACCCACCTGGGTGATGCAGCGGCAGCCATTTTGCGCCAGAATGCTCACCACACATCAGCTGAGGTGGAGAGAGAGAGAGCGAATGATTATTAGCCAATTAAACTGGGGGATGATTAGGTGGCAGATTGAAAGAGCCAGGTTGGGAATTTAGCCAGGACACTGGGGAAACCCCTACTCTTTGCGATAAGTGTCATGGGATCTTTAATGACCACAGTGAGTCAGGACCTCGGTTTAACGTCTCATCCGAAAGACGGCATCTCCTACAACACAGTGTCCCCATCACTGTACTGGGGCATTGGGATTTATTTGACCAGAGGGAAGATTGCCCCCTACTGGTCCACCAACACCAACAAAGAAAACAGCTGTGGCTCCTTGCTGCTCGCATGGATGTCACCAATTGAGACTCTAAAAAAGTTTGTAGTGACCATTTCACAGAGGATGACTATGTGAAAATCAAAAAAGGACGGGCGGGACACCCTCTACTGAAGGAGACTGCTGTGCCATCACCTGTTTTTCTTCATGCACCGAAAACAACTGACGAGCAAGTAACTAATAAATGACTAATTGCATGCGTGATCTATCTATTCAGCTAGCTAGCTAGCTAGTTGCCACGATTGGGAAGTCATGGAAGTGGTCAAACTTTTCCTGCAAATTGGTAGCCAGTGTGCTTGCTTGTATATGCTGTGTTATTCTGTAGCATGTTTGTGTTTAGCTGACTTGTTGTCTACCAAATATGTAACTTTACGGCAAAACGGATTGTGTCGGCAACTGTGGAGTACAGCAGATAGCCTACAGGCAGATACCCTGGCTAATCTACAGCTAGCTCCGCCGCCGTACTTCCACTGAGAATTTAGGTGAGCACAAAGTAAAGGATTCGACGATAGTTTGATTTGAAAAATGATGGTATAATCACTGAAACTAACCCCGATAGACTGTCGTCGTATTTTATTTGCTTTGGTTGCACCTTGGAGTGTTTAAGTGCGTTTGGTAGTGGATGCTACTACTTTCCTACGAGTTGCGCTAGCATTAGCAATGTGTGTATGTCCAAAAGAAGGGACAGCATGGAATTATCTGAAAATGGTTTCCATCAATCAACTACATCATGGGTAAGTCGTAATTGAGACGACATGTCCAAAATTCCGAACTAACCCTTTAAGATAGTGGGGTTGTATGCTCCACGCTACTGTGGCATTTCCAGTACCCTGTTTCTCGGTTACAACAGTAAAGGTGTTGTAAGAAGCCGTGTTGTCGGCCTGTGACATACCTCTTCGGGAGGGCACACTTTTCAAGAAGTACACAAACATTTTGGTCACATAAATATGACGTAAAGCTTTGTCTTAAAAAAATGAGGCGCAGCTTCGTTGACGTTTTCCTTCAAGACTTTCCAGCCAAATGGCGACTCAAAACTAGCCTAAAATATATTTTTAACCGAAACCAATGTATTTGAAATAATCATATTTTACTTTTTAACATAAGTGCGTGCTTTGCAAATTTTAATTTTTACCAGTGACTGCACTTTGAAAGTATCCCGATTTAGCTGTAAAACCGCGGATATGGCAACACTGGTGGGACGTCTAAGGACCTGCTTACGACACTTCCACTGTGCGGTCGGAAAATAGTATGGCAGATATTTTTCGCGGACTGCTAAACAGTGCACATTAAACAGCACACTTCTGCCAGTGCACTGTATGCAGGAGACAGGGTGCAGAAGACAGGGCTCTGATTCGGACACAGCCCAAAAGAACACCTGCTTGCCCCATTGTCATCAACTGCATTCACCTCTGCAGGGCTGTGTCCGAATCAGAGCCCTGTTCCCTGTCCACTGTCCCCTGTCCACTCAGACCCCTGTCTACTGTGTGCCCTGTCCCCTCACATTGCAAGCAGTGTGCAAAAGAAATCCCGCAAAACTCTTTCCAAACTAGTGAGGAAGTAGTTTGTAATATCTTTTTAAATTTTTTAATTTTTATTGAGAATAACAATAACAATCAGTTAACATATGACAATTGTTACAAAGTGTAGACTATGAATGAAGATAGAATTAACAAAAATAAAAAAGAGTATTTCGTAATATGACCCACTCTTGTACCATAGATATGCATATACGCTCTACGTCTTTTACGTTTTTTACTTCCGAGTTACTGAAATTGTCGGGTGAGTGCACAGTTCTGCAGAAGAGTGTGCTCCTGAATTCCCTCAACAAAACCCCGGAAATAAGGGGTTCATCCTGGTATTTTAAGTGCTCCCATTTGTGAGTAAAAGTCGCCCACTCAAAAGTTTTTTGACGAAGTGGACTCAAATATGCGTACTCAAAAGGGTGTAGGGTTCTGATTCGGACACAGCCCCGGACTCCAGAACGGGGCGCAATTGTTCATACGCCACAAGGGGGCGTACTGCCCATTATGGTTCATAACAGCAATTCACTTCTAAATATCACCAAAGCCCATATACAATCTCTGATATTACTCAGCGTGCATTTTTAATTTAAAACACAACCTTCCTGCACCGATGAAGGTCTAATTCACTGAAACATTTTTACTTGTTTTGTAAGTACTGTATGTGAGCTTAAATAAACTGACGTTGATTCAGTGAAGACTGATATTTTTGCAGCATGTGATTAGCTTCTGTACTTTTTTACAATCAAAAACACAAGAAATATGATCTGAATACTTCTTTAATACATTTTCATTTAATGTCACCAAGACATGCCAGTGTCATGTGTTAGGAACCCCCAAAGCAGCCCCATGTTCTCCCAGATGCACTACAGCGCTCATTGCTAACTTTGTTGACTCGCCGGTCAAACACAAGCATGTGCTCTCTACCAACACAGCTGATGTCACTGGCACTTCTTCTCCCACCACAGTTGACCAGTCAGGCTCCTACAGATGGTTCCTCATCAACCTGTCAGACTGACACCCACCCTCCCTCTGTGACAGCAGTATGCTCTGTGGGGCTGGCCAGCCATGGTCCTTGGCACAGTCCAAATTTGATACCAGACCATGGGGGCCCATCCACACACTAGAACAGTGCCTTACAGATACCAGACCAAGGGGCCCGTTCACACACTAGAACAGTGTCTTACATATACCAGACCATGGGGCCCATCCACACACTAGAACAGTGCCTTACAGATACCAGACCATGGGACCCATCAGCACTCTAGAACAGTGCCTTACAGATACCAGACCATGGGACCCATCAGCACTCTAGAACAGTGCCTTACAGATACCAGACCATGGGACCCATCAACACTCTAGAACAGTGCCTTACAGACACTAGACCATGGGGCTCATCCACACACTAGAAGAATGCTTTACAGATAACAGACCATCCATGGGACCCATCCACACACTAGAACAGAGATACCAGATCATGGGGCCCATCCACACACTAGAACAGTGCCTTAAAGATACCAGACCATGGGGCCAATCCACACACTAGAATAGTGCCTTAACACTACTGCACTGTAGTTAATACTGCAGCACACGACAGTGTATATCACAGTGTCAGGTGCAGCAACCATTATTCTCCTGGGTAAGTGGAAAACAATGCGAGAGGGAAATTAATAAACCAATTTTGGACTGGCTGTATGTTTGTTACTTTTGTTACAATTTCCTTTTGAGTTTGCTTTATATGCACTGTCATTAAAAATAGTGGAGAGTATTGAGCTACTGTGAAGTACAAAACCTACATTATTCTGATAATTCAGGCCCTGGAGACTGCAGGCCAGGAGCTGTCTAGATTTGCGCATCATAGGATGGACTAAAAAAGCTCTTATTATGAAATGTGTGGCAGTGTTCATGTGAGTAAAATGTACAGCAGTTACCATGGTGTGTGAAATCAGAAAAGAAATCGGAAACAATTGGGCTATTCTTTGTCCATGATTCCACTGAGCCACTTTACAATGTGCTGCTGTGCCAGCTTCATCCGAATGCCTTGTTAACATCCCACAGCATGAGAGCGTGATATTTAGCATGAAAGTCCTCATTGTTGTTTTTTTTTTGTTTTTTTTTATGCTTTCTCCCCAATTTGGAATGCCCAATCGTATATATATATGTGCTCATTGCTGGAACCTCTGCTATCGATTCAAGAGTACGCAGGCAAGCACACACTCTCATCTGAAGCATGTGATTCCAAGTGCCGCTTCTTATCATGCCGCAGTTCATAAGTCGGGCTTGCCCAGAGACGAGGAGGAGGAGGAAGACACTTCACATGCAGTTTAACACACGGACTTGTAGACACCTCATCAACCAGCAGGGGTCGCTAGAGAGGGATTAGATGTGGATACCGGCTGAATTAACCCTCCTTAACCCTGTGTGATTAGACTCACAATTGTGCACCACCCTGCAAGGCTCTCAGCATGTTTGGGGTTTGTTTTGATGTTTTTCCTCATCCATGGACTAGAACAGGGCCCTAAAAGGATGATAACTTATTGAGCACTGAAGTATAACCACGCAGACAAAGTATCAGTTGGCACCTTTATTACTTCTCGTAAGAATTTGCAGAGTTGGCAGGATAAATGTACAGATGTTAAATCACAGATTTTAATCTCTTGGCAAATCAATCTACAGTATCATGTGGTCCTAAAACATGCCCCTGATTACATTTGCTATGTAGCACCTTTGCATGCACACATGTAAATTCCCAGGCAGGATTCCGTTCTTTTGTGTGAGACCATGTGAGGGTCAGCTGACCTGGGATTTTGCATCCCCGTGAAGGGTGTTCCTGCCTGGCCTCTTTTAAAACTGCAAGGCGTTAGTGGTGCAGGGTGCGGATTATCCACCTTTAAGAATGTGACCCTGTTTCACACAAAGCCTTAAGCCCTCCTGGAAGGTACTGTATATGGAGAGCCAAAGTCTCCTCATAGTATGCAAAAAAATGGGAAATTAACTTGTAATACTATAGATGCTTGGCTTCTCTGTATACAGTATAGCAGCCATCATTTCCAGCAATGTAAGTAAGGCGGTTCTTGTCGCAATAACTTGAAACTACCAGATTTACATTGGTCCCATTGTTAGTATGCAGCTACCAAGAAAACTACTTCTACTCTCACTTTTGAGCTGCGAGCAAAGCAGACCACCGTGGCCTCCAGTTCTGCCCAAAATTAATCTTTATTAATCAGCTGTAACTGCTATTAAAAGATATTGAAATTTGTTACTAGATGAGTGCACCTTCTTACCAGTTACATTCATCTTTTTTAAACACTAATGATACTGTTTTTTAGCATTGGTCTCAGTGTATAAACTTCTAATTTCTCTATTTAGTCAATTAATTTTGAGTGTTGACAGTATGTCAATTTCCGAAAATAACTTGATAGTTGACCCAAAATTGATTTTAATATCATATTTTGCCTTTCAATGTGCTCTATGATGCATTCAATGAAGAGTTTTAGGAAAATTTGCTATCTACATGAACTTGACTAAATGTCTAGCACCATTAGCATAGATAGACTACTACAAAAGGAATCTACATACCAGCAGGTAGCATGCTCAGAGTTGAGTGCTAAAATTACCTTTCATTAACGTCCAACCAATTAGTTTAGCCTTGGTGTTCATTTGCAAGTTTAACATGTATTGACACCTTACCTGATATTATGGTTGTAGTTAGAAGCAGTTTGAAAATCTTTATAAGAATAGAATTGTGATAGTGTGACCTAAAGTAGTCTGCAGTCAGTATGCTACTTTACTAAACTACTATTAAAATATCATACGATATTTTATTTTTTTATTCTACAATATGCTTTATTTTATTATATGTTCAAGATTTTCAACAAATTCGGTACAACTATTCTTTGTATGCACAGTACATCATATTGAAAAGCAAAAAAAATAATATTTCCATTTTTGGAGAACCACCACTTTAAACATTAAGTAATGTGTAACCTGTGTGTATCGTGGTAGAGCTGACTCAGCCATTTAAAACATGATCATGCTCTATCATTCTATTATGCAACACTCTGAATAGGGACTATGAATGTGGAGAGAGAGGGGGCCACTTTCCGCCTCTTCTTTGTTCCGCCTCTTTCTTTTGACTTCTTGCTCTTGGCTTTGAGAGTAGGCGTGTTGGCTGTGGCGGTGGTGAAAAAAAGCTTTTCTGTCAGGGCTTCTAAGTGCTGGCGCTCCAGGTCCTGAGCGACCACAGGCATGGTGGCTGTGGAGATGGCGCTTTCATCTGCCGTTCTCTGAGGGCTGTCTTTGACCTCACCGCCGAGGGTGACCACATTCACTGAAAGACCCACTGCCATTTTTCTCCTTTTCTTATTGCCTGGCCTAGTTTGTGACCTTGGTCTCTTTGCTTTAAACAGAGTGGCGGTGGACGCACTGGCTGCTATGCTGGGAGTCATCTCCGTTTGAGCCTCCGCCACCTGAGGCGGATTTAATTTATCTATGGTACCAGAGCTGTTGTCTACTGCCATTTCAGATGTGATTACATGAACAGAAACCTCCTCTTTTCCCCCCAGATCCATAACACTGTCCATGAAATTGTTTGTATTGCCCTCCTGTTTATGACTCAGTTGGACGGGGTTGTTCACAAGATGGTTCTTGTCCAGGACGTCTTCTGCTCTGTGACAGGAAGCTGCAGCGGCCTCCTCCATTTTGAACTGTTTTACCATTTTAATTGTTTGCTTTCTTTTCCTTCCCTTACCTTTTCCCTTCCTTCTTCGATTCTTCCGATTTTTGCCAGTCTTATTTTTCTTCTTCTTGTCAGCGCCCTGTGTGTCCCCTCTGGAGGTCTCAGAGGAGGAGGAGGAGCTGTGGGAGGAGGAGACGGTCGCCAGCACTTTGATGAAGTCCTCAGCAGCTGAGACCACGTTCCCGAGGGACGGCTCCTCGGGGCCAGGGGTGGGTTGGGAGCCAGAGGAGGCACGCTGCCTTGTGCTTTCTGTCACATCCCCCTCTTCTCCGACTGGTACATTCTGTGCTCGAGGGGCAATAGTGAGCTGATCAATAACATCAATGCCTCCAAAGTCATACGGTATCGACTCTTTGGCCACAGCAACTGGGACCTTGTCGTACTTTTTGCACCTTTATAAATACAAAGAAATAGAAAATGTATTTTTATATTCACCCAGAATCAGCTGTCTGTCCATTTCAACTCCGTAAACACAGTGTATGCACTAAAATGTATCAACTCTAAATTTTCTTTCATACTTACACTCCATACCAGTGGCGTTCCACACATTGCTCTTCGTATGTGAACTCAAAGCAGGGAACCTCAATGACATTGAAAAAAGCCTGTCCCACCACCCTGGAGGAAGTGTCATTCACTCTCCTCAGACAAGCCTTCAATCTGAGAAAGATAATGAGACCAAAGATAACATATGAACAGTGCGATCGTTCATTGATACCTTAAAAGGAAGAGATCTGTGTCACAAACATTTCTGTTTCTTGTATTCAAAAGCGCATTTTCTTATTTCAAATTAAAAAAATTATATTCATTCCAAAAAAAATTTTTTTTTTAAATCAAGAGGGAAATGCAACCCAAAAACAAAGATTTGAATTTTATGTGAAAAAAAAGTTATTTCTATAGTTTTTTTTTGCCCACTTTTACATAATTTAGACATAATTTTGTTCTCATCAGATCTTCCATTCAGAATTTCATGAGTGGGCAGTATCTGTGCTTGGCATATAGGCTAATAAAACTCACGCATTATCGCAGTCGCAGTGGCAGATGCTATGCCACTTAAAGTTGGTGTAGCCGAACTTGGACGAGAATGGATGGATGACATGGGGGCAATGGTCATGCACGCGGCAACAGCTGTCCGTCTCTGCGAATTCACCTGCAAGAAGTCAAGATACAGTCAGAGCGCAAGGTCAGTGTTCTGCACAGAAAGAGCAAACAATTGTAGAAACGTAGCCTGATTGCATAACAGTTGCACGCTAAAGTTATGCACATTTATACGCTTGACTTATACGTAAACCATGTAGGCTATGTGTTATTGCACTTTTATAAAGCCAATTTAAAAAACATTCTCGGAGAAAGGTTACAAAAAAAATTTTCATCGGTATTTCGTCAATAAATTATAACCAACTAAATCAATAGCCTATACTTACCCAAATGATCATAATGATCAGCGATATTGCCAGCGCCGCACCAGAGCGTCCCGGGGTAAGTGAAGCCTCGCTTTGAGCGGTGCAGAACTTGGCTGCTAGCCTCTGAGTTCTGTTCGTCCACCGTCAGTGGTCTTTGAGCGATCGGTCCTTTTGTTGTCTTTCTCGTAAGCTGTGATCTCTCCCGGAAAGCTTGACAGGTGGATTTAGCCTCGGTCATGTCGGCCAAATTCTTCACGGAATAGCCCGGCTTAACTCTCTGTTCTTTAAACCCTAGCCGGCAAACATACATGAACGACTTCACCTGGATATGTTTGCCTGTCTCAGAACAGTCCACCAGATTACCCACAGGATCGTATACCAAACGGACCTCCTCAATGCCGTCTGACGCCCGGTGGATGTAATTATCCCTAAACCTGGACATTTTGGTACAAAGGGTACTATTTAACATGTAAAATATATCGTCTTTCTCTGCGTCTATAGATTGGCGCAAAAAATCGCACTTTACGAAGTTTCTGTCCAAGTAAGACAGAAAAACGAAGAACACTGACCACATTGCTGCCGGCTGCCCTTTCAGCACCACGAGCCTACAGACAGCACCCCTCTTTTGCCGGCTGCTGCCGGTGGCTCGCTTTTAAAGGGATGTTTTTGGTGGTGCGATTATTAATACGTTGCCTGACAATAATGGGAGGGGTTTAACATTAAGTAACCCTTCCCTTACCGTATGGATTCTTAATTTCTGGACAGACCTATTTACTCCAATTCCATACATTTTGGAGATAATTAACATTATGAACTGCTTATGAATCTTTGGTCAAATTAACGTGCCATAATCCAGACATTCAATCAACTCAGTTTGCATTATGCATGTGAAATATAGGTTATTTGTCGTAGCCTATTTCCCGTCGACGAATAAGAAAGGCGTTAATTTAAGCGCAATCACATATTGAAATTCACTCGGTATTTTTCGAATTAACAAAATTAAAAAGAAAGGAAATTCAAAGGAATTCGGTGGGGACAGTTAGCTGTTAGTGTTTTAACCGCAAGTAACCTCTGATTCACCCGCCTTCCTCCACACACAACCACACCCCCCCCCCCCCCCCAAAAAAACCCTCCGGATTTAGTTTGATGACGTATCAAAGAGGAGGTTCCTTTGGCGCTTTCCATGGTAACAAGAGATGGGGTGATCCTTACAACCCACGAGATTGGCCATCTTTGAAATTCCACAAAGAGCATGGGCAATGACCCAATTAAAATGTTGGAACAAAACAAAAGTACTTCTTGGAGAACAGGAAGGTCCATGTGCAGAGGAAGTAGCAATATGGTCTCTCAAACTGCAGGTCCTTCTGTTGTTGGATTTTTCACATATGTGTTAGAAACCAGAATGCTATGGGATTGTTCATGGAGCTTAATGTTCCCATATTCCAGTCCATTAGTCTTAAAGAAGTGAATTAATTTTCATTATGGATTTTCACATCCCACATCCTATACTTGTAGACTTGTGGTCTTTTTAGGGGGGGGGGGGGGGTTGCTTGGAGGTGAAAAGGAAGCAAAGCCAAGAAGCCAATTGGGTGGTGGGAGGGGGGGGGGGGGGCATACATTATAAATTACTACATGGACAAAAATATAATTACATCTAAGGCACATTTCAATCCAGGCTAAAACCTCCCTATAGACCTTGTTTGTAAACAAAGGAGGATGGGCAAAAAGCATATCAGCTTGGCAGGCTATCATGTGGCTGACTCAATCATCAATGATTTAACATACTAAATGCAATTTTGTTTCTGGTTCTTTTATTTCACTTTCATCTTGGCAAAGCTATACAAATTATATCTAATGTTAGTCTTATTACAACTTTTCTGTAACTTTTTTTGTCCTAAGCTAGCTAGCATATCTAGCAGTATTTAAAGTTAACGTTACGTTATAAATTAGTGCAAGCTAACTGTCTGTCAACGTTTGATCAGTGGCAAGTTGATAACTTCATTTTTTAACTTAACGTTAGTCCAATGCAATAAGTTGGACAGATAGTCCACACCACATTAACAAATTTAAAAAAATTTGGAAATTGATGTAGCTAGTGTAACTTCTTTTAATGCCGTTAATAACGGTACGTGTGGCCAGAAATAGGGTCTGCATAGCCTGTATAGCTATAGCTGGAAACGTGCTTTTTCAGGGAAAATACGTTGCCTAACGTATTGCCTGAAAATATTGCCCGTGTATCATCAGCTTTAGATTGTTAGTTTTCCTTCTTTAGACTGTACAAAATTAAAGATTAACTTTGGTAGCCTAATCTAGCATTTAGCAAATGTTAGCGAACTAATGTTCATGTGAGATAGGCTACAACCAAGACAGTAACGTTATAGTGGCTAGTTAATGTTTGTGGGCTAATGCTACACAGGCAGACCACATGCCCCCGTTTTACAAACAGGGTATTCCCAAAAAAGTGACTTTTTGACCCACCTCAGCTCATCTGCGCTTGCAAACTAATGTTAGTCCACCACCTTGCCAATTAGCTTGCTCGCCAGTGGGGAGTCCCACATAAGAGCAAGCCAGCGTTATGCTAGTTCGCTGTCACTTGCATAACTTAGTATTAAAGTATATTTTGATCTTGGGTCAAAATAGTCCCACAGTATATTTTCTGTCATGGATAGCTAGCTAGCCACCTACTCAATTTGCTTCAAAGCTGCAGCTATAACGTTACGGATGAAGCTGTCTTCATTCAATTGAGTGCCTAATTTAAATGATGAGGTGGGAGCCAGCATAACATACTTCAATACACTTACTAAATTGAATACATATTACACCAAACTGCTTAGCTATCTCAGTGTTGATGTAACTAAGATATTCAATGTCAAACAAGTATCCTTCACCATCCATTTCAGCTTCTACAATTACAAGTTGATGTTGATTTCATTTGCAATATTGAAAATTCTGCCCCAGTGTTGCGTACGCACCTCAACTGTGACGTTGCTGAGAAACCCGTCTATAGCTAAAGAATTAGGGTACTTCTGGGGCTGATTGTGCTGTATTCACATCGAGTGCAAGGGAAGGTTTGAGAGAAAGCACTGTTTGGCACTAAAACTCATTGATCCTACTGGCAAAGTACCCTTCTGACAAAATATCACAGTAATCACAAGGTCACAAATGCTGCAGGAAAATACTGCCAAATTCACAAGTTTTAATATTTATAAAAGCTTAGTTGATTTTGTGGTTCATTTTTTACATGTTTTTAAATGATGTTTGGGAACATTTGTCCATGTGATGGCCCTAAAAAAGCAAGGATTTTAAATGTGCCAGAATTGAATTAAAATGATACAATTACACAATTACTATACTTTTATAGTTTTTTTAATACAGTACTTTTATACAGTACTAAACAGTTTTTTTATTTGATATATCTTTCTGTCATATAGCTGTCTTGGAAAGGTTGCTTTAGAAAAGCATATGTTCATTGCATCAGGCAGCCAGGAAAGGAGGGTTTAGGAAACTGGTGGAAAAGGTCCATAGACAACATGTGCCATATAAAAACAAGGGTTGCAAAGGACAATTCAGTCTAGCTATAACATAAAAAATATTTTAGGCCCTGTTTACAGTCATATACAATACAGGTGACAAACCTGAGAATAGCTGACACACATGGTCACGCTTGATATTTAATGCATTCAGACTGAGATAACATTTCTACTGGACATGGCGCTCAATGCTCCACCTGACCGGATTGGCCAGCTGTTTGGCAGGGTGTCTCCTGACTCCAGTATGCTCATTATTGGATATTATTTGACAGTAGAATTTTGTTGACAGGGGAAGATGGATGCTGGGATGACAGTCTCATCACACACAAGCGACTGCCGATTAGGTGCCAGTGGTCCGCCTGTTGAGCTGCACTGTAAAAAAGAAAATTTTGGTTCTGCCAATTAACAAATTGTAAATAACAGATTATATTGCCACTATTGTGTTTGCTCAAATTTCATGGTTCAAGGTTCTGTGGATTAAAGATTTGAAGCTATGGTGACAAGCCTTTTAAATTCCTAATTACATGAACTTGGTAGTTTTGGTTTTGTATTTGATTGGAGTAATAAAATGTAATTCACAAAACTACAAATATTTTACTGGACCTATTAGTCTTGTTAGCTGAACAGCACAATATAAGTTAACTTATTTATGGTGTCACCAGAGCTTAGAATTGTTCAACTTTGAATCTTGAAAGTTATGCAAACTCAAAAGTGCTCTTGTAATCAGTTACTTAAAATGTTTTAATTGGATGAACCCGAAATATTTTAGTGTGCACATAAAGCGTGTTCCTCCGACTCATGTCAGACTTGTGAACTGCTGTATGATAAGAAGCAGCGGCTGACATCACATGATTTAGAGGAAAACACATACTTGTCTGTATTCTCTTGAATTGATAGCAGCAGTTGCAACAGAGTGCTGACAAATAATGAAGCTGCAAGTGGGCATTTCAAATTGGGTATTAAAAAGGGGAAAAGCATAAAAAAGAAAATGAATCACATCATCCACTGGGTAGAAGCTGAGTCTGTTTAACAAGCTGGATTGAGAAGCACTTCTTGGAAACCCTGTCCACCCCAGCTAATTTGTATGTTAAGTTGGTAAAAGCCGCTTTGGAGTTACTTAGTGAATTTTCTTGTTTTAGACCACAAACCCCCAAGTGCCCTATACCAACCACTGTAAAGCAGGTTATCAAAAACTTCCACAAGTATCTAAAATATCCTGCCTGAGCCAATTGGACACATATACCAAATATGAATATAAAAATCCCTAGAATGTGAACTATCCTTTTATTGCACACTACAATTAAGCCGTAACTAAATCACAACTTTAACTAAAGTTATGGCTGTTTCTTATAATCATAGATTCACTTAAGGGTTGTTCCATGTTACACAACACAGACACATTAATTTAATGCAGACAATTCTCAGTAGAGTGCGGCCCAGCACGAGACAGACAAAACTTGACAACCACGAGGGCAGCTGCACCATTTTGGATAGATTGGGCTTATCTAGGTAGCAAAACCAACCTCCAAACCAAATGCACACCACTACTGTATAGGAAGTCAGTCATTTCTATTTAAAATTCAGGCGAATAGTGAGAAGCAGTGTGGCCCTCTGGTGGTCATTTGTGTAATTGTAGCTGAACAACAGCTCAGGCTTCAACATTGCATTTGCTGCATGCTTCAAATGCAATCCTTTGAAATATAATATTAATTTAGGAAAATGGAGCTTTTTTGTGTGTTTTTATCTTAATGGAAACTTTAAATAAAAATAACTTTGGACACTGTGCCATTTGGACACCAGTTGCTGGTGGTGTTTTCTAACAGGTTATTTCATTGGGTTTTGGAGTAGGGGGCATGGCCCCCTTACCAGGAAACTTTAAATTCAATTAAATGAAATTTTATTTGTATTGCACTTTTTGACAGTTTGCTGTTAATAGCGCTATACAAATAAAATTGAATTTAATTGAATTAATACAGTTAGGCATTTACTGATATAGTTGCAAAGACATGGTAGTGCCACTATCACTTTCATAGGGCAAGGCAAAGGTAGATGCTGTAATATACACTGTATGTATATATACATTGAGCACCATAATTAATTGGACAGTGACACATTTTTTGTTATTTTGGTTCTGTACTCTAGCACTTTTGAGTTTGAAAGGATACAATGACAATGAGGGTATTTTCATCCATATCGGATGAACCGTTTAGAAATTATAGAACCTTTTGTACATAGTCCCCCCCATTTTTTATATTTGGTCGCATATCCTTTGCATGCCATGACTTCCTGATGTCTGACCCAACAATATCAAAAGACTTGATATCTTATTTTCTGGTACTCCTACAAGCGATACTATAACCTCTCTGTCTTTGAATGGATCTCTATGGGAATTGGGGGGTTGGACTATATTTAGCTGTAAATTACACTGGAACAGAATGGAACACATGGTTGGCGAAATGGCTCTCCCAGTCCACCTCCCTTTCGTTTCTTTCGTTTTCCCATTCCTCATGTTTCATGTTGTGTTTTTCAGTTCACCCTGTCTGTCTAGTTTTGTGTTTGTTGCAGGCTGGGCATGGTCTAGGGCTGGGCGATATATCGCAATGATAATTATCGATTGCAATAACGGCCGTTGCCAGCATGTGGGGTATTGCCTTTTTTTTGGTCTATTTTTCTTTAATTATACCTGATGCGGTAGTAATCTAAACTTCAAAACCCATGTGAAATTCTTCCGGAAAAAAAACTTCATCACTGTCTACTGCGTGTTGATAAGACAGACAATCACAGAAAGGCGTTGCGCTTTTCATGCGATTGACAAAAACACATCACATGATCAAATGAAAACTGTACGACCTTGCTGCTGGTTGGCTGTCTTATCAACACTCAATAGATATCAGCGGTGATGTTTTTTTCCGGAAGCATTTCACGCAGCCTCTGAAGTTTGGATGTTTACTGCCATATATTGGGTATACTTAAAGAAAAAAAGACGAAAAGAAAGGCGCCCCACACGGTGGCAACGGCCGTTATTGCAATCGATAATTATCGATGTTGTATATCGCCCAGCCCTAGCGTGGTCCCCCATTTTGGTTCTTTGATTTCTCCCTTCATTGTCTAGCCTATCACTCTCCCTCCTCACACACATTCCGCACACCCCGCATTCATTCAATCAGCATTCTCACCTGTTCCCTGCTCGATTTTAGTTCCCCATTCACATCCATTCACTGCCAGTTCGTTTTCTCAGCTCCGTCTTGAGATTCTCCCGGCCAGTTTGTTTTTCGCTGTTTACCTACCTAACCTGTTTGTTTTCTGTTCCTCGCTCCAGCCCACCCTGCCTGCCTCCCGTTTTGTCTGCTCCAGCCCTGACCCTGTCCAGCCCTGTTTAGTTCACCAACCCCGCTTCCAGTCCTTCATCTTAGTTGTCCCCTGTTCGTTTGTTTGTCCACTGTTGCTGCAATAAATATACTCCTTGCGGAGTTTCCTTCGAGTTTGCCTCTGAGTCTTGCATTTGTGTCCAATCCAGTGTTCTAAAGCGTAACAGAACGAACTGGCCAGCTATGGACCCAGCAGCTCCACCACGCCCTCGCCTGCCAGGAATAAAGGCAAAACTTAGTGTATGTAAACTTCTGACCCACTGAAATTGTGATATAGTGAATTAAAAGTGAAATAATCTGTCTGTAAATAATTGTTGGAAAAATTACTGTTTCTCCTGACTTATTATTAGCTTGTTAATTACTGGCAATCTCTTAGCTGGCTAGCTAGGAAGGTAGCCATATATGTAAGGTCAATGTTAGTTTAGGCCTACTTAACCAGAAAGAGAGAAAAAAAGATTTTTATGACAGCCAGCATGCAAATTTGTCCATTTACTTACCCTTTCTATCACGAGGCAGTGCCTCGGAGGCACATGTTTTTTGAGTGTAGTTCGGGATTATAAACCCACCCGGACAGGTAGGCTAGCTACTAATTGTAGGCATCCGTGCTTTTGTGACGTTAAAGCACAACGGAACTTTTGTAGAACTTTGGGTTGAGTAGTTACCTGGCTATGATATGAGTCCAAATGGTGGCGAAATATGTTCGTTAGCTCTGTGCTCCCCTGGGGTGATAATCCAGAATAGGGTAACGTTATTTGTCGCTCTCCATTCACTTCTATAGGGTAGTTAAAATGGTCTCAAAATTACACTTCTAGCACGTATTCAAACGTCCATACAAACAATAACCAGTCCTCGTACGTACAGTGCATCCGGAAAGTATTCACAGCGCTTCACTTTTTCCACATTTTGTTCTGTTACAGCCTTATTCCAAAATTGATTAAATTCATTTTTTCCCTCAAAATTCTACACACAACACCCCATAATGACAATGTGAAAAAAGTTTTTTTGAGATTTTTGCAAATTTATTAAAAATAAAAAACTAAAATTTCTCATTTACATAAGTAGTCATACCCTTTGCTTTAACATATTTTTAAAGTATCATATTTCATATTTGGTCGCATATCCTTTACATGCTGTTACTTCCTGAAGTCTGTGACCATCAACATCAAAAAACTGTCGATATCTTATTTTCAGGTACTGTTACAAGCGATACTATAACCTCTCTGCATTTGAATGGATCTCTATGGAAATTGGGGGGTGAGACTAGATTCAGCTGTAAATTACACTGGTACAGTATGGAACACATGGCTGGCTGAATGGCTGTAAGTTATCAAGGGTCTGAGCTATCAAACAAGCCCCAAACCATCACTCTGTTGCCAGATATGGAGTAGATGTGGATGGATCACTTTAAGGGTTGTTTCTCCTGACTTTTTTCCCCATAGAGTTCTATAGGAAAATGAGTCCGGAGAAATAACCCTTGCAGTGATCCTTTGGTTCCCTAAGTATACAATGGGATAATTTTCCTCCATTAGAATAGCCCACAACACTGTCCCACATTACCAGAAACATGCTGTCCCACATTTCCTGACTGTGTTTGGTAATGTGGGACATATAAGAAATGCCTGAATTAAAAAAGTCTAAACATAATATTTACCACTTTAAAATTTTTTTTGTTGCACAAGTATTTCATATGCATAATTACATCATAATTAGGCACAGTGTATTGTTTACGACAGATTTAGAACCTTAACATTAATTCAAGCAAAAGCTTATGTCATTGACCTAACCATGTATTTTGCCGGGTGACCTTCATATATGAAGCTTGCCCTGATCCCCATCATGACATGACATCAATGAAATCATGTGACTTTGATCATGTAGTTTCTCTGCAAGAACCTAGTTACAATTATTTTGATTGGCTCTTGACAGAGCAGGAAATAAACATGTCAAAGCTTAGTTGTCCCACATTACCTGATGTCCCACAATACCTGAATTCACCCTACTGTATTTATAGCTTTATTATGCAATCGCTATTGGCTAAATTATCTCTATTCTAACCCACGATTGGATAGACTGTCCTCAAGTTGTGAATGGTCGAATGCATTACCTGAACAAAGCCAATAGGGTTTAATAAACAAATTATGAAATAGCCGCGCAATGTCAAAATGGGTCAGACCCAGACGCATTAAGTAGGCTAATCAATGTTACTGCTGCGAATACAGTGGAATTCTGAAGCCGCGGGACCCGCCAAGTTTGAAACTGAGACGTTTGGCACGTATGGCGTTTTGGGAGTACATATTTAATTAAATACAACACGCCATAACAATATATGTGAGTAAATGTGTAGAGTATATTAGTTTTCCTGTACGAATACCACAAAATATCGGTTCTTGTTGTTGAAAAAAATAAGGATAACTGTAACTGCCTCACATTGTCAGTTCAGTTTTAGTTGGCACCTTGCTATTTTTTGGTTCCTAGTACCTATAATAATATATAGTCCTAGATGCGGAACTATCTCACGTGCTATTACGTGCTATTACGTGCGGTAGTGTTCCGCACATAATTAGTTACAAAAGGACACCTTGCAAGCAGAGCACAAAAGGCAAGCAAAGAAAGGCAGAAGAAGAGTGAAAAATAAGGTTGACTTCTATTAAGTGTATGAGTTTGCAATCAAGAAGACAAAGATTAAGCTACAGCAGCAAGATTCATTTAGCCCCTCTTAGTAGTAAGCAGTCTACGAGGTATGTGTTTGAATTGTCATTAATTTCTGTTAGCTACCTACGTTTGTAATGTGTTAGCCCAAATGCTAGCTAGCTACCGATTGTCCAGTTGCTGTGAACTACGACGTACTGCATACATTCAATAAGTCTTTTTTATTTTCCCTTTCTTGTTTTTACAACCCCAGTTCTCACGGGTTGAACCATCACCTGTCATGAACCTAATACGGGCTGGACCCAAATGCAACGACCAGGAGGCAGAGGGACAGAAAAAGGGCAATTTATTATAGCTTGGGGTAGTCCCAAGCTGTACACAGATTATACACGGTTAACACAATGAGTCCGGAGCTTCCCAGGACCTTGAATCTGCTCCAAGCCGGAGCTGGACTTTAAACGGCAACAGGATGTTCCAAGCCGGAACTGGACTTGGTACTGGAACTGGAACGGACCAAACAGGAACTGGATCACGGGAACACGGAGTTGTTCCAAACCGGAACTGGACTGGACTGGTTAGTCAACTGGAAACTGGATCACGGGAACACGGAGTTGTTCCAAACCGGAACTGGACTGGTTAGTCAACTGGAAACTGGATCACGGGAACACGGAGTTGTTCCAAACCGGAACTGGACTTGGTACGGGACACTGGTAGTTCCAAACCGGAACTGGACTTGGTACGGAACACTGGTTGTTCCAAACCGGAACTGGACTTGGTACGGGACACTGGTAGTTCCAAACCGGAACTGGACTTGGTACGGAACACTGGGTTGTTCCAAACCGGAACTGGACTTGGTACGGGACACTGGTAGTTCCAAACCGGAACTGGACTGGACTGGGACTGGATAGTTAGACTGGAACTGGATCAGGTTTCACTGGAACAGGACCACTGGAACACTGGAATGTTCCAAACCGGAACTGGACTGTGCGGGTCTCTCAGGTAAGTTCCAAACCGGAACTGGACTGTGCGGGTCTCTCAGGTAAGTTCCAAACCGGAACTGGACTGGAATCGGACTTGACGGATCTGGACAGACGGGACAAACGGGACGGATAGGGGGAGCACTAGGCATCCAATAAATATGCTTCGAACTTGTCTCCTGAAGCGAGGGAGGACATAGAGAACAGACAACTGGTTATGGAATACATGAAATGTAAGGAGGGGGAGCCGGGGAATAATTGTAACAGGTAACCAGGTAATGGAAGCAGAGGAAGGGGTAGCGGCTGGATACGGCAAGGCAGAGCAGTGCAGCGGACCGCGGGTTGGCCCGGTTGAGGCAGCAGGGCAACAGTAGTAGATGCAACCGTAACCGTAACAATGGCGGTAGCCACGGCCGGACAGGAACCACTGTAGAATGGAGGAGCAGAACACCCAGCTGCGGGCGCAACGTCAGGTGGGAGCGGAGGTACCGCAACACAATCAGGGAAACGCGAACAGCTACAGACTGGCAGAAACAGTAGAATGGTGGTTAACGAGACAGGCAATATTTAGGCAGGAAGAACCGCAAACAGACAGGACTGGTTAGCAAACAACAGAAGGCAGTGAGCATTAAAGCCCCGAGACAGAACCAAATTGAAGTTAGATGCACAGGACAGGGATTCAAAGACCAGGATACAAACGAACAATGTTAACGAACTGGCGCCGAATAGCAGCCAGCCGGAGGGTTAAATAGGGAAGTGAGATTGGAAACAATTAAGAAGGCGTGCAAATGTAAGCGAGAGTGATTGAACAAGCGAAGTGTGACGAATGCATGTTGCAACGGAGAAGGGAGATAGGCTGAGACAGGAGTGGGGAAAAGGAGTGAAACAAACGGAAGGAACACGCCCAGTCTGCAGCAACGGGGAAAACACGGACAATGGGAATCAAACATGACACGGAGGGAAAGGGTAAAACACGGAAAACGGACAGGATGGGAACGGAACGTTACATCACCAGTGGAATAAAGCCCTGTTTTCTAATCATGACCTCGAGCCTCGCGTCTATTACTGGAGGGAGCTACAATAACGGTATCCTAAAAGCAGCACAGATGATGATGTGTTTCCGTCCAACGAGAGTGATTACACGGAAGTGAAACGGGCTAATTTAAAAAATAATTTTAAAGCGAACAAACGTCCTTTTTCTGACAAGCTAGCGATTTATATATTGTTATTTGATTATATTGTAGCATTTAGGACAATATACATAAAAAATAAGCTGGCAAAATATGTTTTCTGAAAAATCACGAAAACGGGTTTGACCTCCCTACGCATGCTTCCGTGGAAATTTGGACCAATGAGTGGTTTCTGATGCATCGCCGCATTAACACAGTTTCTGGCACAAGAATTATCTACTGGATCTACGTTCCAAATAAGTTACGAAAAAGCCAGGAAAGCATATGTCAACGACAGAACTATATAAGAACTAGAAAGGAAATGTGGTCCATTCAACCTTAACGCTCCTTAAAACCGTCAAATCCACACTGTCAGGGGTTTCGAAAACGTTTTAATTTAAAACCCCTCGGAGCTAGGATGGAAAACCGTTTTGAAATCCCTTAACTGGTTTTAGCCGTCAGTGTGTACAGGATCGGTTGTGGAAACATACCTTTAGAATCATTTTGCTTGCGTCATAAATAACATAGCCTACAATTCATAGTTTTGACGTGATGTCACAGCCCTATGGGAACGCCCACCTGGCGGGCAAAAAGCCGCCCACCTTCCACTGCCCGACAACGACAACTCCGCTTTTCCCAAAAGTTTGCCAAAATGCCGGATAGTTGTTGTTCAATTGGATGCACTAACCGAAGAGGAGACAAGCCTGGATTGTGTTTGTACAGAATCCCGTCTGACAAGGAAAACCCAGAGAGGAGGATGTTGTGAATCCCTCCTTCTCTACAGCTACCCAGGCTGTCAATGGCGGGTCATTTAAGCTGTGGGAATGGTTTACCTGACAATGTAAAAAAATTTATATTACATGTATGTCACAATATGTTGTGTTATCTTAAGCAAAATATTACTGCCCTAGAAAAGCTAACTGCAGTAACGTTAGCTGACTAACGTTACACTGACCACCCATGCAAGCAACGTTAGGTAGCTCACGTTAGCTAATTAGCACTCATCTTCGCTTTGACGATGAAGAATGTATTGTCCTTCACCTCCCAAACAACAGCATTATTGACCCATCCAGATCGAAAGTACAGATAACTGTCTGTACTTTTGTACGCTTTCATCTTCGCGGCAGTGTAAGGGGATGGATTCTCCACAAGATAAATGTAAACGTCACCGAAGTACAGCAGCGACTTCGCGGTTTTTAATAATTGAAATAAAGCAGCGGGTGCTGTATATGGGTCACACGTACCTAAGACGCTTAGTTTGTTTGCGTATCTTTGTTTTTCGTCTTTTGACAGGTGATCTAAACACACGTGCGTTGCAAAAGAAGGAAATTTGACAGGCTTCTGCGGTAGCTCTATGGAGTTTCCAGTGTCCGTCCGCATTCTGGAACGTTGTTTTGCCCGCCAGGGCTCCGCAGCAGTCACGTGACTGAAAACTATGAATTCCATTGGTGGTACTCACAAATTCCGTGGGAATTTCAAACATCTTCACAAAGTTAATTTGACAGCTGAACATTTCTGTTTATGTTATGATTACTGTATTATTTTATCTCTATATTATGACTGCCGATTGTGGTTCAATTTGGAAGGAGGAGGACAAAATGCTAAAACCACAGAATGCCTGCAAGTACTTTGTGTACTGCAGGTCAAGGTAGCGAAAACCTCAAAACTAAAACGCTTCGAAACTAAAACCCCAGTGAGGCCCAAAAGAGAATATTTGTTTGTAGGAACGTACGTTGCAAAGGTAAACGTGTAGCATGCATAGGCTATAGGCTACTACAAATCCTGGCTCAACTATTTGACCCGAATCCCCCCTTTCTGCAGGAAATACCACATATAGCAATAATATACCCTAAAACATAAATTCAACAATATTTTTTAAAAGTGACTTCATTAACCAACAAAATGTAAATAACTGCTCTCGTCCACAGTGAGCACTGCAGCTCACACTGAACGGTGTCATGCAGCGTGAGTAATAATTTGTTTACAAAAAATATTCGACATAAGCAGGCCAGCAAGGGCACAGTGTGAACAAAGTAAACAATAGATACTTTACTTACCTCGTCAGAACGTAAAATTTTGTTTTGTTTTAATATAAAAATAAAGGAAATATCCACATCTTGCATGCAACGCAGAGAGTAGCTCTCCACGTCCCTGTCAGATACGCAGTTTTCATATGCTTTATACTATATATTTATTTTTAATAAAGTAGCCTATATATTTATTTTAAAAAATAAACTAGCTAGCTACTTGCGAAGCTAGGCTGAAAAACAAACTATCAAAAAACAAGGGACTATCAAGCTAACTATAAAAAAATATATACCAAAAATAAATAGGCTACTATAACTAGAATATTCAAAAAAGCTCAACTGTAAGCTAGCTATATCGCTCGCTCGCTCTCTCTCCTGATTCTCCTCCTGAGATTCGCTTTTATAGCTGGGGTGTAGCCCGCCCTCGCTCCAAAATTTCAGGGTGTAGCCACCAAACTATCGGTGGGCAAAGCTGTACAAGTTTCTATTTCGTCACTGGGAGGAATATGTCAGCTGGATGAAATTCACAGATCACAGATTCACAGGCCGATCACAGATTGAACGTGCAGGACCTAACATTTTACCAATAGAGACACTTTTGAGCCAGATTCTTAAAGTTTACGCTTTTCTGCGCTGATTGCAATAATTTGTCAAGATTTGGACCAGGCTGTCAGTAATACTTAGAAAAAAAACAAATGTATCAGTTCTCTAAAATAAGTTGTTTTAGTGCTTTGTTACCCTTTAAATACCAAGTATTCTTGCACCCATTGCAGGTGAACTGGGTGGGTTGGTCTTAAGATGAGGTGTGGCCAGGATCATTTTTGGCATATTGCTATCTTGAGCCAGCAGAAAGCTCTTGGGCTAAAACCACCACAAACCTGGTTTAAAGTCATGTCGCAGTTGTTCCACATCGTGCCGAAGGCCGGCGGTGGGTGGCGCCCCTGTGGGGATTATAGGCGCCTTAATGACACCACGATCCCCGACCGATACCCGATTCCTCACATCTAGGATTTTTCCGCCCGCCTGGCCGGAAAAGTCGTCTTCTCCAAGGTGGACCTTGTGCGTGGATTAGTGTTGCACGGTACACCGAAACTTCGGTACTTTTTCGATACTTAAAAAAAAAAACGGTTCGGTATTAGAATTTTCCGACGTTCGGTACTTTTAGGTCAAATGTGTGCTCTGCTGTTATGTGTCTGCATTACTGATTGAGAGGATGAAATGTGAACGTTAGCTAACAATACTACAAGTCTGATTCTTTCACACGCGCGATATTGTTTTTGGCCGGCAGAGCTATAGGCTACTTTACGTTACCTACTAAACTAACGCCTTACTTCCACGGAGAATTTAGGTGAGCACAAAGTAAAGGATTTAACTATAGTTTGACTTGAAAAATGATGGTATAATCACTGAAAATAACCCCGATAGACTGTCGTCGTATTTTATCATGTCACGTATAGAAACAATAATATATTTTTTAAAACGTTGTACAAATGAGTATTCGCCGTTTTCCCTTGCTTACTGTACTATATACAGTACAGTGTTTCCCCTACCATTATCTTGGCCGGGCGGAAACTCACGTACCGCCCGGCTTGGACAAGAGGGAAAATAAATAATTTTAATGGAAAAAAAAATACAATTATATATATTTTTATATAATCTTAAAATTTAAAAAAAATTTTATGTAGCTGCAATATTTCCCTTACCGCAGAATGCGGGAATGATCAAAATAGCATCTGGAAAAACCCTTGCCAAAACAGCTTCGGTTTCCCGTTAGGCCTAATTAAAATTTTCCATGGCAGCCCTGATATTATGAGGGTGTAATTATAGTTTCCGCCTCTACGCAAAATGGCGCACTTTCGTCCGTTTCTCTATCTGACCAGAACTCTTACATTTTAGTGTAGAGTAAAAGCTAATACTGCAGAGGCAGGATTCTACCTGTTTTTAAGGACTGATTATGGATCAGCACTATGGAGGAGTCCCAAAAGCAGCTCTACAGTGCTGAAAAGATTGATATTTATTTACCATAAGCCTTTGTGAGCAAATGTTATTTTAGCTCAGAATGGAGAAATGCACCACTTTGTTACCAACACCCTCCCCATGTGTGCGACGACTCTCCGTACCCCCGACCTGCGCGATGATACTACCTCGGCCCCACAGGCGCGTTTGATGACACCGTACGCGCAACAACACTGGTAGTTTCGAGGGGCCTACCACCCGCCCTGAAAAAAAATCGAGGGGAAACACTGCAGTACCTGATGCACTTTCGGTTTAGAACGTATTTAAATACATTAGGCGACGTATGTTATGGTTATTATATATATACTGTATGTGACTATTCTGAAATAAATGTATTCTGTAGCACATTTCTGAATGATACAGCTTCTTCTTCAGTTCGAACTTAAAACTATGGATGTGCAGGGAATATTTTTTTAGATATTGACATTTAAATAAAACTAGTAGAAACCAGGAGGAAATTGCCTCTGAAGGGCCAAAGTAAATAGGGTTAAGGTCATTTCAGTAGAGGTACCGAGTATCGAATCAGTATCGTTTCAGTTTCAAGTACCGTTTCAGTATCGAGTATCATGATACTAAACCTGGTATCGGTATCGAAGTCAAAATTTTGGTATCGTGACAACACTAGCGTGGATACCACCAGGTTCCTGTACAGCCACAGGACATCCAGAAGATGGCAGTGATCACGCCATTTGGCCTTCCTGCGGATGCCGTTCGGCCTGAAAAACGCAGCGCAGGCTTTCCAGCGCCTGATGGACACGGTGCTGCGGGATCTACCGTTCCTTTTTGTCTATCTGGACGATATTCTCGTCGCCAGTGCCTCCATGGCGGAACACGTGTCTCACCTTCGAACCCTTTTTGAGCGGCTCAGCCAGCACGACCTTATTATTAATCCAGCCAAGTGCCAGTTCGGACTGGCTGCCATTGACTTTCTCGGGCACCGCATTACCAAGGACGGTGCAGTGCCATTGCCGTCGAAGGTGGAGGCTGTGAACAGTTTTCCCCGCCCCCTCTCCGCGAAGGCCCTGCAGGAGTTCCTGGGCATGGTGAACTTTTACCATCGTCTTATTCCCCATGCAGCCCAGCTCATGTAGCCCCTTTTTGGGGCCCTCAAGGGCATTTCCCCCAAGAAGGCCATCGATTAGTCTAAGGAGATGGACAGCGCTTTCTCTGCCACGAAAGGGGCTCTGGCCAACGCAGTCATGCTGGCACACCCTATACCACACCACGGACGCTTCGGATTACGCCGTCAGTGCTGTGTTTGAGCAGTGCAGTAACAACTTGGCGCATAACAACTTGGCCGGTCCCGCCGGCGGGACCTTTTTTGCTCAACTGAGACATTCGTTGCTACTGCAGCCAAACTATTATTGGAAATCACAAACTCTGTGTTTTAAATTTATTGGTAGACGGTTGGTAGATGGTAGATTGGTAGATTGGTGGCCGGAGGCCATTCCGTTGGCATCGACAACGTCTGCCGATGTGGCTCTGGCATTTATCGCCACTTGGGTCGCCCGGTTCCGCATACCGTCTGATGTCTCCTCGGACAGAGGTCCCCAGTTCACGTCAGAGCTTTGGAATGCGATCGCCCAGGGCCTGGGAGTGAAGCTCCACCATACCACCGCTTATCACCCCCAGGCTAATGGCTTGTGCGAGCGATTTCACCGCTCAATGAAGGCCGCCCTCCCGGCCAGCCTTCAGGATGACAGTTGGGTCGACAGACTTCCTTGGGTCATGCTGGGGCTTAGGACTGCTCCTAAGGAAGACCTACAGTGCTCGTCTGCTGAGCTGGTTTATGGTCAGCCTCTGCGGGTGCCGGGTCATTTCATTCCTAATGCCACAAGCCCTTGGTCCGCATCACAACAGCGAACCGCCCTCCTGGACAGCGCCAGGGCGTTTGCACCAGTGCCTACATCACAGCACGGTCTTCCGCAGTCCCATGTCCCTTCCGACCTGAAGGCGGCGGAGTACGTTTTCATCCGCCACGACGCGCATCGGGGGCCGCTTTACCCTCCCTATGATGGCCCGTTTCGCGTCTTGGAGGCTGGGGACAAGATTTTCTTAG
Organism: Synaphobranchus kaupii; assembly: GCA_029718625.1. Lineage (NCBI taxonomy): Eukaryota > Metazoa > Chordata > Actinopteri > Anguilliformes > Synaphobranchidae > Synaphobranchus > Synaphobranchus kaupii. The sequence goes on from CM056378.1 coordinate 50,634,039, forward strand.
TGGACGTCGGTGGTAAGCCGGACTACGTTTCCCTGGACCGCCTCAAACCAGCCCATCTGGATCTGGACCAGCCCGTTAAGTTAGCTCAGCCCCCACGGCGGGGTCGCCCTCCGTCTGTTGCACCACTGCGGCACCCCCTACCTTCTTGTGGTCCCCCTGTGTCCACTCCAGCCGCCGCTCCAGCCTTGCGGACTCGTTTCGGTCGGGCGGTTTGGCCTCCCCCTCGTCTGGCGTTGCCAGTTCTGATGAATTCTGGGGGGATGGATGTGGCGGCTACCTCTGGGACATACAGATATAATTCAACTCCTACTGTCAACGCGGCTACGTCATAGACGGTAACTTCTATGACGTGTTCTTTGAGTTGAATGAGGTTTATAAATAAAGAACGCAGCTGCGTTGCAGTTAGCTCGACCAGGAAAGAAGTCTCAGTTTGGTGATTTCCCGCACTCCTTCACTGCAGTATATTACATTTCCATATGGGATAGTCTAAATAGAAACAAAAGCAAATTTGCAGCACATTACACAATTAATTCACAATTAATTTTAATGCCATTCTCTGAATGTGCACTTTAACTTCATGCAGGAGCAGGTCTGTTTCCCCTGCTGTAAATCACACTTTTCACTGACTTCCTGGGAAAGTGGACTGTTTTAAAGCATTATGCTACCAGTAAAACAGGTTGGTCACATTTCCATAAGCAGGACATTATAAAACAAGGGAAAATATGTTTGAACCTATGTGGTCCCAACCTGACAGCTTTATTGTATTTACTAGTGTCATCATTTGTAATGGTGGCGTGACGTGTGAGGCAGGAGGAGCCAAACGCAGCAAGGGGATTCATTAAGTCCGAAGGCCACTAAGGCAGGAAACCCAGCAGTTAAGGGAGGGAGACAAGACAGGGAACACACGTGCCAAAGCTACTAACCAGCTCACTGTCACACACCAATGAGTAGAAGCGCAAATGCCAGGTTTCTCAGTAAGAAAACCAAATAAGGCTAATGGAACAAAGAACTGCTACCCTATACTTCTACGAGCTAAGTAACTCAGTAAAAGCGCGAACGCCCAATCTCCCAGGAGAGAGAAACATTTTACAGGCGAATAGAGCAGAGATCTGCGGTCCCATACCTCTACGAGCTAAGTAACTAAAGAGCCAGCAATAATAAACGCCCTGCCTCGGTAACGAGACGCATAAGAACAGGCGAGTAGCATAAATGGTACAAATAAAACACACAACCAACAAACCCTGCAAAATAATATGAGATAGTATACAATGAGGCGAAAGGAACAGAGATCTAATGTTCCAAGGCTACTCTCAGACTCGCAGTCACACACAAACATGTCCACAACATCGCCCAGTCTTCCCTAAAGGAAGACATATACCGAATGACGAAACAGAACTACAGTTCCAAATCAAAATCGCCAAAAGCTCCATGTATGGAGACAGGTACCCAAAGGACGAACAGGACAGGTGCACCGGACATTTACCGGCTATAAGACTAACGCGAGATTAATAGAAAATAAACGCCCTACCTCTCCGTAAAGAGGAATGTAACGAGGCGACAGGTACAGAGATCCAACGTTCCACGGCTACTTCCATAAGCTCGTAGTCACATGCAGAAAACATAAAGGGGGTAAACGCCCAATCTCCCAGGAGAAACATTTTACAGGCGAGCCGCCAGTAAACCGCCGTGCCATACCTTTACTAGCAAAATGACTAACACAAGCTCAGTAGAAAATACACGCCCTAGCCTCTCAGTAAAGGGGAATGTAACGAGGCAAAAAGGAACAGAGAGCTAACGTTCCAAGGCTACTTTCAGAGACTCGCAGTCACACACAAACATGTCCACAACATCGCCCAATCTTCCCTATAGGAAGACATGTACCGAATGACGAAACAGAACTACAGTTCCGAACCAAAATCGCCAAAAGCTCCATGTACGGAGACAGGTACCCGAAGGACGAACAGGACAGGTGCACCGGCCATTTACCGGCTATAAGACTAACGCAAGTTAAATAGAAAATACACGCCCTGCCTAAAGGAGAATGTAACGAGGCGAAAAGAAACAGAGAGCTAACGTTCCAAGGCTACTTTCAGAGACTCGCAGTCAAATGCAAACATGTCAACAAAATCGCCCAAGCTCCATATGAGGAGAGACATACCCTGAGAACGAACAGAACTATCTAGAACTACTAGTTCCAAACACAATCGTCCCGCAGGTAAAAAGGACGAAACAGGACAGCTGCACCGGACATTTACCGGCTAAAAGACTAACGAGAGTTAAATAGAAAATACACGCCCTGCCTCTCAAAATAAGTAAAGCCCTACCTGTCAGTACGATAAAAAGGCCCGGTCTCTTAGTAAGAAATGACTATACATATACATCCACAAACAAACAAAGACTCCTCTCGCTTTCATGAAAGAAAGCAGACAGAGAGAGGAGGGAGAGACAGAGAAGGCAAAAGGTCTAGGCAACGGAAGCAAGGAAAGACCAGGAAGTGGAGACAAACAAAAGCTAAAAAAAGTCCCGCATTACTCCAATAAAACACTTTGGAGCAGAAATGGTCTCCTAAAAAACCTAGACCGAATCGTACTGGCTAAGCAATCAAAGGGCAAAATAATACCGCACACAAAATAATGCAAATAATGCCAGACAATACAAATTAATATCAAAGCCCCGAACGGAGGAAAACATGGGCTTAAATAGCTCCAGGGTAACCACGCACAGGTGAGACGCTGAGAGAAACTCTGCAATCAAGGCGGGGCGGAGCAAACATCCATTAAAAGGGCAGCGCCCTCGTGTGGCTACCAAGGAAACCGACCGCAAGGGAAAAGGGGTCACAAACCATGACATTATGAAGGCAAAATAGTGGTATTTATGTTATTAATCAATATTAGAATGCACATAATGAACTTCGGATGAAGCTTGAACTTCGAGAACTCCATGAGAACAGGGAAGGGAAAAATACTGAAAATACGAATTTACGAATGTGCTAAGTACGTGTGTATCTTTATCCTTTTCAGCTTTCTATTATTTACCATCACACAAGTGCCATGTTTTTCAAATACAGATTTTAAATGCATGTGTTTAAATACAAGTAGGTCGGTCTACGGTTGCCAAGGGTTGAACTAACAATATATTATATTCTGTTTTTGTCGGTCACAATTACAAATAATAGGTCAGAAAACTTCCCCTACACTTTTTCCCCACGATTTCCACAACCCGGAGTTGCTTCCTCTGCTCTAAGTTTAAAAAGGATCTCATCCAGGTGCTATCCGTTTCGGGTTTTCCTGAGACCTTTGGTACGTAATAAGAGCATAAAGAGATAACGGGGCAAATTTAATATAAAAATAAATCCTCATTAGTTTCATTTATTGGATTGTAATTCGCAGGAAATATAAAACAATTAAAAATGTATAACGGTTTAATTTAAATGCACATGTTTCTGTTCTATTTTAGCCTACATGGAGGACGCACCAGCTGCAGTCTGACACATTTACCAGAGGTTACGGCATCCTATTTTCCTTTTGTCAAACAGATCGAATTTTAGACGTATTTATGTAACGACAACTGTGGTCTTTATCAGCTCTTATTATTTGCGGCTTGAAAAATTCTTTATGGAACCCGTATGAAGATGGATATGGGATACAGCGTCTTCTGGCGTTTTTGTAGGCTACAATTATTTCTGTTGTAGCCTAGGCTGTGCAAATGAAAGCATACTTTATCGCCACAGTCTTAAATAATTTTATGATTATTGTAACGATAGAACGAAGATAGCCTATATGCTATATGCTTTTCTGTGAATGAGGATTTGATCGTGGGATCGTCTTCAGTTAGCCATAATGCACGCATGAGCTACGCAGGTTGGAAATGTTGTGCCCACCACTCTGAAGCCTGATCAACACGCTCCGAAATCTTATCTGTGCGGGATGCTGGCTGCAACACGACGGGATGGTAAATAGTAGATTGTCCTATTCAGATTCTAATATATTGTATAATACATAGTAGATAATTTAAATCATTGCCTTACAAAATTGCTTGTTTGCTTTCATGCCATGGTCAGCATAATGCTCTGTAAATAGTAAGGACTATCATGGCAATAGGCTATGCGACTCGTGTGCTTGAAATAGAGGCAGGAACCTTAACTTAAATGGACTATTATCATCCTTTTTTATTTTTTATTTAGGCTACTTTGCTTTTTACAAACTTGTCAGTTATGAGTAACCATTGCATTTATGTAGGCCAATTTTAAAGTGTATCGTTCTATCCTCAGGTCAGATTAAAGAATTTAAACGAAGCAGGTCAATAAGTAAATTCGATTTTAATCATTTCGAATAATAGGCCTAGCATAGTCTACAATTTTCACTTAACGTTAGACCATATAGCGAACAAACTTCACGAAACCAAGATAATTTAAAGTATAGAACTTGCAACGATCAGAAACGGGTCTTTGCATCATCAATATTCACTGCATACGGACACGGACATCAAATAGTAGCCTATATATTTTCCTCAAATTAAAATAATCTGCGGGTAAGGATAGGCTAGGCTATACATATAGGCTATACAATTCTGTAGCCTAATGTAAAGAAAATAAAGCTACCACAAAATACAACTATCAGGCTTTAGGCTACCTCTATATATTAGGACTTATTTAGGCTACATAATTAATTATTTGACAAATATAAACGGAAACAAGTTGCGAGCAATGTAAGTAGCCTATTCTCTCTTTCCTTCCAATATAGGCTACTACCAGACACCACTGGGTCAGTTGCAGTGTGCTTAGCTGGAGTTTTAACTTCAGCTTTAAACCTCTAGACCAGTGGTCCTCAATTCTGGAGCAGGGGAGTCGCAGGGTCTACTGGCTTCCGTTGTTACTTGAGTAGCACAGAAATTGATCAGAAGTAGTTGATTACACAGTTAACTCCGGTTATCATGGCGGTACTTTAACGCCAAAAGTCCGAGCGCGCAAGAAATGAATTTGGGAGCAGAATTCACCCTGCTCACTTATGGATTTGCTCTTCTTGCACTCAAAACTCGGTCCGCGCACTCCGATTTGCCCTGCTCGTTTTCGGGTTATTTTCTGATCACGCTCAAAACTACATCCTCTCCCTTACGGATCTTTTCAGCTGCAACATTACTGCCAAATGTCCGGGGCTGCGTTCGGATCCGAAATGTATCCTTTCTTCCTGTCGTTCCCTTCCCTTGCTTCAAGGGGGGAATACCCAAAATGCCAGGATGGAATATGGCAACCACACCTAGGGCTCTATCTTGGCGATCTTGGTCTAAACCATGGCGTAAAGTCCATTTAGGGCGTGCCCAAGTCCACTTTTGATAGTTTGGGCGTCACATACTGACTTATTAGCTCATTTAGCTGGGGTAATTTGTGGGAACAAAAACCTGCATACACACCGGCCCTCCAGGACTGGAATTGCCCACCCCTGACATAGCTACATCCAGCCTATGATGTAGGCTAGTACATTTAGCCAAAAATAAATGCTTGCTGTCGAACCAATAGCCTACGCATTAATTAATTATTACACTCGCTGAATATACTTTTATTGTTTCTCTATTGCATTCTCAAGTTTAGTCCCTCCTTTTTCATTAAATGTATTAACACAATGCAGGTTTGACTCATTATATTAGGCCTATCACTTGCATTGTATTTGAATTCATTATCTACCAAATGGTTAGTTTTAGTGGGCATGTGTCCCCCCCCCCCCCAAACGACCACCTGCCGAACCATGTTTTAAATAACACTATAGGCAGAGCGAAGCTTGGTTGAAGTGTCGGTGTCATGAAGCATTTGACACCTGCCTCTCTAGTGACATCTCCTGGTCTACAACAGCGATACATTTAAATTAATGAAACATTCCTGACTCTTGTAAAATTCTGATTTTGAATATTAATACTTTTGCCATGTATTCTCAAAACCCTTTCAAATTGAGTCTATTAAGGAAAGTGTTGTACAAATTAAACATATTCTCATGATGAGATGACAATACTTATCATTATTAAATTGAAATGAAAATGTGTGTTTCATGAACATAATGCCATCATATCGACCAATGCCCTTCTATTTCCTAATGCATGTCTGATAAGGAGAGTACATTGCAACAATAAATTCCAATTATTTGATAAACAATTTTTGCCATTTACTGGTTCATATTTAAATCGTAGCCTATCAGCTTTCCCCCAGCTCATAGCATTGCGGAAATGAAATGTAGGCATATACTAAATAGCACAAAGATAGGTAGCCATATTTTTATTCACGTTATTGTTATTCTTATTAGTAGTCATTCTATAGGAGTTCTTTTCTTCATATTTTTTCAGGGCTTCCTGGCATAAGTGGATTGCTGCCGTGATTTAATACAGTTAATAAATAACATAATGTTCATGCATGTGGGGAACTTCATTAACTTCACGAACTTCAATAACTTGTTTATCTTACGTTTTTAAACATTGAGGTAGGCTACATTTTTGGTGCTCCATTAGGCTATACGCTAGCCTACCTAGCTTAGATGGTCCAGCTTGAGTCACAGCAGGATTCCATGGTAGGCTAATGCTGAAATATCGGGATACGTTGACCGCAAGCGACAAAGCATTTTAATAGGACAGGTGCCCGTCGCAAATCATGCACCATGCTTTTTATGGGGTCTCTTGTTGGAAATAATCCCATAGGCTACAAAAGACGTCTTACGTGAACCTTCCTTTATTAACAATATCTCTCTACAAAATCTCAAATGCACTCTCAAATCTCTCCCTCTCCTCTGACGAAACCCCACGACTTAGGTATGGAAGACCAAATGGCTATATTTCTATATTTCTACAGAATGCGATGTCCTCGAATAAGGAAACTATGGGTTTGTGCCACATCATTTGACATTTGTCTGCTGTCACTCTCTACATTTGTCGGTGTTTGTCTGTCACTTGAAGAGGTTAACGTTTGCCCACAGCAAAAATAAATAATATAGGTCTAAAAGTTATTCTGTTTAAAAGTTTATAATTAAGCCTGTGTATTTTGAGTCTTGTCTTGTTTCATTTTAGTGGTTTGGTGTTATTACTGTCTGAGGGGCTTAGTGGTGGCGGTTTTACGTAACGTTAGCTAGCTAGCTACAGTACTAGTTTACGTTAGACTAGCTAACCTAGCTAGGTAACATTAACTGTGAGCTAGCTAATTGTCACCGTTATAGCTAAAGCTAACTAACGGTTAGGTCGCTAATGTGTTTTTCTTTATTTTCTTATTCTCTGTGCTCCACGGTTCTTCTTTCCTTTTGGTGACAGTTACCCTACTTGCTTATACGGTATTAGCCTAAATCATTATGCATCGATTTTTGATTACTAAACCAAAGCACAGTAATGTTAACACAAATGCAGCTCTAGTTGTACATACCGGTAGTTCAGAATCTTCATGCTCAGTATCGGATCCTGTGCCCGGTCCCAGTTCGGAAGAAAAGGCAGTTGGGGGTGCTTCCGTGGATATCGGCCACGATTTAAATGATAACACACCATCTCAGCCAGTTCTAAAAGTATTTCTCAAACGGGAGTTTGGCAAAAAGGCTCGTTCTTTCAACCCAAGCTGGTATCAGTCACGATCATGGCTAGAATATTCAGTGAAACTAGATGCATGTTTCTGCTTCCCCTGTCGCACGTTTTCAAGCACAAATGACAGAGATCTAGTTTTTACCAAGACGGGGTTTATTAACTGGAAAACGGCATTAGAAAAGGACAGGGGATTATACAGGCATGCATCTAGCCATAGCCATTTGAATGCTGCACGATCATGGACAGAACTGAACACAAGAGTGGAAACTGGTGACACTATATCATGTCTCTTGGGAAAAACACAGGTTGAGAAAAACCGATACTACATCAGAAGCATAGGGGAAGTGGTGCAGTTTCTGGCTGTGAACGAACTTGCTTTTCGTGGAAGCACTGAAAGTCAGTCCGAAATAAACGATGACAGTGATATCTCTGCTGGGCTGTTCCTGAAATTGTTTGAGTACACTCTGGCTAAGGATTCCAAACTTGCTGAAATAGCAAAATACATCCCTCAGAATGCAAATTTACACATCAAAAGGCATTCAAAATGAGACAATTAACACTCTAGCCAGTATGGTGTTGCATGAGGTCAAAAGAAAATATGATAATGCAGATACAGTAGGGTTCTGCATCAAATGTGATGGAACCAGAGACAGGTGCAATGTTGAGAATCTTTCACTTGTGATTCGGTTTGTCTGTAATTCGGTTCCTGAGGAGCATTTGATTGGTTTACTGGACTTGAGTGGGTTGGATGCAGAATATATAACAACAGAAATGCTCAAACACCTGTCCAGTGAAGGTTACAGTGCTGATAATATAATCAGCCAATGTTATGATGGCGCATCAGTCATGAGTGGGATCAGGGGTGGGGTTCAAGCATTGTTGCAACAGAAGCTTGGCAGGCTCATTCCTTATGTACATTGCTACAACCATCAGCTGCACCTAGCAGTGGTGCATGCCATTCAGGAAGAGCCATGCGCCAAAACATTCTTTGAACTCTCCGGCTCACTACATTCCTTCGTTCGCCATCATTATGTAGCCCAGAACTATAATGCACCCTCTCTTAAAAGGTTACTCGAGATACGGTGGACCAGTCATTATGATGTAACAAAATGTCTGGTAGACGAGGATGCCATCTTGAACATTTTGTCAGCGATTTCTGAAGATAGTGTGGCAGCAATGGCTTTATGCACAGAGGCATCAGGGCTCCTAGTACAACTCAGGAAGCATCATTTTTTTGAAATTGGTAAATTCCTCATCAAAATTTTTGGTGTCTTGAAGCCAGCAAATTCTATTCTACAGGCTAAGGCTGTGGATCTTTGCAGTGCTGGGGAGGTTATCAGTGCCTCACTGCAAGCTTTAAAAGATATCCGAGAAGATGATTCATGGGATAATTTTGAGATATTAGACAGCCCCACTGCTACAAAAAGAAGGAGAACAATGAGCAAACAGCTCATAGACAGTTTTGTTCTCTCCACCGTTGGTCACACTGAGTCCGATTCCTCCAACACTCCCAGCCAGTCTTTGAGAAGAGCCCTCCTAAACATCTTGGACAGAGCTATTGCAGAGATTGAGGACAGGTTTTCGAGGAGAAATATTGACCTGATGAGGGCAGTAAGCTGTCTTGTTCCCCAGTCTACGTCTTTTCTAGAGTTGGCCCTATTGAAACCGCTGCAGCTACTTGCCGGTACTGATGCAACAACCAATAGTCTGAAAAATGAAATTGAAGTGGCAAAATCCATGTTGCTCAAGAAGTTCTCCACTTACGCGGACCTGTCAACAGTGTGTCGATATATACAGGGCTATAAGGAAGCCTGTCCAGAGCTACATGCAGTGTATGCAACTGCACTGGTGATTGGAGTATCCTCAGCATCATGTGAGAGTTCTTTCTCCACTCTGACACGTGTCCTAGCACCCTTCAATCACCCACAATGCTGCATGAGAGAAAAAGGAATTTGGTGATTCTGGCACATGAAAAATTAATAACCAAGAGTATTGATTTGGATGAGTTTGTTAGGGCTTTTATGAAAACAAACAGAAGACTCATGCTTTGAGGTAATTACTTTGTGTTTTGCAGTGGGAATAGCTAGGCCTTCTTTTTTCTTTTAACCATATTGTTAGAAATCTCCAACAGTTTTAAGAGAAACCATAGCCTACAAATCTTTTTTTTTTTTTTGACATTACCTTTGTTTGTAAAGTGCTTGCTGCTTTATTTCTTGAAAACAGTCCTGAGATTCGGTGTAGTGGTAGTTCAGCGTAATCACTGAATGGGTGATGTAGGCAACTGTAAGCTCCATGTTTGGGACAAATACTTTTTTTTTTCTTGATTTAGCTAAAGAGCACACAGCTTTTATTTAAAGGGATAACCTTATTTCACTTTGGTACAACATAATTAATTTTGTGGAGCTTACCCCATTTTATTTGCATAAAGCAGCTGTCATTTGCCAGGGTGGTATACAATAGTTAGCTCTGCTGTTAGCCTTCTACTTTTGCATAACATGTAAGACTGTTGTTATACTTCAAATATTATGTTAGGCTATTATAGAAAAGTGAGTTAAATGATTTAATATTCCAACAATAGGAATGTCAGTGCCAAAAAACAGTATTGTCTGCCAAGTTTCCTTCTTTTTTTGTTGCAGAGCTGCAAACTGTGCTAACTTCATTTTTATCTGAATACAAACACGCATAATTAGGCCTCAAGAAATAAAAATAGTGGCCTCTCTGAACACCCCTACACACATAACATAACATAACAAGGAAAGACGAACAGGCCATTCAGCCCAACAATGCTTGTCTATTCTTACCTCTAAACTGTACTAATAGTGTCTAACACTGAATCAAGCCGGGCCTTGAACACCCCCAGTGTTTCTGCCTCCACCACATGTTCAGGCAAGCTATTCCACGTATTGACCACTCTCTGTGTGAAAAAATATTTCCTAGTGTCTGTGAGAAATGTATTCATTGCCAGTTTCCATTTATGCCCCCTCGTTCAGCTAACCGAGCTCAACTTGAATAATTTCCTGTAGATCACTTTGTTGATCCCTTTAATAAATTGAAACGCCTCAATCAAATCCCCCCCAAGTCTCCTTTTACTAAGCTTGAAAAGTCCTAGCATTTCAAGCCTTTCCTCATAAAACTTATCTTTTATACCCGGGATCAATCTGGTTGCCCTTCTTTGGACCTTTTCCAGCGCCTCTATATCTTTCTTGTAGTAAGGTCCCCAGAACTGCAGACAGTACTCTAAGTCTGGTCTGACAAGGGCATTGTATAGTGTGAGTATGATCTCCTTAGATTTATACTCAATACTCCTGGCTATGTATCCCAGCATCCTGTTAGCTTTTTTTTACCGCTACAGCACATTGACCAGACCCTGATAGGCTTTGATCGACTATTACTCCCAAGTCTTTTTCTGCATGTGCACATTCTAGTTTTGTACCCCGCATAAAGTAATCCTGCCCTATGTTTTTATTCCCCACATGTAGAACTTTACATATAGTTATATTGAATTTCATTTGCCAGGTTTCTGCCCACTTCTGGAATTTGTTTAAATCTTCTTCGATTACCTTAGTAGCTTCCAGACAGTTGGCTAAACCTCCCAGTTTTGTATCATCCGCAAATTTAACTAATGTACTTTCAATATCCGCATCTAGGTCATTTATGTAAATGAGGAAGAGCAGTGGACCCAGAACCGAACCCTGTGTAACTCCACTTCCCACTGCTCAGATAAGATCCCTCCTACTATTACCCTTTGTGTTCTATCCCGTAATCAGTTCCGAACCCACTCTGAAATGCATTTGGAAGTCTAAGTATATAATATCATAGGCCTTGCTCCCATCTAGACACACGTGCGTGTGGTTGCAAGAATACACACACACACCCACACACACACACACAAATATATGCAAACGAGGGGAAAAAGCCTGGGAACTGTATGGCACACACAGTGCCCTAAATAAAAAGGTGCCCCCCCTAAATTTCTGTCTGCCCCCCCCAATCACAGCAGTCTAGAACCGGGGCTGACGCTAGGCCAACAGTGCCGGTTAGCTAGCTAGCTGCCTATAGCCAACCACAACTTTTAGCGCAGCATTTGCAACGGCCTGGATTCGCCTGTCAAAAAAGTCCCATAGCCAGGCGTATTTTGTTCATCTGTAGTTGCCGTTTCCTTAGTATGACACGCCCCACGTACCAGGCTGGAGAATACGAGGCGTGAGCGTATGATACAGGAGACTCCATCTGCCATGTCGCGGGCACACCCCTACACAAATTAAATTTTACCGCTCCTTTCAATTTATTATAAAGCGCTAATTCATAATGACACTCATTCTTTATGACTAACAAAAGCACCGTTTATTCAAGGAAAAATAAGCTAAAAAGCATTATAGTTAGGTACATGAGCATAATATGACGCTGACGCTTGATTGAGCAAGGACGGCTCCATTTGCCTAATGCATGTTGCCTCGTTTCCTGCATCCTCGTATCTGATCCTTCCATCCTTTCCGTACTCCGTTGGGCGGAGCTAAGGAGCGAGGAAAGGACTAGAGGAAAGGATGCAAGGAGTAAAAATAAGCGATTAGAATGAACCCAAAGATTTCGCGATGTCGCGATCGCAACTATTAACGCAAAATCAATGAAACTCCGCGAAAGTTGCGAGAGCTTGCATTTTTTTCCTAATGACCGCAACTTTCCTTTGAAAAATGGTCAAATCGTTGTGTTACGACCCCGGCTCGAAGAACACAAATGATTTCAAACACAAATAGGCAACTTAGCCTACAAAATGTTTTATTAAAATATCTCCTCCGTTGTAGCGAGTCTCATAAAGCAGGGTCAGTTTCCCCGTCATTTCTGAGCGTAAAAATGGTTTCATAATAAAAGCGCGTTTGGGTTCTGCTATCAGGAGTCTCCGTGTTTAGCTACACATACTTCCGCGTATCACACGAGAACAAACAGAATTACTCCAATAATTACTCCACGTTAACTGTGATTTTCAGGTCCAAAAAAATAAGTTTCACATTTCAATTTACAAATAAAACAAAACATTTTTGTTATATTGAGCCTTTTTTAGGACTACTCAGAACAACAAGCTCCATAATATTTCCAGTTGTGTTATACCTACAGTACTGTTTCATTCTCATTGAACTTATAGCTAATAGCCTACATATGATTTTTTATTGAATTACATATTTATTTTTGAAATCGCGATTTTTATTTGCAACTTTCACTAATTAGCACAACTTCATCGCAACAAACACACACAAAACATCACACTTTTCATCGCAACTTTTAAGAAAATGTGCCGCGAAATAAAGGATTTTAGGCCGCAACAGTCACAAAAAAAACTCTGTGAGATCCTGGTGTGACTGAATACACCAAAAAGTATCCTGGCCATACCTCATCTTAAGACCAACACGCCCAGTTCACTTGCAATGGGTGCAAGAATACATGATGGTATTTAAATGACATGAGTGCTAGGCGTTATAATGAACCCTGCGCTGGGTGTAAGATAGCAAAGACACTTGCGTTTGGGTTAGCGCTGCTTAGCACTGGGTGTAAGATAGGCCCCCAAGTGTGATTCGGATCCAATTTAAGAAAGGGGAGGGAGTAATTCCCTCGCTCCCTCGTTTATCCTCCTTTCCACCAAGGGTATAAAATGCAAGCTTCCGGCAAGAAGGGAATCCCACAGTTCAGTGCTCCACAAGAAAAAAGTGTGCGGTCACTACAGAACTATGTGGCGGTCACATTTCAACTCTATGGTGTTGCACTTTTGAAATGTTGCGAGGGCGGTTCAGTTCAGTTTTTGTTTGTTTCTCATCAATCTTCCCTTGCAGAGCACCTTTTAAGTTTGCTTGCTGCACATACGTAGCAAATTGTGTCACAAGATAGCTCCCTCGAGGGAAGACAGCCAGGGAAGGGAGTGTGTTAAATTGGATTCGAATGCAGCCCGGGGCTGCGTTCGGATCCAAAATTTATCCTTTCTTCCTGTCGTTCCCTTCCCGTGCTTCAAGGGGGGAATCCCCAAAATGCCAGGATGAAATATGGCAGCCACAGTATGATTTGGATCCAATTTAAGAAAGGGCAGGGAGTAATTATATTGGTGAGAAAACATGCAAGAAACGTGTTCTTTTTTATTTTGAACAAGGGTTTAGTTGTCTCGTCGTAGGTAGATAGGTCAGTTAGGTAGCTAGCTAGCTAATTAATTGCATTTACCATTAAACATAGTAATAATTGTTAAATTAAAAAAATAGTTAAGACTTTGTAATATATTTAATCTACCGCGTTTATTTATATTTCGGTTATAAAGCTGACAAAACTGATTTAACCAGATGAAACTTGCATTTATATTTACATTTGTAGACCAGTGCAGGCTCAGCCGTCGCCATCTTGACAAAAAAAAAAAGTCTCCGGTGATGTAGTGTACATCGTTTGTACTCTACATTTTTGTTGCATTGTGGGGGATATTGAGTGAACTATTTAGGGTGTCAAATTTGACATTGGCTGTGTTCGGAATCGCTCCCTATTCACTCCGTCCCTATACACTACTTAGGGAATCTACATAGGGCACTAGATAGGGATTCACTGGTGGAAAAGAAGGAGGTGTTTTCGGACACTACATAGTCTGAATAGGTTACTTAGCAACGCGCAACGCTTGCGTGACAGCGGTCACCGGCTTGGTGAGAAAGCATGCAAGAAATGGTAAAAAAGTTTTCTTTTTAAATTTTGAACAAGGGTTTTGTTGTCTCGTTGTAGGTAGATATTAGGTAACTAGGTAGCTAGCTAGCTAATTAAGTTGCATTTTCCATTAAACAGTCATTTTAAATTAAAAAAATAGCTAACACTTTGTAATATATTTAATCTACCGCGTTTATTTATATTTCGGTTATAAAGCTGATTTAACTGATTTAATATAGGCTACAAGATGAAACTTGCATTTATATTTACATTTGTAGACCAGTGCAGACTCAGCCATCGCCATCTTGACAAGAAAAATATCTCCGGTCATGTAGTGTACATCGTTTGTACCCTACATTTTGTGGTGCATTGTGGGGGATATTGAGTGGACTATTTAGGGTGTCAAATTGACATTTTGAATTTTGGACACCCTACAAAATGGCCGATACCCTAAATAGTGCACTATATAGTGAATAGGGAGCGATTCCGAACACAGCCATTGTGAATTCAGACACCCTACAAAATGGCTGATACCCTAAATAGTGCACTATATAGTGAATAGGGAGCGATACGACCCCTGTTCCATGTCCACTGTCCCCTGTCCACTCAGACCCCTGTCTACTATGTGCCCTGTCCCCTCACTTTGCAAGCAGTGTGCGAAAGAAATCCCACAAAACTCTTTCCAAACTAGTGAGGAAGTAGTTCATAATATCTATTTTAATTTTTAAATTTTTATTGAGAATATCAATCAGTTAACATATGACAATTGTTACAAATATGCATATGCATATGCGCTCTATGTCTTTGACGTTTTTACTTCCGGGTTACTTACTGAAATTGTCGAATGAGTGCACCGTTCTGCAGATGAGTGTGCTCCTGAGTCCCTCAACAAAACCCCGGAAATAAGGGGTTCATCCTGGTAATTTAAGTGCCCTCATTTTTGAGAAGAAGTCGCCCACTCAAAAGCTTTTTGGCGAAGTGGACTAAAATGCGTCCTCAAAAGGGTGTAGGGGTCGTATTCGGACACATCGTGAGCTGAGAATTAGAAGGTTCTATCTGACATTTTTATCAAAAATGAGTTAATTACATAAAAGTAATCTTTAAGTGGTTCTTCATGTGTTAATCATTATTCATGATTTATTTATTTTTTTGGTCAAAATATACAAAAACAGAAAGTTCTATCTGCACATCCCCCTCTGCACTTGGCGTTATAAGGTTCTATCTGCAGTCCAATCACAGACCTGATTATAAACAAAGTAGCCAATTAGAGAACGTTTTATTCGTATTTCGAAATTCGTTTTATGCCTGACAGTGATAAGCAAAGCAATGCAAAGTCACTGATAAACAAAGCATGGTAAGAAGGACAAACAGAAACAAACCGTAATATTTTATAAGAAAGTGAGGGATGACTTTAAAAGACAGCAGGTTAGAGATCATTTATTGCTAATGTGAACTACGTAATAACTTTATCTTTTAATCTACCGTTAGCTAAGTTAGCAGGCTAGCGAACGTTAGCTAGTTGTCAATACAGTTTCACAGTCAGTTTCACTCCTAAATAAAACTTATTATTCATGGGAAAAAATCCTGGATTGAAAATGCAAGTGTGAAAACAACTGGGGTTGCTCACCACAGGGTGAAAGCGTAGCTAGCTAGTTCATTTCTAATTGTTTACATGGTTAACTAGCGATAGTGTTCACACCTAGAATATAGCTCCGCACCTATATTCTAGGTAAATTAACTTACTTTCTGACGAAGGAACTTGACTCCGAAAAGCATCAGTTTTTGATTAAATACTGTATATACCCCAAAATGCAGAGTGCTGTCCTTAACCTTTATTTTATCTGGCTTACATAAAATAGTATGTTGTGTTGCAAGCTAGCTAGATTTAGCAACTTTGAAATAACATTGTCAATGCTTAGCTCACACGTGTGTGGGAGGGGGGGGTACCAAACATAGACTTTATAATAAGGTATAATACACCTACTACAGGCCTATGGAGGACTATTCAACCCAAAATTAAAATGAAAATGAAAACGAAAATGAAAATGAAAACGAAAATGAAAATGAAAATGGAAAATGAAAATGGAGGATTATTCAGCCCAAAATTAAAATGAAAATTAAAATCTTTTCATTTTCGTTTTCATTTTCGTTTTCATTTTCGTTTTCATTTTCATTATCGTTTTCGTTTTCATTTTCATTTTCATTTTCATTTTCATTATCGTTTTCATTTTCATTTTCGAGCTGTACTATATGTAAATGAGGGGGTATGGTCTTCCTATCAATCAAAGCAAGCAGGGTGGGCCTCATACAGGTTTAGTGCAGTAGCACTTAATGAACACTAGGGGGAGCATAGCATAGGGATGGGTAACAGTCTATGCTTGATACTATGCTCTCAGGGCACTCGTAAGTTTTAATGGATGAAATGATGAAGAATCTGAGCAGTGTTATAAAGTATTCTTGTTTTATGAAATAAACTGAGCTAGCTAGCCAGCGCTATGCTGTGTAGGCTATAGGTCAAACCTGCGAGGTGGAAAATCCAGGTTCAGAAAGTGAAAGTCCTCCCCAATCATTTGTTACAATCACCTGGATTTGCTAATTGTCTCAATTCTTCAGCCAAGAGGTAGGAGCTAACTAGGCTCATTAGTGAAATCGTGAGTTCATGGGTGGAAGAAACACGGCAGGACTTTTACTTTCTGACCCCTGGAATTTCCACCTCTGCAAACCTGGTAGTAGCCTACGATAGGCTACATTGTGGCAGGTTAAACGTTGGATTGGATGGTTGTGTTGTAGCTACTGCTGGAAATAAATTAAATCCTCTCTTAAAATAAATGAAAAGACCGCAAATGAGTCACTGGATCGTTTAAACTTTTAACCTGGCTCCGGTACTTTAAGCGAACATTAAGGCATTGCTTCAAAAAGTCTATCGACAGCCAGATTCTATTCTATATGTTATGCAAAATGAGAAATGTCAATGTAGGCTATTTGAAAGTGAGTCGGCTTCGTCATACAAAAAATCCAGGGTTAAATCTTAAATTGAGCTTGCTAGCTGTTTATTATTATCCTAAAATAGCTCTCATAAGTGTTTATGTTACCCATCTATCGTTAATTGTGTTTACTGTATTACACACGTCATGTGTGTGCCATGAGTCACTGGACCGTTTATTTTAACCTGGCTCCGATAGATCTAGCTAGCCTACTTCAAACGAACATTAAGGCATAGCTTCTAAAAGTCTATCGAGACATTAATGTATTTGAAAGTGAGTCGGCTTTGTGATATACAGAAAATCCAGGGTTAAATCTTAAATTGAGCTTGCTAGCTGTTTATTATTATCCTAAAATAGCTCTCATAAGTGTTTATGTTACCCATCTATCGTTAATTGTGTTTACTGTAGGCTATTACACACTTTATGTGTGTGCCATGAGTCACTGGACCGTTTATTTTAACCTGGCTCCGATAGATCTAGCTAGCCTACTTCAAACGAACATTAAAGCATAGCTTCTAAAAGCTAGCTAGATTCATGACGGTCTTCAAAAAATATGGTCGCAAATATGAATGAAAGTGCGTTTTTGCGTTGTGAAAGAAAAAATATTGCTGAAGACAGCTGGAAATGGAACGCACAAAATGGTGCTATGACGTTTTATTCTATCCGATTGTTTTAATACACATCGGAGCTAGAATCCTGAAAAATAAACGAGAATGTCTAAACTTGGAACCTGCCAAGTGTGTCGTTGTTTTTTCCCTGAGGGAATTTCACGAAGCAGAGGTGTAGCCTAGCTACTAAACGAGATTAAGGGGTTAGACAGCTCATTTAAATTTCCACCCTGGATTTTCTGTATATCACAAAGCCGACTCACTTTCAAATACATTAATGTCTCGATAGACTTTTAGAAGCTATGCCTTAATGTTCGTTTGAAGTAGGCTAGCTAGATCTATCGGAGCCAGGTTAAAATAAACGGTCCAGTGACTCATGGCACACACATGACGTGTGTAATACAGTAAACACAATTAACGATAGATGGGTAACATAAACACTTATGAGAGCTATTTTAGGATAATAATAAACAGCTAGCAAGCTCAATTTAAGATTTAACCCTGGATTTTTTGTATGACGAAGCCGACTCACTTTCAAATAGCCTACATTGACATTTCTCATTTTGCATAACATATAGAATAGAATCTGGCTGTCGATAGACTTTTTGAAGCAATGCCTTAATGTTCGCTTAAAGTACCGGAGCCAGGTTAAAAGTTTAAACGATCCAGTGACTCATTTGCGGTCTTTTCATTTATTTTAAGAGAGGATTTAATTTATTTCCAGCAGTAGCTACAACACAACCATCCAATCCAACGTTTAACCTGCCACAATGTAGCCTATCGTAGGCTACTACCAGGTTTGCAGAGGTGGAAATTCCAGGGGTCAGAAAGTAAAAGTCCTGCCGTGTTTCTTCCACCCATGAACTCACAATTTCACTAATGAGCCTAGTTAGCTCCTACCTCTTGGCTGAAGAATTGAGACAATTAGCAAATCCAGGTGATTGTAACAAATGATTGGGGAGGACTTTCACTTTCTGAACCTGGATTTTCCACCTCGCAGGTTTGACCTATAGCCTACACAGCATAGCGCTGGCTAGCTAGCTCAGTTTATTTCATAAAACAAGAATACTTTATAACACTGCTCAGATTCTTCATCATTTCATCCATTAAAACTTACGAGTGCCCTGAGAGCATAGTATCAAGCATAGACTGTTACCCATCCCTATGCTATGCTCCCCCTAGTGTTCATTAAGTGCTACTGCACTAAACCTGTATGAGGCCCACCCTGCTTGCTTTGATTGATAGGAAGACCATACCCCCTCATTTACATATAGTACAGCTCGAAAATGAAAATGAAAACGATAATGAAAATGAAAATGAAAATGAAAATGAAAACGAAAACGAAAATGATAATGAAAATGAAAATGAAAATGAAAATGAAAACGAAAATGAAAACGAAAATGAAAAGATTTTAATTTTCATTTTAATTTTGGGCTGAATAATCCTCCATTTTCATTTTCCATTTTCATTTTCATTTTCGTTTTCATTTTCATTTTCGTTTTCATTTTCATTTTAATTTTGGGTTGAATAGTCCTCCATACAGGCCTAGCTGTAGTAGATGAAGTACCAGGGCCAAAAAAGGTGTGCTGCCTTTCACTCTCCCTCTTGCACAGCCTACAAAGAAATTATACTCTGGCAGAAGCAAAGAAAAATAATCTGAGGTCCATGTTAACATATGCCTGCCATAGACAGGGGGCATGTCCCAATACTCCAAAAATCCACCCTCCTTTCCTCTGTGCCCCGGAAACCGATCTTTGTGTCTTAATCTAATGTTGCTGATTAGGCTACATATTAATTACAAATGGTTACAAATTGATTAATGTCTCGACGCAAACCACAATGTCAGGTACATTGAATACTGTACATGCAACTACTTGTAGTCAGAATGTTCAGGCAGTTTTGGGTAGGAGACAAGTGGTAGTGGGGGAGTGGAGGAAAGAAAGAGAGGACTGATGAGTATTGGGACGCAACCAGGGAGTACTACATGGTAATATGCAAAGATTAAATCAGATACTGCCTAGTCAACTGAGGCATGTTTTGGGGCAAGGCTTTGACCACAAACACACATTGGGACTTATGTTTAAATTAGAATATGCCCATCAACATTGATATGCACAGACACATTGGAACTATGCTTAAGTTAGAATAGTCCCATCGACATTGGCAGACACACACACACACACACACACACACACTGGGACTATGTTTAATCCCATCGACATTGGCAGACACACACACACACTGGGACTATGTTTAAGTTAGAATAATGTAATGTAATATGCTTCTTTGTAAACTCATGTGCTTCTGTCCTGTGCAACCAAATATTTAAAATTATTACTTTATTCTACATTATGTTAAACTGTCCAATATTTTTTGATGCCCAAAATGAGGGAGACTATGTAAAAAAGGTTCTATAATTTCTAAATGGTTCATTTGTTGTTGGATGAAAATACTGATTAAAGCTGACAGTCTGCACTTCAACCTCATTGAGTTTGAAAGGATACAATAACAAAGTGCTAAAATGAGAATATCATGGAAAAGTTTTTTTTTTCCCATAATTCCATTCAAAAAGTGAAACTTTCATAGATTATAGATTCATTACACACAAAGTGAAATATTTCTAGCCTTTATTTGTTTCATTTTTCATAATTTTGGCTTACAGCTCCAGAAAACCCCCAAAAGTATTTCAAGAAATTAGAATAGTGTGTTGAAAATCAGCATTTACTTCAGTTATTTCAGAGAATGAGTGGAGTGGCTTGACTCGAGGAATCCGACAGTTGTAGCCCATGTCCTGGATACGTCTGTACGTGGTGGTTTTTGAAGCACTGACTCCAGCCTCAGTCCACTCCCTCTGCATCTCCGCCAAATTTTGGAATCGTCTTTGTTTGACAATCCGCTGAAGCCTACGGTCATCTCTTTTGCTTGTGCACCTTCTCCTGCCACATTTTTCCCTTCCACTAAACTTTCTATTGATATGCTTGGACACTGCACTCTGTGAACAGCCAGCCTCCTTAGCGATGACCTTTTGTGGCTTACCCATCTTCTGGAGGGTGTCAATGATGATCTTCTGGCCAAATGTCAAGTCTGCAGTCTTCCCCATACTGAACCAAACTGAGATAAACTTTGCAGGTGTTTTGAGTAAATTAGATGATAGTGTGACACTCAGTCTAAAACATTCATTCTCTGAAATAACTGAAGTAAATGCTGATTTTCGACACACTATTCTAATTTCTTGAAATACTGTTTTGGGGGTTTTCTGGAGCTGTAAGCCAAAATTATGAAAAATGAAACAAATAAAGGCTAGAAATATTTCACTTTGTGTGTAATGAATCTATAATCTATGAAAGTTTCACCTTTTGAATGGAATTATGAAAAAAAAAAAACTTTTCCATGATATTCTAATTTTTTGGAAAGGATCTTGGTGCAGTGGTTAGCACTGTCGCCTCACAGCAAGAAGGTACCGAGTTCGAATCCCGGCTGAGGGCCTTTCTGTGCGGAGTTTGCATGTTCTCCCCGTGTCTGTGTGGGTTTCCTCCGGGTACTCCGGTTTCCTCCCACAGTCCAAAGACCTGCAGGTTAGGCTAATTGGAGACTCTAAATTGCCCATAGGTATTAGTGTGTGAGTGAATGGTGTGTGTGCCCTGCGATGGATTGGCGGCCTATCCAGGGTGTATTCCTGCCTCTCGCCCAATGCATGCTGGGATAGGCTCCAGCACCCCCCGCGACCCTGACCAGGAATAAGCGGGTTAGATAATGGATGGATGGAAAGGATCTGTATATGCTAGACTAGAGGTAGAATCTATGACAAGGCGCAGTGAAGCTGTTCTGGTGGCTTGGGGTGGCCCAACACCTTACTAAGACACTTTATGTTGGTTTTTGATAATGTATTTTGATATCAGCAAAGTGAAATAAACATCAAGATTTTTTAATACTAAAATAACTGCAGTTTTCAATAAACAATATTATTCGATGCACCTTCAGTGACAGATAGAACCTTCTAATTCTCAATCGAAATGACCTCTTCAGAATTAGAAAGTTCTATCTGCAATTTTGGCTCTTCAAAATACCCCACTTACAAATTTCACAACATTTTCATACTTTGCATTTGAAGTACACATAAGATGTGGGACAAAATTAGCAATAACAGAATAATACACTATGAACCATTTTTGAGATGTGGGGAGTGAAAACTTTGATGCTCAATATCTCAAAACTATGCAGAACGCAGATAGAACCTTCTAATTCTAAGCTCACGAAATTATGCATACTTGCACTCTAGTTAGTGCACATGGCGCCATTTTGTTTGTCATTAGTGTGTTGGTTCCGAACTGCAAGTAGGCCTATGCAAAAATCAAGTATATTCTAAAATCCCCGGATGTGGACTTCCGTACTTGATAAGACCCTGAATTTCAAGTGTGCATATGAGTTTTCTGTTCCCAGTGATCATTGCGCTAACCATAGACTGTGTAGAAAAATAGCGTAACACGGCATGTAACCAAAACTGTCTTGCGAGAGAGGTACGTTTACATGCACACTAATACTCCGATCTGAACCCGGTTATGGCAATACTGTGGTTACTGAAATTGTCATGTAAACACCTTTATCCGATAATGTAAGGTCATAACCACGTGTTTTCGAAACCCGATTTACACCCCTGGTTTTTTGGCCAAACATTTTGGGGCATGTAAACACCTTTCTCCGGTTTCTTTCGACTTTTCAAAACTACGCATGTCAGGCAGAAAAGGCGGTGTAACGACAAAATGATTCCACCCGTCAACATTTGCTATGCCTGGGGTTCCTTCAGCATCTCACTTCCGGAATTTTATTATTAAATTAGCATTTCACTGGTGAAAATATATTGTTCAGTGTTACGTGCTTGTGTTTGTACTAGCTAGCTTGTGGCTAGCACATTAAATAACTGAAATTATCGGGAAATTGGCCAGATTTAGAGATTGGTAAAGCTAGCTAGTACAGTAATATAAATCAACCACCACTAGCAATTAGCTATAAATAACTAGCTATAATAATTACTCGCTAGCTATGATAATAATAATAATAATAGCCTACGTTAATTTTTGACGATGTTTTCCACAGAGCCCATTATGGAGAGAATCATGTAAACGCGGCTTTTGGAGTAATCACATTTCTTATGTCCATGTGAACGCGATAAGTTAAATACTGGCGTAAGCTGATAGTTTCCAGTAATCGGATATTGCTGTGCATGTAAACGACCGTGACCAAAATTGCTGCGGTAGCCTAATTTTAGGCTACAGGTGTGCCGTTTTTCGACTCCCCTGCAGATGAACGCCCTGAGCCTTTCTTTTGCTTAATTTCTCCAGTTAAAATGTAAACGATAATACTGTGGATTGTGGTACGAGCTATGAACCATGAATTGTAGATTGTACTATTGATTGTGGTCGACCATAATGTAAAGAGTAACGATGTTGAACACAGGCAGAGGGTGGGATATCTTTCAAGTGTCACGAAGCAAAGTGCAAGGTAGGCTATGACACTCAACAAAATGAGCCTACAGTAGCCTAGGCCTACGGTATCTTAATCATGTCTCTTAATAATATGCTATTTAATATCATACTACGCTGTCGCTTCGAATTGTGAATATTCCACCTTCTGCCTGCTTTTTGCCTCTTTATTTTATGGTCAACCTCAATCAATAAGAACCGTTAGCCTACAAGTCATAGTTCATAGCTATGCTGAGTACGCTCGTACCACAAGCCACAGTATTATTGTTTTAAACTTAATTGGAAAAATTAAGCGAAAGCACATGCCGTTCATAGCATATCGCCTAGCTTGACGAGTGCGTTTATGTGACGGCGGTTTATGGCGGCATATCAATGGCAAAAATCGTGAGAGATAAAATCTATGTGCGTGGAAATCGGGTGTGCACAGCCCGAAACCAAAGATTTGCCGAAACCCTGTACATGCAAATTATTTTGCCGTGTGTTTTTACACAACTCGCGCGTGAGTAAAATCCGTATTTGAGTGCCAAGGCCCAGGAGCGGCAGCAAACGCACTATAATAAAGGGACGAAACTCAGACAATTTTCACCGGGAGATAAAGTACTGGTATTACTTCCAACCTCCAGCACAAAATTGCTCGCCAAGTGGCAAGGGCCCTTTGTGGTCACACGGCGAATAGGGGAGGTAGACTACGAGGTAGTGCGTTCGGATAGGGAAGGAGCAAAACAAATCTACCATCTGAACCTGTTAAAAGCTTGGAAAGAGGTAGCGGCTGTCTCGCTGGTGATGGTAGATCAGGAGAAAGATGAGCTGGGGCCGGAGGTACCAAATTCACCCAATCAGACCCCGCCCCTTTCGGATGGCCATCTCTCGCCAAGCCAGCAGGCAGACCTTGCCCTGTTGCAAAAGCAATTTGCGGATGTGTTTTCTCCCCTACCCGGACGCACTAATCTCGTAACCCACCATATCAAAACCGCCCCGGGAGTGACGGTACGTTCCCGTCCGTATAAACTGCCGGAACACAAAAACAAATTGGTACAGGCAGAAATAAAGGCCATGCTGGAGTTGGGCGTAATAGAGGAGTCACACAGTGCCTGGAGTAGCCCCATTGTTCTGGTAGGGAAACCAGATGGGTCTATCCGGTTCTGTGTGGATTACAGAAAGGTGAACGAAGTTTCACGGTTTGATGCTTATCCAATGCCTAGGGTCGATGAACTCTTGGATCGGCTGGGCACGGCTCGTTTTTTTTCGACACTGGATCTGACCCAGGGCTACTGGCAGATTCCCTTGTCGCCAGAGTCCAAGGAAAAATCGTCTTTCTCCGCTCTGGACAGTTTGTACCAATTTCGGACACTTCCATTCGGGTTATTCGGGGCTCCAGCCATGTTCCAATGCCTTATGGATCGGGTGCTGCGTCCGCATGTCGCATATGCTGCAGCCCATATTGATGATATTATCATCCACAGTAGTGACTGGGCACAGCATATGCGGCATGTGGGGGCGGTGCTCGACTCATTGAGGCGGGCGGGGCTCACGGCTAACCCGAGGAAGTGTGCAATTGGCAGAGCGGAGGTACGGTATTTGGGGTACCACTTGGGAAGTGGACAGGTGCGGCCGCTAGTGGACAAAAGAGGTGAGGAGGTTCTTGGGGTTGGCCGGTTACTACAGGAGGTTTATTCCTGCCTTTTCGGAGCTTACCAGCCCCTTGACTGATTTAACTCGAAAAGGTGCCTCAGAGCCGGTCCAGTGGACGGAGTCATGCCGGAGGGCGTTTGAGAGGGTAAAAGAAGCACTCTGTGGGGAGCCGCTGTTGTTCACACCTAACTTTTCTCTCCCTTTCACCCTGCAGACAGACACGTCGGACAGAGGGCTGGGGGCGGTGTTGACCCAGCAGGTGGAGGGAGTCGATCGCCCGGTGCTGTACATAAGCCGCAAACTTTCACAGCGGGAGGCGAAGTACAGCACCATTGAAAAGGAATGCCTCGCTATCCGGTGGGTGGTCGGGTCCCTCCGGTATTACCTGCTGGGCCGCTCATTCACCCTCTGGTCGGACCACGCCCCCCTCCAGTGGCTCCACCGCATGAAAGATACCAATGCGCGAATCACCCGTTGGTATCTGGCTCTTCAGCCGTTTAATTTTAAGGTGGTTCATAGGCCGGGGGCGCAGATGGTGGTGGCGGACTTCCTCTCTCGCCTCGAGGGGAAAAGGGGTGGGGGGGGGGGGGTTGGTCATCGGCCGGATGGCACCCCGGCCTAAGGTGGGGGTATGTGGCAGGGTGGGCGTGGTTAGCCTCTGCTTGCAGAGAGAGAGTGAGCGGAGCGACTCTCGGACCCTGAGCCACAGCTGTCATGAGTTAGTCGGGATAACACGATAATTAACAATGGAATGATTGTTTGATTGTTGCCTGATTCCTTTGACAGTGAGCCTGGGCTTTAAAGGAGGGAAGCGGGAAATCAAAGGGGGCTGGCCGATGACGGGAGAGGACTGGGAGAGAAGGGTCCGCGAATACCATAGCCAGCGAAACTAAAAGACGAATAAAGTGTCTGTTAAAAACCAAACCTCCTGTGTACTGCCTGTTCTTCCGCGAGGGTGGCACTCGATCTTGCCACAGGGGCATTTTTGCCCTTTACACACGAGTATTTCCGACGCTGTCCACATTTATGATGACCTGTTATCATGCGAAGATTCGACTTTTAAATGCTCCATGTGTAAATGTTCAATGTTTCGTAGATTGTAAATTGGTTTTTCTAGCCTTAATTGGGTTATGCGTTGTGCTCAACGGTTTGAGACAAGAGGCTGTCCTATGTTTTCTATAATGTTTAAAGGAGCTATATGTAACATTGACACCGAGCGTTTAAAATGGGTACTGCAATCCAAATTCACAATATTGGAGAGAGTCGAGACACTGAACGAACACGAGCGCAAGATGAGCCGAGCGCAACATTATATTTTGAGATGAGCTTATTCTATTTTGATGCTATGTAGGCTAACGTTATCATTACATGTCACATAAATAAATATAAGGATTCATCTGTTTTACCGTCTGAAGTAAACAGTCGTCCTTCTAAATGGACCAGTGTACACGGACCACTCCATGGACAGACTTAGTGGTATGATACGTTTTAGTAGCTATCATCTTACTGTAGCCTAGCGGTTAACACTCAGACATTTAATATTCTGTTACTATTGGACTGAGAGCAGACCTAGTGGTCCGTGAGTGGTCCGCGGACACACTTATTGGTTAACCTAGATTTCCATTTTAAAAATCCATTGTAGGTTATATTGCTATCCGTTGTTGTTGATTAGCCTACCAATTTGACAGTATTTGCTTCAAGTAGGAAATATGTAGACAATAAAAGATGGAACCTGTGTCGTAATAAAACATTAGGCTATTTAGCCTTGTCATCCACCAGTGATCATTCACCAGACTAGTGCGCATCGCCCCACCCCCCCCCCCCCCCCCCCCCCCCTTGTGCGGATAAAGTGCGGATGCAATTTATCTTTGTTAGCACATGTGTTGTTGTTAGCACATGTATCTTTGTTAGCACATGTGTTGACCTCATCATGTAGGCTACATGCACTGATGAAGATCAGACGGACTGTTCACGGACCACTAGGCCTGTCCACGGAGCTGTGGTCCGTGATGCTCTTTAGCACCCCAAGTGGTAGACCAGTGCTCCGTGGACAGACCACTGAATTAGGTACAATACCTAAGTCTAGTCTGTAAATGATCACTGGTGGATGAGCAGGCTACATAATGTTTTATTACGACACAGGTTGTAACTTTTATTGTCTACATATTTCCTACTTGAAGCAAATACTGTCAAATTGTCATAGACAATAAACGCCTAGGGTGGTCAACAACGGATAGCAGCATATCCTACAATGGATTTTTTAAATGGTAATCTAGTTTAAACAATAAATCTGTCCACGGACCACTTAGTCCGCTCTCTAGTGTCCCATAGTAACCGCAGATGATGTAACCACCGCATTTGGTATTATTAAAATAATCGGTTATTTATGGCCATATTTGCAGCACACCAGTGTTATTCGAGTAGCCGGCTATAACATTGACTTCAGATGGACGAATGTTCACTTCAGACGGTAAACGGATCAATCCATAGGTAATATTAGCCTATTTATTAATTTCACATGTAATATTTCCTTATTTTTGTTTTATTTTTGTTTATATAGCCTAGCCTAATTATTGCTGTAGGCTGTTCATTAGTAATTTGCTATAGTAAGATGCTAGATACTAAAACGTCTGTAGCCTACATGCGGAGCACTAAGTCTTTCTACGGACCACTCGCGCACAGAATGTATACTGTTGAAAACCATTCTCTATTTGCGTGCCAGTGTTTCTGTCTGTTAATAATTGCTGTATGTTACGCACTTTGATGCTCTGTCTGTTTCTCTGTTTGCTGTAGGCTACTTGTCGTTGTAAAGCACTTAGAGATTTTTTTTTTTATAGCGCTAGGCTATATAGAATGTATTACTGGTCCACGGACCACTCGCGGACCACTCGGAGTGGTCCGTGTACACTGGTCCGTTGTTCTCAAGCGCCTCTACTGGTTGTGACCAGTGGTCCACGGACCACTTGGAGTGGTCCGTAGGGATGTCAACGGTTAGCCGGATAGCCGTAAAAATAAAAATATCCGAATATGCTTAACGGCTTATCGGTTAATTTGCATAATAATAATAATAAAAAATCCACATTTTGTCGTTGATGTTATGGTTTAAATAATGGGGGAGATGTCATTATTTTAAACATACTGGGGGGGTTGTCAACCGGTTGTCCTATTTCCCCAGTAGCTAGGTTGCTAGCAGATCACAAACGGGTAGCGAGCGATTGAGCGAGAGAGCTGCTCTACTGTTGCTAACGTTATAGCCAGTATCCACATCAAAATGAAACGCAGAAACCGTAGCTCAGTTTGGAATAATTTTACAAAGAAGGTGGATGACAAAATTCAGTGTAAATTGTGCAAAAGGGTGCTCAAATACAGTAGGCTAGCTAAACGAGCAACATATGTTGCTAAAATACGGGCGCACATGTGTCCCGACAGATTCTGATTCCCCAGACTGGCTACCTTAAAGCTGGGGACACATTACACTATTTTTAGCCAGATTTGGCAACGATTTGAGGTCGGACAGAGTCTGTGGTAGTCCAGGGCAGTCCAGGCTAATACAGGCTAGTTGCGCTGTAAAGTCGCAGCTGTAATCGTTATGTAGGCTAGCTATGTGGGAGTGAAATAGGCTACTGTAGACTAGTCTTGTCTCCTACGAATGCCACGATTTTATCAGCCACGCTTGATTTTTATCGGGGTTAGTCTTTGCATAATCCTGTGGTTTGCGCTGGCCAAAGACTGAAATCGCTCCGGGAATTTTCAATAGCCAATTTAAAGTGAGTTTGCGACAGAGGAAAGCAGAGGTGGAAAAATACGGAAGTAAACATCAAATCCAACATGCGGATGGCTGAGCTGAATAAATGTTTTTTGGAATACATGTGTGGTTAAATGTGTGGTACTCATTACTGTCATTGTCGCTTATGATTGGAAAAGTCATGTAATGTGTCCCCAGCATTAGCCAGACGCTATCTGCGTGTGCCGGCGACATCCGTGCCCCAGGAGCGGGTGTTCTCGGCGGCGAACCTTAGCCTACACAGACTAGCATACGCACAGATTAACACCAGAACATGTCAACATGTTAATCTTCCTGAACAAAAATGTGTAGGCTAGCTAATAAGTAGACTAAATTTGATTTAGTTTAGCCTAGTTCACGTCATAGCCTAATTCGATTTTTTTCCCCTCAAGAGATCCGGCTATAGCATAAGCTAGTATGTGCTGATGTCCATTTAAAAATAATTAGGGCTACAACGTAAGCTGCTATTTGTAGGCTATACAATGTATATTAGAGTCCTACAACTTATTATTTGTTATGTTGAATGTTACATTTTGAAAGCAATAAATACCATTCTGAGAAACGTCCATTCTGTGTAGGCGATGCATGCATTTTTAATTCGAGGGTTTTGGGTTGGGTATTATGTGGGTCATAACTGTAGAACGTTTCAGCATTTTTAACCGTTAATTAACCGAATAATGATGTCGGCTAACCGGTTGCAAAACTATCCGTTATCAACATCCCTAGTCCGTATACACTGGTCCGTTTAGAAGGATGACTGTTTACTTCAGACGGTAAAACAGATCAATCCATATAGGCTATTTATTTATGTCACATGTAATGATAACGTTAGCCTACATATTTCCTTATTTTTGCTTATGACCGCAAATGACTTGAGACGAACGACTGTTCACTTCAGACGGTAAAAAGAATAAATCTGTAGGTTATATTTGTAACGTTCCGTTCCCGTCCTGTCCGTTTTCCATGTTTTCCTTGTTTCCTTCCGTGTCATGTTGGATCCCTTGTCCGTGTTTCCCTCCTGGCTGTGGACTGGGCGTCTCCCTCGGGTACTTTTGGTTTCATTTTCCACTTTAGCTTCCGCCTATCACTCGCCCCTCTCGTTACTCACATTCCTCACTGCTGTGCTTCGGCAATCACTCCTGATTTAACATCACACCTGTTTCTCGTTTTCTCCTTCACTTCCTGCACCATTTAAACCCCTGGCTGGCTGCTATTCAGCGCCAGTTCGTTGACTAACCTACCGTGTTTGTTTCGTATCCCGTTTCTGGTCCAGTGTTTATGAGCCTGCTGGTTCATACCTGTTCGCCTGGTTTCCTGACTGGTAGCTATCTCTGCTAATCTTTCGCTGCTGCATGCATTTACCTGTTTCCCTTCAAAACCTCCAGACGCCGCAGTTCCAGTCTTCCCGCAGCTGTGTTTGTCCTCCCCGTGTTACGTACCTCCCGTACTCGTGTTGCGGTACCAGGACCTCTGCATGCCAGCCGGCTTACGCCAGTATTGCCCGAGCTACGCCGCACCTTCCAACTCGGCGGTGCATTCACCAGCTACAGTCCTGTCACAACACCCTGCCTTTAACCTCTGCTTTCTGCCCGGTTACTCAAGCTACCCGGTCCAGTTTCCAGTCCTGTTCCAGCCCAGTTCCGATCCAGTTTCCAGTCCAGCTCCAGTCCAGTTTCCAGTCCAGTTCCAGTCCAGTTCCGGTGTTTTAGACACCTCCGTTCAAGTCCAGTTCCGGCTTGGAACAAGTTCCGTGCCGTCCCCTGTGTTCCTGAGTGGACCTTCCGGTCCAGTTTCCAGTCCAGTTCCAGTCCAGGTCCGGTGTTTCATACACCTCCGTTCAAGTCCAGTTCCGGCTTGGAACAAATTCCGTGCCGTTCCCGTTTCCTGAGTGGACCTCCCGGTCCAGTTTCCAGTCCAGTTCCCAGTCCAGTTCCAGTCCAGTTCCGGTGTTTTATACACCTCCGTTCAAGTCCAGTTCCGGCTTGGAACAAGTTCCGTGCCGTTCCCGTTTCCTGAGTGGACCTTCCGGTCCAGTTTCCAGTCCAGTTCCGATCCAGTTTCCAGTCCAGTTCCAGTCCAGTTCCAGTCCAGTTCCGGTGTTTTAGACACCTCCGTTCAAGTCCAGTTCCGGCTTGGAACAGTTCCGTGTTTCTTCAAGTCCAGCTCCGGCTTGGAGCAGTCCTCAGTTGGACGCTATCCTGTGTTAACTAACTAACCTGTTTTGCTCCCGTGTACAGCTTTGGGACCACCCCAACGCTTAATAAAGTTCCACTTTCTGTAATCTGTCTCCTGGTCGTTGCACTTGGGTTCGTCCCGTATCAGGATCGTAACAGAACGAACTGGCCTACAATATGGACCCAGCCGATCTGGAACAGATTCGCCACGCCTTCTCCTGCCAAACTGCGATCAGCGACCAACAGGGTCGCCGTTTGGATGATGTGCTGGAAGGAGTTAGGGGCATCACGGAGCAAGTATCCCAACTTTCGCTCCACCAACCGCTACTACGGATTCCAGCCAACCCTACTCCTTCCTCTCCCGAACCCCATCCGGAGGCACCGGCTCCCACTTCCAGCCGTGAGCCCCGTGTACAACACCCCGAGTTATATCGCGGGGGGTTGGGGAGATGTCGTGAATTTCTACTTAAATGTGACATAGTGTTTCGGATGCAGCCCTCCTCCTTCGCCTCTGACTCCAGCAAGATCGCGTTCATTATGAGCAGCCTGGGAGGGAGCGCCCTGGAGTGGGCTACATCCATCTGGGACAGCCAGGCTCCGTTATGCAGCAACTTCGCAGCCTTTACGGCAGAGATGCGACGTGTGTTTGAACACCCGACCTGTGGACGTGACGCTACCCAGCGTCTGCTTCAAGTTCGCCAAGGCAACCGCAGTGTCGCAGAAATGGCCATTCAGTTTCGTACCCTCGCCGCGGAGTCAGGATGGAATGACGCCTCCCTCCAGGGGGCTTTCCGCCAAGCTCTCAGCGAGGAACTCAAGGACCAGCTTGCCACTCGGGAGGAATCCAACTCCCTTAATAGCCTCATCAGCCTCGCTATAGCCATCGATAATCGTCTCCGCATCCGGGCCCGGGAGCGGGGAGGAAGTTCCGGGCGTCATTCGCCCTCCGTCGTCTCTAATGTTCATTCACACTCCATCACTGGATCTCGGGCGCCTACGGGCGGGTCCGAGGAGGAGCCCATGCAACTGGGCAGAGTTGCGGTCAATCCCGAGGAGCGTCAGCGCCGTCAGCGCACCAGATCCTGTTTCTATTGCGGCAAGCCTGGCCATCAGATCGCCTCCTGTCCCATTCGCCCAAAGGAAGGGGGCTCGCCAGTAAGACTGGGCGTACTGACGAGCCCCATCGTCCCCAACCATGCTGCCCAGGACCGCCTCATGTTCAAGGCTACTCTCCTTTGGAGGGACAAGACCCTATCTTCTTCGGCCCTAATTGACTCCGGAGCTGACGCCAGCTTCATGGATATCACCTTCGCCAGGAGGGCCGGCATTCCCACGGAACGTCTCACTTCACCCATTTCAGCTCTAGCTCTGGACGGTAGGAGTTTGGGGTTAGTTACCCACTCCACCGTTCCTATCCAATTAATTCTATCTGGCAATCATCGGGAGTCCATTCAGCTATTACTGATTAACTCCCAACAATCTGCTCTGGTTTTAGGTCAGACCTGGCTTCGCCTCCACAATCCCCATATTGACTGGAAAGCCGGTCGCATCCTGGCGTGGAGTGCCCACTGTCTAGCCAGCTGTCTCCGTTCTGCACTACCCCCTCCGGGGCCCAGTAAACCCTGTTCCATGCAACCTATACCGGATTTAACGAATGTTCCCAGCGAGTATCACGACCTCGCGCAAGTATTTTCTAAATCACGTGCTCTGTCCTTACCTCCTCACAGGCCGTATGACTGCGCCATTGACCTACTGGCTGGAGCTAAACTGCCATCGGGACGCCTCTACAGTCTGTCTGGACCGGAGAAACTAGCTATGGAGGAATACATCCACGACTCCCTCGCTTCGGGTATTATCCGTCCCTCTTCATCCCCAGTCGGTGCAGGGTTCTTCTTCGTTGGGAAGAAGGATGGCTCCCTGCGACCCTGCATCGACTACCGGGGCCTCAACCAGGTCACCATCCGTAACAAATACCCTCTTCCCCTCATTAACACCGCCTTTGAAGCCCTCTCTCCAGCTGTGACGTTCACCAAGCTCGACCTCCGGAATGCGTATCACTTGGTGCGTATCCGTGAGGGGGACGAGTGGAAGACTGCTTTTAATACCCCGTTGGGCCACTACGAATACCTGGTGGTCCCTTTCGGCCTTACTAACGCCCCAGCAGTCTTCCAGAGCATGGTGAACGACGTCCTGCGGGACCTCCTAGGGAGGAGCGTTTTTGTTTATATCGATGATATTTTAATTTTTTCTCAATCCCCGCAGGAGCATGTCCGTCACGTTCGAGAGGTTCTCCAGCGGCTGTTGGAGAATCAGCTGTTTGTTAAGGCTGAGAAATGTTCCTTCCACGTTTCCACGGTCCCGTTCCTCGGCTTCATTATCGAGGAGGGCAGTATCCGGGCGGACCCTGTGAAAATCAAGGCGGTGACAGAATGGCCCCAACCCACCTCCCGCAAGCACCTTCAACAGTTCCTGGGGTTTGCAAATTTCTACCGCCGCTTTATTCGCAATTACAGTTCCATTGCTGCTCCCCTGACTAAACTCACTTCCGTTGCCCTGCCTTACTGTTGGAATTCCGATGCCCAGCGAGCTTTCGAGCTACTCAAGGCTCGGTTTTCCTCAGCACCTATCCTCCTTCACCCTGACACTTCTCGGCAGTTTGTCGTTGAGGTGGATGCCTCCGACACCGGCGTGGGGGCCATTCTGTCTCAACGGTCCGCCTCTGATAGCAAGCTCCATCCCTGCGCATTCTTCTCCCGGAGGCTGTCCTCCGCCGAGAGGAACTACGATGTCGGGGATCGGGAACTGCTGGCGATAAAACTGGCTCTTGAGGAGTGGCGCCACTGGCTGGAGGGGGCAGGTACCCCTTTTCTTGTTTTTACCGACCATCAAAACCTCATTTATTTAAGATCTGCCAAGAGGCTCAATTCTCGTCAGGCTAGATGGTCGTTATTTTTTGCACGCTTTAATTTCTCTGTTTCTTTCCGCCCTGGTTCCCGTAATATTAAAGCAGATGCCCTGTCCCGCATTTTTTCCCCTCCCTCCAGTCCTGCTGATCCGGAGCCCATTTTGCCGGCCTCCTGTGTGGTGGCTGCGGTCTCCTGGGAGATTGAGGGCATTGTGAAGGCCGCCCAGACTTCCCAACCGGACCCCCGCAATAACCCTAACTCCTGTCTTTTTGTCCCCGATTCCGTCCGCTCCCAGGTCCTCGAATGGGTTCACGCCTCGTGCCTGGCATGTCACCCAGGTGTCGCCAGAACTATCGCCCTCGTCAGGAGGAGTTTCTGGTGGCCTACCCTTAAAGGGGATACCCGTGCCTTCGTCCTGGCCTGCTCGGTGTGCGCCAGGAGCAAGGCTTCCCACCAGCCTCCCTCCGGTCTTCTCCTTTCCCTCCCCGTCCCTGGCCGTCCTTGGAGTCACATTGGTGTGGACTTCGTAACCGGTCTGCCGTTGTCAGAAGGTAACACCGTCATTCTGACAATAGTGGACCGGTTCTCCAAGGCGGTTCACTTTGTTCCCCTCCCCAAGCTCCCGTCCGCCCTGGAAACCGCTGAGCTCTTGGTGCTACACGTGGTCAGGCTGCACGGGATCCCCTCTGACATCGTGTCAGACCGTGGGCCCCAGTTCTCCTCCCGAGTTTGGAGGGCGTTCTGTGCAGCCCTGGGTGCCTCTCCTAGTCTTTCCTCGGGTTTCCATCCCCAGTCTAATGGTCAGGCAGAGAGGGCGAACCAGGACCTGGGGGCCGCCCTGCGGTGCGTTACAGTGCGCAATCCTGCCTCTTGGAGCCGTTTTCTCCCCTGGGTCGAGTACGCACATAACTCCCTTAAGAGTGCCTCTACTGGCCTATCCCCGTTTGAGTGTGCTTTAGGCTATCAACCCCCTCTTCTGTCGACCCAGGAGGCCGAGATAGCTGTCCCCTCTGTTAGGGCCCATGTCCTTCGTTGTAAAAACATTTGGAGACTCACACGCACCGCACTCCTTCACGCCAATTCCCGCTCCCAACGTCTGGCGGACCTTCACAGGACCGCAGCCCCACAGTATAGGGCCGGTCAGCAGGTCTGGCTCTCCACTGCAAACATCTCCCTTCCCTCTTCATCCAGAAAGCTTCAGCCCCGTTTTATTGGTCCCTTCCCCATCATTTGTCTAGTTAACCCGGTGTCTGTTAAACTTTCCCTCCCCGCCTCCCTCAAAGTTTACCCTGTGTTTCATGTGTCCCAGGTTAAGCCTGTCTCCTCCAGCCCCCTCAGTACCCCTACCATCCCGCCTCCTCCCGTCCGAGTTGTTGACAACGCCCCGGCCTACACGGTGAACCGTGTTATTGATATCCGCCGCAGGGGCCGGGGTTTCCAATACCTCGTCGACTGGGAGGGGTACGGTCCTGAGGAGAGGTCGTGGCTCCACAAGAGCCTGATCTTGGACCATTCAGTAATCCAAGACTTCCACGAACAGTTCCCTGACAAGACCAGGCCTCCGGGTACGCCAGGTGGCGTACATTGAGGGGGGGGTACTGTAACGTTCCGTTCCCGTCCTGTCCGTTTTCCATGTTTTCCTTGTTTCCTTCCGTGTCATGTTGGATCCCTTGTCCGTGTTTCCCTCCTGGCTGTGGACTGGGCGTCTCCCTCGGGTACTTTTGGTTTCATTTTCCACTTTAGCTTCCGCCTATCACTCGCCCCTCTCGTTACTCACATTCCTCACTGCTGTGCTTCGGCAATCACTCCTGATTTAACATCACACCTGTTTCTCGTTTTCTCCTTCACTTCCTGCACCATTTAAACCCCTGGCTGGCTGCTATTCAGCGCCAGTTCGTTGACTAACCTACCGTGTTTGTTTCGTATCCCGTTTCTGGTCCAGTGTTTATGAGCCTGCTGGTTCATACCTGTTCGCCTGGTTTCCTGACTGGTAGCTATCTCTGCTAATCTTTCGCTGCTGCATGCATTTACCTGTTTCCCTTCAAAACCTCCAGACGCCGCAGTTCCAGTCTTCCCGCAGCTGTGTTTGTCCTCCCCGTGTTACGTACCTCCCGTACTCGTGTTGCGGTACCAGGACCTCTGCATGCCAGCCGGCTTACGCCAGTATTGCCCGAGCTACGCCGCACCTTCCAACTCGGCGGTGCATTCACCAGCTACAGTCCTGTCACAACACCCTGCCTTTAACCTCTGCTTTCTGCCCGGTTACTCAAGCTACCCGGTCCAGTTTCCAGTCCTGTTCCAGCCCAGTTCCGATCCAGTTTCCAGTCCAGCTCCAGTCCAGTTTCCAGTCCAGTTCCAGTCCAGTTCCGGTGTTTTAGACACCTCCGTTCAAGTCCAGTTCCGGCTTGGAACAAGTTCCGTGCCGTCCCCTGTGTTCCTGAGTGGACCTTCCGGTCCAGTTTCCAGTCCAGTTCCAGTCCAGGTCCGGTGTTTCATACACCTCCGTTCAAGTCCAGTTCCGGCTTGGAACAAATTCCGTGCCGTTCCCGTTTCCTGAGTGGACCTCCCGGTCCAGTTTCCAGTCCAGTTCCCAGTCCAGTTCCAGTCCAGTTCCGGTGTTTTATACACCTCCGTTCAAGTCCAGTTCCGGCTTGGAACAAGTTCCGTGCCGTTCCCGTTTCCTGAGTGGACCTTCCGGTCCAGTTTCCAGTCCAGTTCCGATCCAGTTTCCAGTCCAGTTCCAGTCCAGTTCCAGTCCAGTTCCGGTGTTTTAGACACCTCCGTTCAAGTCCAGTTCCGGCTTGGAACAGTTCCGTGTTTCTTCAAGTCCAGCTCCGGCTTGGAGCAGTCCTCAGTTGGACGCTATCCTGTGTTAACTAACTAACCTGTTTTGCTCCCGTGTACAGCTTTGGGACCACCCCAACGCTTAATAAAGTTCCACTTTCTGTAATCTGTCTCCTGGTCGTTGCACTTGGGTTCGTCCCGTATCAGGATCGTAACAATATTAGCCTATTTATTTAGGCAATTTCACATGTAATGATACATATTTCCTTATTTTTGCTTTACTTTATTTGTTTATGCATTTATTGCTGTAGTTCTGTAGCTATCTGCGTGCCAGTGTTGCTGTCGGTTACGCACTTTGATGCTCTGTCTGTTTCTCTGTTTGCTGTAGGCTACTTGCCGTTGTAAAGCACTTTGAGATTTTATCTCTACTCTGGAGTGGTCCGTTGCTCTCTAACGCCCCTAGTGATACAGACCAGTGGTCCGTGTACACTGGTCCGTTTCAACTACAACCCCTCTCGTCAATTTCCTGGATTGTTCAATATAACGCCTGTTGCATAAAATTACTGATTACTGATTTTTAATGTTCCAGAGCAGAGCGAAGGTCAAAATATGGTCAAAAATACTGGTAGTGGTCCGTGTGGTCCGCGGACCACTTGGAGTGGTCCGTTGCTCTCTAGCGCCCGTAGTGATACAGACCAGTGGTCCGTTTCGGCTACAACTGCTGCTCAAATTGACGGTAAGACACAATCACTAGAAATGGTTTAAAAGTACCTAAGTTTTAGTTAATGCCTACGCTCTAAATGAATGGGGAATTTACTTCCGAAACCAGTGTGACGTAGTCAATTGAGTACTCTATTGCTATGGCCTGCTAGATTTGCCTATGTAAATTGGGAAATCTTCCCGCTCTCCCTCCCCTTAATCGGCTAGTCTAGTTGACCAGACCGCTATTGCAGCAGGCAGCAGACACCAGACACTGGCAGGTAAGTTACATTACAATCGATTAAATACATTGTCATGTTTTTAATTTATTAACTCTTACGTTAGCTGACCGTAGTCGGTGTTCATGAGTTTAGCTTATCAAAGGAATGCCTGTTGTTTATTGTTGAGAACGTTACCTAGCGTTAATCACCTAGGCTACGTAATTTTAAACACATTTTTAAAGAAAGCAAAGGCGCAGGTAGAGTCACCGTGTGCCCCGTTTTGAAATGTCACTGACTATCAAACTCGGTTACTGTATGTATGCTAGTTTGTTGTTTGTATTTTAAAATGGACTCAAGAGACCGTCTGTGCCGCTTCCGTATTGATTCCGCCTGTGGTCCCAATCTCGCCATTCCATGAGCCCAAACTCGCCACGTAATTAATTAAACGAAAATATGCCGTTTTACACCACAGAAAAAAAATTACGAAAGAAATAGACTAAATATATTTCGTTTGAACTATTACTTGTTCAAAATGTCCAGTTTCATAATTATATTCCGGGTTATTCCGTGTCAAATCAACCAGTGGTCCCTGCATGACCCTCTCAGATTTTGATTAAACTCCATCATAATAATCCATTGTATGAAAAATCAACACACACAAAAAATTTGCCTCATACGACATGTCGTTTCCGAGATATGGCCTAATAATTTGGCCTCTAATTTGCTCAAAACCTCCATCTTTCGCACTCGCGAGTCGTGAAAACGCGCAAATGTGATTTTTTCCGACTTTGGAAGCTTATAACTTGGGATTGGTAACAGCTATAGAGCTGAAACTTGGTATTCTAACTTACTTACATCCGTATTGCACGAATCTGGCCTTACTGGGATTACTTGTACCCCCTTCCCTTTTCAAGTTATATGCACCCAAAGTAGCCACTTTGTTCAGTCATACATGTTTTTGGTGATTTTCGAGGTCACCCTGTGCCCATACGAGTGGACATATACATCCCATATCACAGATGTATTATCTATAGGTGTATGTCTATGGTCACAAGCAAGTACAGGCTAATCAATTCATTTGTAAAGGAATGACATCCATCCAAAGTTGGGTCCGTATTGCACAAATCTGGTTAGACCACATTTGGAAAAATACAAATTTTTCCGGTGGTTCCCAATCTCGGTCCTGGGGGCCTTGTGTTTCCTGGTTTTCTTTGCAATCCCAGAATTTTAACAAGCTGTGAATTATTAACTAGGAGCATTTCATGTTTAGAGGGATTATTTACCCTCTTAAGCCACATTATGTTCGCAATAGCTATGCATGCCATGAAGAAAAAGTCTAATATTCACATTGTGCTATATTCCAAACATCCACAAAGAGAGGTAAAATAGTTTAAGCTAAACCTGCATTGTGTTAATAAGTTTACGGAAAAAATTATGAAGACATCTAAACACGCCTAATTTGGAGCCTATTGATTCACCTCAGTCTTTAATTTCATGAGATATTTCTGATCATGTGGCTAAAATCAAACAATGAGGGTAAATAATTCCTCTAAACATGAAAAGAACCTAATTAAGAAAAAATTGTTAAGATTCTGGGATTGCAATTGTGCTTGGAACAAAAACCAGCATACACAGGGGGCCAGGGTATGAAATGAACACCAGCCACCAGCCAAATGCTGGTAAAACTTTGATTGTGGCTGGTAAGATTTTCACTCGAGCAGCCACTTTGGCTGGTAATGAATCAGGGCTGCGTTTTCCGATAACAATCAATTTTAGGGTTAAGTGCGATTTTAAGGAGCGACTCTACAATGGCTCTTTAATTTGTAACACACGTTTCCCAAAACAGTTCTTAAAGTGTGAACGCGCAGTCATCTCTTAAGTGCTACTTAACCAGAGGTGTAAAATCCGGGTTCAGAAAGTAAAAAGTCCTCTCCAGTATTTAGTTCCAATCACATGGATTTGCTAATTTGCACAATTCTTCAGCCAGGAGGTAGAACTAATTAGTGAAATCAGCTGGCTGAGTTCATGGGTGGAAGGAACACATAGCAGGACTTTTCCTTTCTGATCCCTGGATTTTACTCTGTACTTCTGTCTGTGATGCTGCT
Organism: Synaphobranchus kaupii; assembly: GCA_029718625.1. NCBI lineage: Eukaryota > Metazoa > Chordata > Actinopteri > Anguilliformes > Synaphobranchidae > Synaphobranchus > Synaphobranchus kaupii. The sequence goes on from CM056378.1 coordinate 50,673,621, forward strand.
GATACGGGAGGAGGAGGGGCGATAGATTGGGAGACGCAAACCCCACTGTATTGCCCAATACATGGCCGGTTAGGCATGTCTAATTTTCTTTTCTTTTTCCCACTGATTTTACTTGTCTCAAACTGATTTATTTATAGGGCTATTTAAGGCTTTTATGGGTAATTTCCAAATATATAAAAAATAAGTAAATTAAAAATAAATAAATAGACATAAATATTGTTGCATCTAATATCACTATAAAAAAAACAATCAGTGGTTATGGTAACTGTAAAATGAAATGAACACTAACACGAAAAATCTAAGTATGTGATTTATGGGCACTTAACCGTCTACGACTGCTCTAGAGTAATTGTTGCAAGCGTTTCTAAGAGCATCTTAAGTTAAGATGCTTTTCGGAAACACACCCAAAGTTCCAGAAGCTTTGTATGAAGGGTTTTACGACATCTTAGCCTTAACGATGCTTTTGGGGAACGCACCCCTAATTGTGTTATATTGTAAAAGGTAATGTGGCTGGGAAAATGTTGAAAATGGCTGGTTATTTTTATACTCACAAGCCACTCTGGCCAGTGGGTGAAAAAGTTAATTTCATACCCTGCAGGGGGCCCCCTGGACTGAGGTTGAAAACCACTGGGTTAAAATATGAGAAGGAGAGAAAGATAAGGTGGTAGTCTACTGATAAACCTTTTATAGTGATTTCTGATTGATTGGTTATGCCTACTCCCATGCAGTATGGGGAGATTTGCGGTACTTTTCCTTATTAATGACAAAACAATTGATGAGGAAACGGAACACCCTGCCAATCTCGTGATTTCTCTCCCCCTTTCCGGTATGATATAATCAGTAAGACTATTAATGCAGTCAAAACGGAATGTACACCTTTTGTGAATATGTTATTACGTTAATCGAGTAGATGTAAAATATTCTTGTGAAGTTAGCTTTCTGTCCAAGAGACTCACTGGTTCCCCTCTTCTTTGCCACAGCCAGGGCAAAAGACAAGAGTGGCCTTGGTGTGTGTAAACCCCTGCCTTGCACTGTAAATTGCATGACCAACACCTCATCTGCCTCTGATAATTTTTTAGGACAGCCCTGTTTAGACTTTATGTCCTTATCATTTATATTTATGTCTTATGTCCCTCCAGTTTGGGTTTTTAATTTGCTGTGAAGCACTTTGTAATTGTTTTTATAAGTTCTATGTAAGTAAATTGTATTATTATTTTACTTAATTTAGTTTTTTTTACCAAGCTTATCTTCTCCAGTTAATTTCTCAAACCATAGATGATTGTTGCGGAGAGATTCTGAGATGGTTACTTTTTCCTATTTAAGGATAATCATATTCCACAATTTGTATTAAATAATGACTTAATTCAATAGAAGTTTGTGAACACTATCTAGTAGATAGTCAACTACCGGGCTCTACTCCCCCGCACTGATATTTACATTCCCCGTCGACCGAGATATATTCATCGAGGTTCGAGACGATACTTTAATTACAGTAAATCTGGCATTATCTCCAGTAGTATCCCTTCCTTTTGGTCTCATCCCCCCTCACATTCCGCTAATAATAGAATTCCTCGCACCTCTGACAATACTGTTTTATGTCCAGTTGCCCTAGGTACGAAGCACGCCACTCCTGTACTCAGATTACCTCTCTTCAATGTTCGTTCACTCAGTAAAAAAAGGTCAGATCATCTCTAAATTTATAACCGACAATAAACTCGATATCATCTGCCTAACAGACCTGGCAACAGAGACAAGATTATTTTCACCTTAACCAAGCCACTCCATCTAGCTTTTCATATACTGACCAACCCTGCCCGAATGGCCGTGGGGGGGGGGGGATTGCTGTTTTCTACCGCTCCTCTCTTCGAGCCACCATTGTTCACTCACCCCAGTACTCATCTTTTGAACATCTTATAATTAAATTGTCCTGTCCCTGCCCACTGATCATTGTAACCATCTATCAGCCACCTAAACAATCAACTGTATTCCTCTCTGAACTCTCATCCCTACTCACCACTGTCTGCACCATGTCATCAAATGTGCTCCTCCTGGGGGATTTCAATATACATATCAACTCCCCAAATTGCACTGATCTTCTTTCACTTCTGGACTGCCTAGATATCTCTCAACATGTCACCTTCCCCACCCATAACAAAGGACACACACTTGACTTTGTTTGCTCCACTGGTCTCACCCCTTTCAATCTCACTGATCTGCCACTCCCTATTTCTGATCACAAAGTCATCATATTTGAGGTCCCTCCACAATCAGCTAATGAAAAAGCCCAAAATTTCCTTCCGAAACATAAAAAACCTAAACACCACTGATCTCATCAATATGATTCATACCTGCCCCTCCCCTGACACATACTCATCTACTGAGGATCTAGTTAACCACTACAACACCTCTTCCTGTCTCTCTTCCTGCCTTGAAACCCTAGCCCCACTCAAATCACACACCATCTCATTCATTCACTCTGCCCCCTGGTACACCCCTAAACTCCGCCTATTAAAAACCACTGGGTGTCGTTTGGAGCGTTTGGCCAGAAAAACTAACCTTACAATTCACTCCCGAGCATACTCCGAACACCTCGCCATCTATAAAACTGCCCTCTCAGCAACCAGAACCTCCTATTATTCAAACACAATAAATTATGACAGAGGCAACTCGCTGTTCTCCACCGTTAAACATCTGTTTCAACCACTGGACAATTCCCTGAACAACACTTCCATTGATCTCTGCAATACATTTTTGAATTTCTTTCAAACAAAGATTGATGATATCAAGATCTGTTACAATGCCATTCATCCAATGCTGGGCCCCCCTGGATGACGATCACCACTGAAGTTAATGGTTACACAGGGACATTTTGGGACTCTGGCTTTCTGATCATGAGACTGGGCCCCCTGCAGAGTCATTCACAATTAACACTCCTGATCAACTGAGGCACAATGGAGTGTCTGTCCCCTTCTTCATGTGACCAGATGACCACAGATTGCTTGATCGATCAGGCACCGGGTTGGGCAGGAACTCCCCCCTCTTTTGAAAAGGAGAGGGTGGACCTGAATTTAACACACAAACGCACACCCTGAGCTGATTGTAAATGGCTGATCCATTTGTGTTTATTGATGGTTCCAAGGAAATGAGCCGATCAAATGCCTGGGTGCCCTAAAGCCATCTACCAATTGGGATCAAAATAATTTTGACCATAAAAACCCATGAAACTACCAACTTTGCTCTGATGGTAAAGACACTGTCTTACGCCTACCAGACGCACCACTAAAACCCTGACGGACTTCTGTGTTTCCCAACCCGCATCTCGCCTGATCACCGTGACAGAGTTGGCCTGCCACTGTCCACAGAAATAAAACAAGCTGGTTTATTTTCAACAGCTGTTTTGAGGACACGTTTCTTCAAACTGTTCCTCTACTGTCTCCCTTGCGGCCGGACACAAGTGGAGATCTGTGCACATCCACATCAGCCTGACTGGAAACCTGTCGCGACCCCACTTCAGTGAAGAAGTCTCCAGGAGCCGGTTGCACCAACAGGGCTTAACTAAGACGGTCTTAACTGCTAAATAGGTCGTAGCTAAGACCCATGTTTAGAGAGGACTTTACGCCCGTTGCACCAACCAAAGTTACGCCTAGGCGCAACTAAGACCAGTCGTAGTAGTGCGCGTCCATGTGAAAACATAACAGTTGCTAAGTAGCGTCCGTTGCTAAGCAAAATTGTTCGCGTTGCTATGCGCGGGTAAAATATTGCCGGCTAATCTGCTAACGTTAACCTGCTAACCTCAAATTTGCAACAATGGACCAAAAAAAAAGAAAAAGCAACTTTACTGATAGTGAAATTAGAAAATTAATTGAAATGTATAGCCAGCATAAAACGACACTGACGGCTAAACATAGCAATGTTATTACAAATAATAAAAAAAACAGTCAACGTGGAAAACAATAACAGATGCAATAAACCAACTTACGGATTCGGGGGGACAGCGAACTGTAGAGGACGTCAGAAAAAAGTGGAAGGACCTTGTTAGTAAGGCGAGAAAGGACGTGTCAGCCCGTAAAAGTCATCCAACGGGCGGGGGTCCCCCACCGAAAATATCCATCTACAGTGACATCATTGTTGATGTGTTTGGCGAGGATTCCCCAACTTTCACTGGCCTGGTTGGAGTGGACAGCAGTGACTGCCAACAGCCTACAGAGGGGGGTGTTTATGCCACATCTACTCCGAGCGATGACACTTTCATTGAAAGTGATATGATAGACCAGGCGCGCCATTGCGATGAACTATGTTATTATTTACATCCGTAACCATAGAAACGTTCTAAAATTAGATTTACGCCTGCTCTCGGGTAGGCGTAGAATTTACGCCCGGTCTTAGTGAAAATAGTGTTTACGACCAGTTGGTGCAACGGTCTTAAAGTTACGCCCAGAAAGTTACGACCGATTTAACTTAAGACCAGGCTTACGCCCTGTTGGTGCAACCGGCCTCAGGAGTCCACGCACCTGCCGGGACCTTGGACCAGCTGACGAGCTGACATCACTTATGGAATCGGGACTGGCCTTCCCTTTGTTACCGTTAAGTATTGAAACACATTTTATTTAGCACTGACATCAATTGATAGGCTAGCATAAAACCTGTAATACCCAGTAGAGGTAATTTTACTGCTGGTTCCTATTGTTGTTTGTATTTTGTTTTGCTATGCGCGTTTGGTTGGGAATAGCCAATTTCCCTGACCTTATAGTTTTACACTGTTAAAACTTTATATTTATGAGACTGATAAAACAAGCTAACCACAAAATATAGTTTAGCGTGTCATTAACCCGTAACACAAACTAACCTTTGTTAATGGAAGGACTGTTAGCTTCTATATTTAGCTGTCACATAATTATAATTTCCTCTGATTAAGATCAAGTCATAGAATATATTCCTCATGTTATATCAACGATTATTTCTATTATTCACATATTCATAGTTGTAGCCAATAAAACATATGTCATTTTTCCAACCCATTGTCGTGTCTGTTATTTCACTAAGTTGGGCTCTACTGATGTATAGAATTCTAATTGAGTTTTGAACTTAATTAATTCTGAATAAAAGTGACCAAACCTCACTACACCACTGACCACCAGTACATTAACAGTTTATCTGCCTTCAAACCAGTGACCAAGGATTATATAGTTAAAATTACCACTTCATCCAAGTCCTCCACCTGCAAACTCAACCCTCTTCCTACTTCCCTAGTTAAAGTTGCACTCCCTGTCCCCTCTCCACTGTTAACACAGATAATCAATGCATCACTTGTCTCTAGTTATGTCCCCCTTTAACTCAAAACAGCTGCAATCTCACCCATACTCAAAAAGCCTGGTGCAGATCCAAACACTCAACCTCCCATTTCTCTCCAAAATTCTCAAATGTGTAGTAGCAGCCCAACTCCAATCCCACCTTGACAGTAACAACCTCTTAGAACAATTTCAGTCTGGATTCTGATCAAAACACAGTACAGAGACTACACTCATTAAGATCACCAACGACCTCCTCTTCACTGCTGACTCTGGACTTTTAACCATCCTCATCCTCTTTGACCTCAGCACTGCCTTCGACACAGTTATCCCACCCCCTACTGTTGAACCACCTGACTTCCCTGGGGGTCTTTGGTTCTGCACTAGCCTGGCTGTCATCCTACCTTACAGGTAGACAACCAGTTTGTCCAATTAAAACCACCAGTCTGGGCTGGCTGCAGTTAAAAAGGGTGTCCCCCAGGGGTCAGTGCAGGGCCCACTCTTATTTCTCTCCTTCCCCTTGGCCGAATCATGTGGCATCATAACATTAATATCCACTGTTACGCAGACGATACACAACTCTACATATCATCCAAACCCAATGCCCCTCTGCCCCCCTCCTCCCTCACCAGTTGCCTCCATGACATCAAGGCCTGGATGGCTATCAATTTCCTCAAACTCGATGCCAACAAAACTGAAGTTATGCTCATAGGTACAAAATCCACCCTCTCAAAAGCACCCACCTTTAAGACTTTTATTGATGACCACCTCATCTCCCTGTCACCCCAAGTCAAAAGTCTTGGGGTTATTCTGGATAATACCCTCTCCTTCGCACCCCACATCAAGAATATTTCACGCACTGCATTCTTTCACCTCCGCAACATCTCCCGACTCCGTCCTTCATTTTCTCACTCTAGTGCTGAAACTTTGATCCACGCATTCATCATTTCCCGACTAGACTATTGCAATGGTATACTCTCAGGACTCCCCTTCAAACTTATAAACTGCAAATTATCCAAAACTCTGCTGCACGAATCCTCACATATACTAAACCCTCTGACCACATTACACCCACCCTCATTCAGCTACACTGGCTACCAGTCCACTATCGCATTAAATTCAAAATCCTCCTGTTGACTTACAAAGCCTTACACAGCCTCACACCCCCCTACCTTTCTGACCTCCTTCAGGACTACACCCCAACCCACACTTTACGCTCCTCCTCTGCTGGTCTACTTGCCATACCCCCCACCTGACTCACTACTGTTAGTGCTTGTTAGTTATACATATATTTACTTTTAATGTAAGGTGACCTTGAATGTCCAGAAAGGCGTCAATCAAATAAAATGTATTATTATTATTATTATTATAGATAAATTTCACATTGCATTACATCACTAATCCTTGTTTTACTACAAACATTTTTGAAAGTAAATATCTTTCACATTTGATTACAAAGAACCAATTTTTTTCTTCAAAATGCATTTTTCATATGAATTAAATTGTAATAGTGTTATAGTTTGTTAATAAATCTGTGTGTTTAGTACCCTTATTATTCTCAAGTGACAGATCATATGTCAGAGCCAGGGCTTCTCTTGTATATATTCAAATGAGCCTGCACTGAAGGTTTAACCCTGCCCATTACCAGGTACCCCTGTCGCAATAACTAAAAGCCAGATTAAGTCATTGACTGTTTGTATTTAAAGAGCATAATACCTCAAATCTTATTTGTCCCATTTTACCTGATGTCCCACTTTTGCTGACTTCACCCTATAAGTTTATGGAGAGTATTTATTTCTTGAATGGCAACAAAATATTCTTGACATCATAATCGTAATTATTTGGTTAATTAATAAATTCTGCATGATTAGAATAGAGTAGAATAGGTTTTTTATTGGCCAAGTATATTTGCAAATACAAGGAATTTTTCTTGGTATTATTGCTCACATACACATCTGTGTTTATGTGAGCAATAATACCAAGAAAAGTTCCTTGTATGTGCAAATATACTTGGTCAATAAAAAACCTATTCTATTCTATTCTATTCTAATCATGCAGAATTGATTAATTAACCAAATAACCAATACATAATGTGATTTTAATCAATGACTTAATAAATTATTATTGTATTCCATTTATTAGTTTGTGATTTGCTCATAAAAACTTCATGGCAACAACATAAACAAATTCATCATGATTCAACAATAGAAGAACGCTTTGATGAGACGGAAGCACTTCTGACGAGATTAGACAAGGAGACATTTCCAAAACGCGAAAATGTAGCCTACTTGCCCAATGAACTAAAACCAATAGGTTCAACTCATGTTGGTTTAGTTTAGTCTATTTTGGCTTCTTTAATGTTGCTCAGTTTTTTGACAGCCTCGGTAATGAATGGAAGACGTTCGTTTTCTGAGGATACAGGAAAACCGCGAACATCATTCGTGTCGCCTCATATTAAATTTCTATCTCCAATGGAATTCTAATGATTAACATTAAGATTGACATGTTATGAGAGATATGTAAATCTCTAGATCATCAAAAGTAAGTCAATCATCATGAAATCCACAGATTTTACAGTTAAATGTTTCAGCTTCAGAAAGAGCTTACGTTTTGAATGGTGTTCAGTGTATAACGACAAGATGGATACCGAAATCGCGCCTCTAGCGGAATGGCGAGTTTGGGATCAGGTGGCGAGATTAGGCGCAGCTACGCTATGTTACAATTCTGCTCTCACCACAGTAACATTAACTATCCATCCAGCTAGCTAACTATCAGCTAGCCTGCTGCTAGTCAGAACCACTAGAGTTCTCAAAAAACGGAAAATCGGAGCCCAACCCTGCCTACTACCTACTGGGTGAGCCGAGATCAATGACATTGAAGTAATTTTTGCTGAGCCCTGCCTGAAGAAAGACCAAAACTAGTTTGGTTTCTTATTGTGTGATCTTGACATCACACATTGTCTTCTTGTGAGTCCGTCACATACAATTACTGTGCATTTTCCCCCCTGCTTGTCCAGAAGTCAATATTACTAACTTTGTCACTTTATCCGAAATGTGCACAATATAAGTTGAGGACTAATGACAATGGATTACTGATTGGTTCTGAAATTTATATTCAACCGTAGATCAGACCTGGGCCAAGTATGCACTGAAATAGCCAGACTACTACTACTACACTCACCTGTATCCAGCCAGACAACTCATCTGACCTACACCTGGACACCTTATCAACCTTGTTGGACACCTTGTTCTCTGCATTATAGCCTATATCAGTACCAGTGGCAGATTTTTTTTCAATGCCATGATGGAGCCCCCGCACATACAAAATCTCAATTAATAAATAATTGTTTTCTGATGCGTTTGCACAGCTACATTTCCATCACTTCCGAGAAATGTCCCCGGATTTGCTTCCAGAAATCTGGTCACCCTAGCTTTACCTGATCAATTTCTGTGCTACTCGAGTGCTGAGTAACAACAAAAGCCAGCAGACCCTGTGGCCCTCCAGGACCAGCATTGAAGGCCACTGCTCTAGGCCACAGAGCTATATCACAACTGGAACAGGTATCCAAATCGGTGAAATAAGAATGACTTGTTGCAGTTCTGTGGTCTAGGGGTTTCAACCTGAGGTTTAGACCACAGCTAAGCATGCTGCAATTGATGCCACTGTGTTTGTGGCCTGAGGCTCACAGCACGTGTGATGTTTCTTCTGACTTCCAGCTCATCAGATTCCGGACTACTGCGACTCTAATGGCTTTTGTGTTGCAAAGATGGAAAATATTACTTGTGTTGAATATAATTGCCGTGGCAGGATTTATGTCTTTTTGGACTAAGTGCAGTTCCAGTAGGCCTGCTATCCCTGCCAATTCTCACAGTAATGTGAAAAGGCAGAGCCGCTACAACCTCACCATTCAGAGATCAAGCATCAGCCATGAGACCCTGCTGAAGAGACTTGCGTCTCTGGAGGACGTGGTCTACAGGCAGCTTAATGGTAAATCTAATTCCATTCTCCAGCATTGTGCACCTCTATTTTTTGGTTCATGACCAAGTAGAGAAGAACTTAATTTGTTTGGTGTATTCAAATAAATGTTAACAACCCCTTTGGCCGTGGAGTTTGATATAATGTGGTAACCCAAGTTGTTTCAAATTAGTGGTTATGCTATGTCAGTGAAGGTTATTAGTTGTATCAAAAATGTAGATACATTTTTAATGTGTACAACAGGTTTATCCAAGTCGCTTGGACTTATTGAAGGTTTCGGGGGTAGAGGGACAGGGGGCTTGCCTGAAACGCTGAGTCCTGCCGAGGAGGCTAATGCCAAATACCTGAGGGAGAAGTATGGATACAATGCCTACCTTAGCAACAAAATTTCACTGGACCGATCGATCCCAGACTTCCGTCCAAGCAAGTGAGTAGGCTCACTGGAGTACCCACTGTATTCATTTTGAATGTTAAAAAAAACCCTGATCACTGGTAGTTGCTCACATGAAGACTGAAAATGTTATAAATGTTGTTTGTTTATGTGTTAATGATAGACTGTGGTTTCTGAAATTGGCACAGTTGTGGTTTCTGAAATTTTGAATATGATGGCTTTCTAGGGGTCACATGAAGGCCAAAAATGATCTTCTCAAGTTGTAAAAATTATGTTATTATGACAATGTTGAGGACCCAATGTTTTGACTGTTTATATGAGACATAAAATTGAAGCTTTGGGTTTAGAGCACCAAGGTCAAATGCAATTTTATTAGGTGATGGTTCTGGAAGAAAACCATTCCCCTGTACGTACAGTGCATCCGGAAAGTATTCACAGCGCTTCACTTTTTCCACATTTTGTTCTGTTACAGCCTTATTCCAAAATTGATTAAATTCATTTTTTCCCTCAAAATTCTACACACAACACGCCATAATGACAATGTGGAAAAAGTTTTTTTGAGATTCTTGCAAATTTATTAAAAATAAAAAACTAAAATTTCTCATTTACATAAGTATTCATACCCTTTGCTTTAACGTATTTTTAAAGTATCATATTTCATATTTTGTCGCATATCCTTTACATGCTGTTACTTCCTGAAGTCTGTGACCATCAACATCAAAAAACTGTCGATATCTTATTTTCAGGTACTGTTACAAACGATACTATACCCTCTCTGCATTTGAATGGATCTCTATGGAAATTGGGGTGTGAGACTAGATTCAGCTGTAAATTACACTGGTACAGTATGGAACACATGGCTGGCTAAATGGCTGTAAGTTATCAAGGGTCTGAGCTATCAAACGAGCCCCAAACCATCACTCTGTTGCCAGATATGGAGTAGATGTGGATGGATCACTTTAAGGGTTGTTTCTCCTGACTTTTTTCCCCATAGAGTTCTATAGGAAAATGAGTCCGGAAAAATAACCCTTGCAGTGATCCATCCACATCTACTCCATATCTGGCAACAGAGTGATGGTTTAGGGCTCGTTTGATAGCTCAGACCCTTGATAACTTACAGCCATTTAGCCGGCCATGTGTTCCATACTGTACCAGTGTAATTTACAGCTGAATCTAGTCTCACCCCCCAATTTCCATAGAGATCCATTCAAATGCAGAGAGGTTATAGTATCGCTTGTAACAGTACCTGAAAATAAGATATCGACAGTTTTTTGATGTTGATGGTCACAGACTTCAGGAAGTAACAGCATGTAAAGGATATGCGACCAAATATGAAATATGATACTTTAAAAATACGTTAAAGCAAAGGGTATGAATACTTATGTAAATGAGAAATTTTATTTTTTTATTTTTAATAAATTTGCAAAAATCTCAAAAAAACTTTTTTCACATTGTCATTATGGGGTGTTGTGTGTAGAATTTTGAGGGAAAAAACAAATTTAATCAATTTTGGAATAGGGCTGTAACAGAACAAAATGTGGAAAAAGTGAAGCGTTGTGAATACTTTCCGGATGCACTGTAAGTTTTTAGACTGGTGACCATAAGACCAGTCTAGCTACTACCAGCTACTTAGTTCATTACTGGTTTATAGTTTGAGTCACTGTCTTTCAGTTATAAAAAACGGGTTCTATATGTCTCGTATAAAGAGCATGATTACTTACTTGTGGCACAATGTAGTGCTGTGTAGAATGTGCTGTACTGGGAGAGAGAAAATGTCGGACAGCTTGGAATAGAGTTTGTGTGATGTGGAGCCCTCAAAATCCTGATGGTGCCTCTACCGTACTGTGGAGAGATGGTGTAAACCTGCAACCTACATGGGATGTTCTGTCAGGGGTGTCCAGTGTTATCCAAAAAGGGCCGGGGTGGGTGCAGGTTTTTGTTTTGCCCAGCACTACAACACCCGATTCAACGAATTAACTAATCATGGTCTTCAATCAAGACTTTGATAAGTAGCCCTCCTGCTGTAGTCCCATGACTAGTATCCCTTATCATCCATCCATGCATGCGTTGGGGGGCTGGAGCCTATCCCAGCATGCATTGGGCGAGAGACTGGAGTACCCTCCTGGACAGGTCGCCAATCCATCACAGGACACACACACCATTTACTCGCATAGTAATACCAATGGGCAATTTTGAGTAGGTATGCATGTCTTTGGATTGTGGGAGGAAACCCACATGGACATGGGAAGAAAATGCAAACTACACATAGAGAGGCCACTGGCCTGGATTCAAACCCATAATGGTCCTATCCACTACACCACTGTGTCGCCTCAGGTCACAGATCTCTCCCACAATGCACTGTCGTAGGTAGTTTGAACCTGAGGTAACAGGGCACCTAGAATTTTTAATGCCTCATGCCATTTTGTGTCTATGATTGCAGATGTAAAAAGACCACATACCCAAGGGATCTCCCCCAAATATCCCTCATCTTTATCTTTGTGAATGAAGCCCTGTCTGTGATTCTGCGCTCCGTCCATTCAGCTGTCAATCACACCCCAGCACACCTGCTCAAGGAAATCATTCTGGTGGATGACAACAGTGATGATGGTGAGGTTTAGCGTCTACTCAAAGTATATAAAGCAGGGATGGGCAATTCCATTCCTGCAGGGCTGGTGTGCATGCAGGTTTTCAATTACACCAATTGACCCTTCGCTAAGCCCCACCCCCTTAGTAACTGTTGCTATGTCCGTCAAGCTTTCTGTGTCCGTCAAAGCAAACATGGCGTTCTCAACCATGAAAGTAGGCTACTGCCCTTTTGGGAAAATGGTAATTTTAGGAACTTTTGGAAAAAACTGAGCTTCAATTTCATATTTGTAGTGTAGTTTAAATGCTAGCTGAAATGATTCAAAGTAGATTTTATTATGCTGGGCAGCATTATTTCTATCACAGCGTGCTGTCTCATTTGCTAGCTAGCTAACGTTACCACAGCGACAATGGAAACCTAACGTATCAGACATCAGCAGAGGGACTAGCTGGCTTGGCTAGGTATCAAATAGCAAACCATATCTCATTCATGAAGACGTTATCATCGGTTTGGAGTCTGGTAACGTTGATGTTATTCAACGTTAGCGAACGTTAACATTTTAAAAATAGATCTGCAAACACTAACATATGGGGCCCTATCTTGGCGATCTTGGCGCTTAGTCTAAGCGCATGGCGCTAAGTCAATTTAGGGCGTGTCCAAGTCCACTTTTGCTATTTTAACGGCGTGTTTTTTTGGCGCTAAGCACGGCGCATGGCGCAACTGGGCTGAACCTAGTCGCTTCATTAATTATAGGTGTGTCTTGGGCGTGACATTCAATAAACCAATCAAAATGTCATATCCCATTCCCTTTAAAAGCCTGCTTTTCCACCTTGGCGGATTGCTTATGATGGCGAAACAGACATGCTCGTGCGTGTTTAGTGTGATCAAGGAATAGGCTAAATGGAGTATGATCATTATTATTCAGACTAACCATTAGCCTATGAGTTCCCGGTAATTCCAGACAGGGCTGTTATTTTACAAAATATGTGCGGTTAAATTTCGTTAAAAGGACCTGCAACAGCTGAGAATAAGCTATCAATGGCTTCAGTCTCACCTTAGAAAACGCCAAATTAGCCTGCTTGTTCAGCGAATTTCGTTTGATTATGCAATGAAAGTGTCAAACATCAATTCCAAGAGGCTGTTCTCATGGAGTTCTCGAAGTTCAAGCTTCATCCAAAGTTAATTAGGCTACCTGCATAGTAGGCTAATATTGATTAATAACATACATACCGTTATTTTGCCTTAATGATGACACTAAATAGCCATACAATAAAGCTGTCAGGTTCGCAACCCATAAGTTCACGCATATTTCCCCTTGTTTAATAATGTCCTGTTTATGGAAATGTGACCAACCTGTTTTACTCGTAGCGTAATCCTTTAAAACAATCCACTTTCCCAGGAAGACCGTTAAACGTGCAGAGAATGGCATTAAAATTAATTGTGAATTAATTGTGTAACGTGCTGCAAATTTGTTTTAGTTTCTAATTAGACGCTTAGTTCTCTTTAAAATCGTTTTGTTCAGTTAAGGAATAACGGGTGAAATCAGCTGGGTTTTAAACGGTAAGAGTATGGAAACCTGGTCACTGTCATTTAAAAAAATATGAAGGACGAAGAATAGCTAAGGTTACAATTTAGTTAACATGGTGACATCTCCGTTTTTTAACCATAGGCTATCGAAAAAAACCTTATGCACAGCGAATTCGCTGTAGCCTAGGCTATTTGAAAAACAATAAATGCAATATTCACTGGACAAGGTTTTGAACTTTTTTCAGTCACAAACCATTCTATTTACTTACAGGCTGTATTCATAGATAAACAGAGCTGTATTGTAATGACATCTTAAGCGCATTTTCAGAACTTAAATGTCCGTCTATTGCCGTGTGCGAGTTTTCCATTGAATGACAATTCACGCATTAGGTGCAAAGACAATTCGCGCATTAGGCTTGATAGCTATAGGTGTTATCAGCTCCTTTTTAATGGATAGCCATTGTCCCGTACCATCGCACATCGCCTGGATGTTGATGGAGTGGGCTGAGAGCAATGTAATGTGGCATTGTTTCCCTTCGCTGAGGGAAAGGTATGTGGACCTATGGAACCTTTTATTATTATGCATTTTTGATATAGCCTACACAATAATAATATTTCACATTGTGATCTAGATATTTTAGTCATGCCTGTGCACGCCCCTGTGTGTAACAGACAGGAGGGTATGCACGTTGTGCACACGCCTATGTAGACGCACTTATATGCGCCGTTAAAATAGCATGTAAACAACTGCGACATGACTTTAGACCAGGTTTGTGGTGGTTCTAGCGCAAGCGCTTTCTGCTGGCTCAAGATAGCAATACGCCAAAAAGAATCCTGGCCACTCCTCATCTTAAGACCAACACGCCCAGTTCACTAATGATGGCGCAAGAGTTACGCCGTCAAACATGCTAGTTTGACGGCGTAAGCGTTAGGCGTTATTATGGACCTAGCGCCGGGTGTAAGATAGCAAAGACACTTGCGTTTGCGTTAGCGCCGCTTTGCGCCGGGTGTAAGATAGGGCCCCTGGTCTTTTATATTAGTAAGCTAACCAAGCATCCAAATAAGTCTGTTTTCAGAAATAAGTCAGTTTCAGCACAGTAGCTAAGTGGTAACTAGCCAGCTAACGTTAGATGCGCTTGCTTTGGCTTTAAAATGCCTAACGTTAGTTACAACAGCACAGTATTGATTTCACGCTACGGAAGTGGACATTCCTTTGTATTAAATAAAAATTCTGTCAATTCACATTTGAGGTGAGATTAAATTTACTGTTTCAAATTACTTGGCTCAAGCTAGAGTTTTATATTATTTCACAAATCTATTAAGTGGTCTACATTACATTACATTATAGGCATTTAGCAGACGCTCTTATCCAGAGCGACTTACACAACTTCTTATTACATTTATCCATTCATACAGCTGGATATATACTGAAGCAATTCAGGTTAAGTACCTTGCTCAAGGGTACAACGGCAGTGTCCGGCTGGGAATCGAACCTGCAACCTTTCGGTTACAAGTCCTGTTCCTTAACCATTATACTACACTGCCGCCCGTCTAATACTTTGTCTATTTAGTGGCCGTTACATTATTGCATTATTCATGTTTTTATCTTACCAAATTTAGTTGGAGGTGGTCTGCATGTAACTGCAGCTCCACTCAGTGGTGGATTAAGGGGGGGGGGGGGGGGGGGGCTGACTGGGCTGAAGCAATTAGTTAACAGAAAAAACTATTGTTTGTGTGTAAAATAAATTTCATACCTAGATAGACCAGATGAGGAGGGAGGGATGCCGACTGTCAGCAATGAGGGATAACTAGACCTTCTACTGAGATCTTATTTGATGCTACAGTGTGCAAAAGTTTGCCTGAATGCCTGAAAATCGACATGTAGGGAGAAACGGGACGAAAGACACACTTTTTACATTCATCCGGTTTACTCGAAAGTCAGTAGAGATAGAGAGGCCATATTTTCTGACAAACAACGTGTCTGTGTCCCTCACTAATAGCAACTGGAATTTTGTTTCCAGCATAAACGAGTCATAAATTGGCCACAAACCTGATGAGTGCAATGTATTTTTCGTCCCTGCCGTGCGGGACGAAAGATACACTGAATCGGGACGAAAGAAGCACCTGACGAAAAAATGTGCTTTAGCGGTCTTATCTATGTCTTGTTGTTTTTTATGCTCATTCCTTCCAACAAATGTACTGTCAGCCAAAATGCCACGTTAGTGACGAGTCAATGAATAATGCTATAAGTTTAAAATCCATGAAAATCAACCATGCGTCAAGAGCATAATGTTGCATAATTAATAGAATTTTGCCTCACAACGTTAAACGGTGTAGTATATATCTGTATTGTAATGTATATATCATATCTATTGTGTCTATGTATTCCTTATTTTAATGAATTGTTAAACACTGCCATGAATTACTTTTTAATTGTGGGTTCAAATCAATAACTGGTTGAAATAGGCTTATAATGGGACATTATTTAGGCTAAATCACTTAAAATAAGAACTGATCCTGGTTTTTTGTTAGGGAGGTGTCTACCATTTATGATATTTGTTGCTATTTATTTATGATAAGCCTATGGCAAAAATGAATGGAGAAAATATTTAGAGCCATTGGGTGTGCTTTTTGACGTCAGGGTACTTTAGGACTTAGTCCAAAAAATGTCAGCTGCTTTCAGCATGCTACTGACGGAGACTGCTCTACAAATTACACCAAAAGAATACATTGTAAGCTGGTGCGGGGGCAAAAGAAATACTGAGCGGGGCGAAAGAAACAAAGTATTTTTTTTGTCCCGCTTGTCTCTTGGTTGCATTCAACTTGGCTAGCAGCTAATTTAGAAGTTTGGTTTTCTTTCCAACCTAATTGAGCTCAGCAATGATGGCATCCGAAGGGTAGCAAATAAGTTAATGGAAGAATATTCAAATGATTTTGAAGACTGCTTTCCTTCTGAATTAGTCAAATTTTCAGAGCTCTTCAAGACTGTCAGTGGACAGGAACAAAAAGAAGCACAATGCACAGCACAAAACACAAGCAGAGCTGAAAATGCTGTTGCTGTTGAATGAGTTCAAGTGCACACAAAGCTTTCCAAATGTCCACATCACACTGCACATCTATCTCTCCATGATGACATCGAACTGCAGCGGAGAGAGATCATTTTCAAAGTTGAAAAGAATAAAAAATGAAGTTAGAAGTTGCATGGGACAACAGAGACACTCAGTCTGCTCTCTCTTATGAATATTGAAAATGAAATTGCAAGCTCACTGAGCTTCACTGATGAGTAATCAATCAAGTCAAATCAATGATGACTTCACCATGAGAAAAGTTTGTAAACGTACGATGTTATAATAAGTATATGGATGAAATTCAATATAATTACAATTCAATTCAATAGAATTTCTTGTTTACCTGCACTAGTAATCATTTTGATGGAAGGGCCCCTGTTTGAATTACAGCCAGGGCCCCCATGCAACCTTAATCCAGCTCTGGATCAGCAGGAGTAGTTGCACAGACAGCAGCAACAAGTGTTTGGGTAACGTTACTCGGGACTTGGCTTCCCACTAACAAATTGCGGCAATACCATGTTTGTTTGAGAACAGTGATTTTCTTTCCTTCTTTTAAAGTTTAATTTATTGTGTCCCTTTTTAGATAGAGCTAACATAAACAGTAGCTATAACAGCTGATGTCCGTTACTGATAGCCAAAGCTAAAGGATGTGATTTACGTTGCATTGTTAGACCATTGAAAACAGTTGAAATAGATTTTGATTTATTCAGTCAATTGGCTACCATTGTGTAGCTAGTTTCTTTTTTCAGTTATGGTAGCTATTAACACCAAAATAAGGGTAACATTGATGTTAACTAATGTTAGCTTTTTACCTTGGAGCAAACATAATGTTAGATGTGCTTTGTCATCTCCGAGGGGTTCAATTGTGAATGAGGTCGCCCACATAATTTTATCCACAGCCTACATGTTTGATTTTGATTTTGGTACTTGGGAGGACTGAAAAACAAAATGGCTGTGTCTGAAATTGTATACTTGCATACTATTTGCGGTCACGTGATGAACAGGGTGGGAAATTGGCACCCGCCAAATGCGGGTAGATTTCAGAATTGTCAGGTAAATATATCAAACCTACCCGCCACAGTGGCGTGTAGCAATGTGGATACAAAAATAACTTCGGTAAAAACTTCAGGGGCCGATTCACAACACGTTTTATCTTAGGCATTAGCTACGAGTTCTCCTGTGTGCACAAAAAGTTCCTAGTTAAGAGTTTCATCTTAAAATCTATTCACAAAGCAGCTGAGACCAACTTTTACTTAGGAATGGGGAGAACTCTTAAAGGGATAGTTCAGAATTTTGGACATAATGTCTCAATTACAACTTACCCATGATGTAGTTGATTGATGGAAACCATTTTCAGCTAATTCCATGCTGTCCCTTCTTTTGGACATACACACGTTGCTAATGCTAGCGCTACTCTAAGGTAACCGGTAGCATCCACTACCAAACGCACTCCACACTACAAAGCAAATAAAATACGACGACAGTCTATCAGGGTTATTTTGAGTGTTTATACAATCATTTTTGAAGTCAAACTATCGTTGAATCCTTTACTTTGTGCTGACCTATATTCTCTGTGGAAGTACGGCAGCGGAGCGATACTTTACCTACGAATGTAGTGCCGGCACTAGTCGAAGAGCAACAAGTTGCAATGGCCACGTTTGCTCCGCCGCCGTACTTCCACCGTACTTCTACCAGCCTGGTAGATGCAAAGTTTTACCAGCCACCACAAAATTTTACCAGACACCTTTTTTATTTATTCTGACCTACCATCCACTGTACCTGGTAGGTCAGAATGTTAATTTCCCACCCTGGTGATGAAGTGCGGCCTGAACCGGCAAGCACGCAAATACATTTAGGCTACAATTCACCAGAAGTTTTCCTGGCGTAGCGACTTGGGAGGACCGAAAAACGAAGCATGCATTCGAGCGTACTTTCTCTATGCGTATTCCGAGCTGGAAGCGAAGACTTGGAATTTTCAATAGCTTGTAGGCTAACTGAAAGCCGACACAAGCTACAGGTGGGAAATAAACTTCTTTTTAAAAACTTTTTATTATCAAAAATTGCATATAGGCTAGCTTACACAGCAAGTCGGGGAACAAATGGCATTGTGGCGAACATTACACACACAACAATAACTAAACTGAAATGAAATAAAAAGAAAAATACAAATTTTGTGGTATGTCACACAAAAAAATACCAAAACCGACATAGCCCAATATCTATCGGAAAAAAGTATCCAATGCGGACGAGCAAGACAATCAATTAAAATAAAAGGCAAAGAGACATAGCCAATATGTATTGTTCTTTTTGTTCATACTTTTCTTGGATTTGAAATAGGCTAATTGACAAATTAGGCTGCCATTTATAAAACGAGTAGGCTAAAATTTGGCTTGATCTCTCCATTTGCTAATGTAAATGTGATATTTACCCGATAAAATTAACAATTTGATTAAATCCGAAGCGTTCCCCCGGAAGCCGTCCATATAAAGGAAAATAGGCTATCAATAGATTGGTAAAATGGTAGGCCTATATCATTTTTAACGATGGGCGTCCACACATTTCTACCCAGAGCCGTTTAGATTGAGTGGCTTAAATAAAACGGTTGCTCAATGGTTTCGATGTGGTCGTAACAAAAAGCAGCCTGCACAGTTCAGTTTCAAATTTAAATCTCATTTGGAACAGGGTAAATCCCATGAATTATCTTGAAATTAGTCTCTTTTACTTTTGGCAATACCATACAGGATAGGCCTACATAAAATGAGTATGATTTTTAAATTGGATTAATATCACTAATCATTCCGTAAGCAGGACCAGACTTTACTTTAAAAAAAATTATATACAAAAAATAAAATAAATAGCCTGTGCTATTTTCAGCCAGATTACGTATGAATTTATTGAACTTCTTATCAAATATTGTAACTCTTCAAATAAGCCGACTTACCACGGAAACAAAACACAGTAGTCTACATCTTGGAAACAATTGAGTTTATTGTTGTCATTTGATACAGTAGCTAAAAAAAGTAGCCTACATAGTAATCAATTCAGGCCCGCGATCTCTGTAATGCTGCTTTGGGACAATGGTCTATGTTAAGTTAACAAGACTAGGCAAGCCTAGCTCAGCCCGAACGCCTGTATGCAGCCAGTGGGGAACATTTGACAAGGCTCCAGTTCGTTCCGGTTTATATATTAGATACCACATTAGTTTAGTGGCCTATTAAAAAAAAAAAAAAAATACACAGATTTGGACAATTCTTGTGATTTATTAGCTTATTAACAACAATTGCACAATGACCGTATGTGTGCGTGCGTTTGCACCGCACACAAGCCTTGTTGGACGCGTAGCAGTTGGAAAGTTAGATTCTGTAAATCGGGTAAAGGGCTGCTGTTCTTTGGCTATGTAATAAGCAATGTGTGTTATATTTGTCATTTTCACCAACATATTTTCCTCCATCCTGTGAGGACAGGTGATAGTGGGGCATCAGGTCCCCTCTGTCTGATTATTCAGTAAGCTGGTGTTGCTTGTCCCCCTGTCAAATTGTGCATCGATTTTAAGATTTTATTGATAACATGCTGTCGGGTAAGTGAGGATTAGGTAAAATGTATTTTCTGAATCCAGTGGTTCCAACAGTCAATGCCCTTGTTAAAATATTTGGCACTCTGAATACTGAACACAAGCGATATTGCGTGCTAGAACCCCTCACTTAACCTACATTCAAAATAAGTTTTATGTGATTTAATTTAATAATTATTATAAAAAATGACAATCATCAATTAAATCGCCAAATTCGTTAATAGGTAAGTCGAACAGTAACCTGGTGGATCAACCAACAAGCCAAAACAAAGTCTAAATCAGGTCTTGAGATTAAATTATTTTATTAAATGAAAAACAGTCAATTAGAATAATGACTGGAAATCATACATTCACTAAGGAACGTAGGCTGACTACTTATAATTTACCAAAGGGAAGACATTAAACCAGACATTAATTAGAAGATACCAGTAAAGAGAGAGATAAGCCAAAAATTGCCAATATTATTTACCCTCCAGCTGAACAGGAACAAAAGGAAACGCACAAGGAACCAAAAAGGATGACTTCTTCCCCAAACAAACTCCAAAACGACTAAATTCCTTCTTTCAGCACTCATGTAAAATACCTCCACAGGAAGGTCATCCCTGTCCTGATTGGGGGTGTGGAGGAGGGGGGGGGGAGGGGTAATTTATGACAAAGACTGGCTTATCTTTGATAACCCCCCCCCCACTTTACTTGCCATACCCTACTGTTTGCTGAAATTACGCCACTGGTTGTGGTACTCGTCCTCAGCGCCATTTCGTGGGGGAAAGGCCTT
This sequence comes from Synaphobranchus kaupii, assembly GCA_029718625.1. Lineage (NCBI taxonomy): Eukaryota > Metazoa > Chordata > Actinopteri > Anguilliformes > Synaphobranchidae > Synaphobranchus > Synaphobranchus kaupii. Next base: position 50,694,800 of record CM056378.1, read on the forward strand.
AGGCATGATTTCTCCGCTGCACTAAACATCTCCGGAAAATAAGGTGAACTGTAAGAGTGACAGTGTTATGTTCAGTGCTCTTGGGGCCTGTATGTTCAGGGAATCAAACTGAAATACATTTATCATGAGCAGTGCGAGTTTGTGTGACTGTAAAGTTTAAAAACTGGCAACCAAAATGTTTGAATTGAATGGTGAAAAGCGGGGGGGGGGGGGGGGGGGAGCGACGCTCCCTCATGTCTTAATCCTTTTGAAATGTCATTCAGTTTTTATTGGTCACTCCAAAATAAGCCATGAGAAAAACATGAGGTGTGTAAACCGTATATAGCCTAAATGGGAATCGCTGCAGCAGCATAGTCGGCAGATATAATGGTATATAGCCCCCTGCAGGTTCATAGAATGGAACATTCCATAATTAACTTAGCTCTCCTGACCTACACATGCCCAAATGCTTGGCAGGATAATTTGACAAGTAAGCTAACATCTAGGTTGGTAATCTCCAACGTTAGAAAATAAAACTCTGTTGACTGATAATGTTGTGGTCTTGGCTCTTTCAGTGCAGTCGATTTATTTAACTAATAATTCTTTTTGTTGTAAGAAGAGTTATGACGTTGGAGCGTTTCCTTCACACTCTTTGGTTGTAGCATAACCAGAGATTCCCCTGGGGGAGGGTGTCTGGTATAACTACGCCGTTTTAAACGCTTGCATAAGTAGTACAGACTTCTTAGGCTGCATTTGGATCCGAAATTTATCCTTTCTTCCTGTCGTTCCCTTCCCTTGCTTCAAGAGATTCCCCCATTGAAGCAAGGGAAGGGAACAACAGGAAGAAAGGATACATTTTGGATCCGAATGCAGCCCTGGTGCCCTTGGAAGTGTACTTACAAGTACACAAGTATGCAAGTATGCAATTTCACTGCAATTGAAATCAAGAAACTGATATGGCCTTGGACACCCCTGATGTACAGTAATGCTATACCAGGGCCATTTTCCCAAAATGATCTTGGAGTAAAGATCATCTTGGGCTATTTTGTTTTTATATTACTTTCATTGTTTGTTTTTCATCATTTGTTTTTTGTCTTTCTCCCTCTATTTTTATGTTTTTAAGTAATGTAAGGAAATTTAATTTTAACCATAAAATGAATAAAGCACAAACACAAAACACTCTAAGATCTTAACTCTATGATGCTTTTCGGAATCGGGGCTCTGGACTCACAGGTCATTCCCTTTGAGAAGCTTCACTTGTTTTAATTGTATAATTTATTGAGATGTTTAATGGGATGATTGCTTAACAAGAAGCATGAAGAGAGTATAGCACCCCTGTCATGCTGGGATGAGGAACTACACATTACAGAAGAAATCTGGAATTTCCAAATGCAACGAAGATGCACATTCAACCAAATTGTCATGGTTTATGACCCTTTCTCCCTCGTGGTCGTGTTCCTCGGTCACCACACGTGGGCGCTGCTCCGTTAGTGGAGTTTTGGCTCCATCTCGTCTTTCGCGGAAGAAGTCTCATCAGCGTTGACAGGTGTGTGTGCTTTGGAGTGAGCTATTTAAGCCCATGTTTCTTTCATTATGGGCTTCGATATTGATTGTTGATTGTGATTGTTTGTTCTGTGGTGTATTTTTGGCATTATTTGTGCTGTTTTGTGTGCGGTTTATTTTCGCCCTTTTAAAGTTTTAGCCAGTATGATAGGTCTAGAGTTAAGGAGACCGTTTTGCTCTGTTGTGCTATATTGGAGTTTTGCGGGACTTGCCTTTGTGCTTTGAGCTTTCAGGTTGATTTCCTTTTTTGTGTGCTCGTTTCAGTCTCCGCTTTCTGGTCTTACCTTTGTTTGTCTGTTGCCTAGATCGTTTGCCCTTTTTCTGTCTCTTTCTCCTCTCTCTGTCTGCTGTCTTCCGTGAAAGCTAGAGGAGTCTTTGTTTGTGTGTATTTGTATGGTAGTTTCTTACTAAGAGACAGGGCGGTTTATCATACTGACTTTAGGGCTTTATTTATTCTTAGAGGCAGGGCATGTATTTTCGATTGAGCTTGCGTTAATCTGTTAGCCGCTAATTCCAGTCCAGCTGTCCTGTGCGTCCCTCTGTACCGGTCTCTATACATGGAGTTTTTTTTTTGGCGATTTTGTTCGGAACTGTAGTTCTGTTCGCCCGTCGGTACATGTCTTCCCATTGGGAGACTGGACGATTTTGTGGACATGTTTGTGAGTGACTGCGAGTCTCTGAAAATAGCCTTGGAACGTTAGTTTTCTGTTCCATTTCGCCTCGTAACATTTCCACTTATTGAGAGGCTAGGGCGTGTATTTTCTACTACGCTTGTGTGGTCATCTTTGCTAGTAAAGTTATGGGACGACGGTGCTCCGTCGGCTCGCCTGTAAAATGTTTCTCTCTCCTGGGAGACCGGGCGTTTACCCCTTTACGTTTTCTGGAGTAATGCGGGACTTGCCTATGTGGATATAGTTATCCGGACTTTCGCCTCCTGGCGTACGTGCCTAATGTGCATGTAATTATCCGGACTCTTCTCCTCTCTGGCTTACTGGCCTATGTGGATATAGTTATCCGGACTTTCCCCTCCTGGCGTATGTGCCTATGTGCATGTAATTATCCGGATTCTTTTCCCCTGGCTCTTGTCTGTTCCTGCTTCCTAGTTTTTTGCATGTGACTGCGAGCCTATGAAAGTAGCCATGGAATATTATAGCTGTTCCTTCGCCTCCTCGTATACTAATTCATATTAGTTTGCAATGTTTGTTGGTTGTGTGTTTTGTTTGTGCCATTACGCTACTCACCTGTTCTTATGCGTCTCGTTACCGAGACAGGGCGTTTGTTATTTCCGGCTCGTTCTCTAGTCACTTAGCTCGTAGAAGTTTGAGAGCCTAGTGCTTTGTTCCATTCACTTTGTTTGGTTTTCTTACTGAAAAAACCTGGCGTTTGTGCTTCTACTCTTTGGCGTGTGACAGTGAGCTGGTTAGTAGCTTTGGTACGTTTGGTGTGTGTTTGTGCCATTGTGCTGCTCGCCTGTTCTTATGCGTCTCGTTACCGAGACAGGGCATTTATTTCCGGCTCGTTCTCTAGTCACTTAGCTCGTAGAAGTTTGAGAGCCTAGTGCTTTGTTCCATTCGCTTTGTTTTGTTTTCTTACTGAAAAATCTGGCGTTTGTGCTTCTACTCATTGGTGTGTGACAGTGAGCCGGTTAGTAGCTTTGGTACATGTGTTCCCTGTCTTGTCTCCTCCCTTATCTGCGGGGTTTCCCGCCTTAGTGGCCTTAGGGCTTAAAGAATCCCCTTGCTGCGTTTGGCTCCTCCTACCTCACACGTCACGCTGCATTACACAAATAAAGAACATTTTTGTAACACACCGAAGACTGCTGAGGTTGATTTGAGCAGATGGCTTCCCTTAAATATGTCATTACAGGTAGAAGGTTGGTTATTAAAATAAGTAGTCTTACCTGCAATTTTTGTTTTATCCATTATTCCCCTGCCACCAACAGCAAGGTACTTAAAACGGATAATGGAAATCTGGGGAGGCTAGAACACCGATTTACATTTAGTAGATGCTCTTAGCCAGAGTAACTTTCATAGATTACATTTTTTACATAAAGTCCATTTATACAGCTGCATAGTTTTACTGAAATTATTTGGTTTGAAGTACCTTGCTCAAGTGTATAATGGCAGTGCCCCAGCAGGGAAGCGAACCCACAACCTTCAAGTTCCCTGAAAATTATGCTAAGCTGCCACCTTGCACTCACATCTGTATCTACTTTATTACACTCTGAAACAAGGGGATGTAAGGTTTTCCTGTTTTGTGGTTCAGTGGGTTAGAGTTTAGTGGTGAGGGGCTTGCAGAGATGGTTTAACACATACATACTCTCTCTTTCCTCCTGGAGAGAAACTGGGGCCTTGGTGGTTTTCCCATTATGTCTCCAGGGTATTTTTTTGCAAGAAAGGAAATGGGAGCAGCTTCTCTTTATTAGTGCCTATTATTAGCCACGCATTAACAATATGGAATACTACTGCAAGAAATGCATTAAGACGGCCTACCCCCATTTATTCAATCTACTCCAACACAAAGTGCATGCATACACACATTGGAGGACTTGAGCATGTAACATGCCACTAGAGAACTGAGCTGAATGTTACCAGCTCATCTTATGCCAGAGTGGCTGTGTCCAAGTAGTTTCAGATTAATAATAAATTTAATTAAAGGCCTCCCTACCTTTAACCGTCCTTCAGCGAGTAGAGTCCTACTGGAACGCACTGGTGGAGTCCTTCAGCAAGTCCCCCCTTGGTCCTCCTGCACCCTTAGGGCCTGATTTATTAAGACGTTTTGGGTGCAAAAACCTTTAGCACGCAAAACTAATAACACAACCAAGGATTGGTGCAAAACAAATACCATGACCAATCATTTACCACGTTATTGGTTTTGCGTGTGCTTAAAGGGTAACTACACCCTAGATCACTTTTTTATTTATTTTTTATTTTTTTTGCTGTAAACATGTTTGTATGCCTACCTTATAATGAAACTTATTCATGCATTCCGTTATTTCAACAATTCTGAAGTAATATTGTATATCATAAGAAACTGGTAGAAAAGCGCCTTTGTGCTACCCCTAATGGTTGAAATTTCCTTTCTGCTCCCCACACTACCCCCCGCCCCAATCGTGATGTCAGAGTACCTCTTTGGAGGTACCTCTACGTCATATGGATAATTGTTGTCGCCCACAACGGAAACAGCCGGCACCTGATTGGTTAGACCCACTACGTTACTCTTGTTAAGGTTCCACGTTTTTACACCGGAACAACATGGCGTTCTGTTCATAAACTTATTCCACCTAAATAGTCCATTAAAATATGTTTCTGAAAATATTTGAGGTGAGAAATAGGCCATGCAGTTGCTGAATCTTGATTCATATTTCATGTGCAACATCTACTTTTGACAGTTTGATCGGAGTTATACAAAATCATTTGTACAATGTATGTTAATTTATGCAAATGACGATGGACTCAGCTCCTCCGCCCCCCCACCCTTCTCCCTCACTCTCCCCAGAAAGTATTTTTCAAAATTGTGTAGTAGGTGGAGACAGGCTGAGACAGTGGGTGTAGTTAACCTTTAAAGGTTTTGTACAAGCTAAAGGTCTTAGTAAATCAGACCCTTAATGTCCCTGTTTTTTCAGCATTGGCAACTCTGTTGCTTAGCTACTGTATTTTGTCTGGTATGTGATTGGTTGGTTGCTGACGTGGTTCCTCCTGCTTTCCGTCATGACCCAGGGCAGTTGAAGGCACCGCTAGAGGAGTACATGAGCAGGCGATACCCAGGCCTGGTGAAGATTGTGCGCAATCGGAAATGGGAAGGGCTCATTCGTGCTCGCATTGAGGGCTGGAAAGTGGCCACTGGGGAAGTTACAGGATTCTTTGACGCCCATGTGGAATTCACGCCCTCATGGTAATGCATCACGCCCTCATACACATACAGCTGTGCGTAGTTTTAGAAATGGGGAGTGGAAGGTATATAGTTTCCCTTCTCTGTATTTTAGGGATTCTCAGCCATTTTCATGGAGGGCCATTGTGTCTGCTTTTTTTGCACCCTATAAATCAATAACTTCGACTCAGGTGAACCCATATGAGGTGAGATAGCTGTGTAATCAGCTGCTTTAATTCACAAATTAAGTGCTGAGTAACAAAGAAAACCAGCAGAACCTACAGCCCTCCAGGACCAGACTTCAGAACCCATGCTCTGTGTCATTGTGAGCTTTCTAGAATGGATTTCTGGTGAAGTGAATTGAATTAAATAAAAGATGATGGCCAAATGAGGAAAAACCAGGCAGCTGGCAAATAACAGGTTTTGGATGGAAATGATTTATCAGGATGAACATGTTTTAAAGACTGAAAAGCACCACTGTTTGGGCCTGTTCCCCCGACAGGGCAGAACCGGTTCTGGCAAGAATTAAAGGGGACCGCAGCAGGATCATCCTCCCCTCCATCGATAACATCAAGCATGAAACCTTTGCGCTGGAACACTATGAGAACTCTGGACACGGCTACGACTGGCAGCTCTGGTGCAAGTACATCAACCCTCCTAAAGAGTGGTGGGATAAGGGAGATGTAGCAGCACCTATCAGGTGTGTACTCTGTATGGGACGGGGATATAGCTGCACCCTCTGTGTACGCTGTATAAGACAGGGAGATATAACTGCACCTATCAGGGTTATACTGTACGGGACGAGGGTATAGCTGCACCTATTAGGTATGTACACTATATGGGATAGGGGGAACTAGCAGGGGGTTGTGGGAGTAATGCCTTTTAACAAATGCCTGACCGTGTGACCCTCATCTGTCTAAACCTGTAGCACACTAAACCTGTAGGCTCAAATGATTTAAGGAAAAGTGTGACGATGCACTTAATGTGACGACATTGTGCACAAACACTTCTCGACACTCATTGTCTTAAACTTTAGCTTATGAAAATGCAGCATCCTATGCAGCTACCTGCAGTAGCTTCACAAAGCTTTTTTCAGGACTCCTGCAATGATTGGCTGTTCCTTTGTGGCACACCGTGAATACTTTGGGGAACTGGGCTTGCTGGATGATGGCATGGATGTTTATGGAGGAGAGAACATTGAACTGGGAATCAGGGTTAGTGTCTCTTATCTCTCTAATTAAAAAACCGTTTGGCTGTACTCAAGGATTTCATGTGTGTCGCTTTCGCGCTCTCACTCTTGCTCTCTTTCTCTCACTTTCTTTCTCTCACTTTCTCTTTCTCTCACTCTCTCTCCGTCTCACTCTTTCTCCCTTTCTCTCACTTTCTCTTTCTCTCTCGCTTACTCTCTCTCTGTCTCGCTTTCTCTCTCTCTTTGTCGTTTGTTAGGTTTGGCTGTGCGGAGGCAGTATGGAGGTGTTGCCCTGCTCCAGGGTGGCTCACATGGCCCGGATGAAGAAGCCGTACCACAGCGATATTGCGTTCCCCCGCCCGACGCAATGCCCTGCGTGTGGCAGAAGTCTGGATGGATGAGTACAAGTCCAGTGTGTACCTGGCCTGGAACCTCCCCATGGATGTGAGTCTGACACATTGGCACCAGAGTGATGTCTAGTGCTGCACCGTCGGCTTTATCAGGATGGAAACGTGCTGTTGTGATGTTCATCTAAATGGTGTTTTAATAAAAAACTCCTGTGTGGTCAGAAATAAAATCTTGCTGCACTTATTGATTCCATGTCATATTATCATTACAATCGTTTGGCAGGCATTCTTCTCCAGAGGGACAAGCAGTAGAGGAGAATCTCATTGTTACTCTCAGAACTACAAAAAATGTGTTGATCACCAAGATCACCATTTATAATCACAATATGTAATATTTACCTAACAAACATAATATGCATTGTAACAAGATTGTATGAATAGATTGATGAATCTAAAACACAGATATACCTATACCATTATCCCAAAGGAAATCTGTGGAAAGAGAGGAAAAAAAAGAAAAAGATATCTAAAGGTATCTAGATATCTAAATGTTCTTTCTCACTTTTGCAGAATCATGGAATAGACTATGGTGACATCTCCCAGAGGATATCCCTGCGGAAAAGCCTGCACTGTAAGAACTTTGAGTGGTACCTAGACAACGTCTATCCAGAGATGAGGAGATACAACAACACTGTTTTTTATGGGGAAGTGAGTCTTCCATCAGGCAACATTTTGCTCTACAAGAATATAAGGCCAATAATAATGGGAAGGAACCAGTTTAATTTTGCAAGCCTCATTCTTTAAAATCAGGGGTGTCAAACTCAAGCCCTAGGGGCCTAGTGTCTGCAGGTTTTTGTGGTTTCCTTTTTCAATGTGGATTATTTGGCCAATCAACAGCTTAAGTGAATCACTGATGCTGAAAACACATGAAAACTAGAAAATACTGCGGCCAGCAGTTTACATGCTGTCATACATCCATTTAAAGGGGTATCAAGAGGTAATGCTGTAATACAGGATGTGCTTAAAAATGTATGCATATTGGGATGGCAGGTATGCCATCCGCCAAGTTACGGCTTGGCGGGGCAAGCCCCATACCTATACAGCACCGAGAGTTTGGCACTTTTCAGGGTTTCCTACAGAAGTAACCACAATGACCGTAGACTCTCAGCCCTTAAAAACATTAACTTCTGTATGTTCTGACCTCATGTAACCACACAGCATTCAGATACAACTTCACACATCCACACAATAAAGCCCCAAACTTGGGTTATTTTGCCGTTTTTCTCCTTCCTCTTCCGCTTCTTCTTCTTCTTCCCATTTTCCTGCCAAACTGCCTGCCTATGTTGCGATGTTATCCAATGGGGAGAATTATTCTTTGAGGGTATGGTCCGTATACCTGCTCATCAAACTTATCGCCCAATAAAAACGCTTCATACTAATGTTTTTTAATGTTAATATAGCTAATGGCTTCATGTTATCCACGAAGGTACTGTGACCTAATGATTAGCGTTGCAGTCTCTCACACAGAAGATTGTGGGTTCGAGCCCAGCAGGGCACATGCTTATTTTCCACAAAAACAATGTGCAACTGTTAAGTACTTTTCATTTATTACACTGTTATTATTTTCACATTAACGTATTTTTTATTGCAAAGGCAAAAGAGGTTTCCAATATTAACTGTTCAATGTTTCACTTGTATTTCACTTGTAGCCTACTATATCACACCCTCCCCAAACCGGACGCTCGCTCTTGTCTGGTTTGGGGAGGGTGTTACGCTCTGCTCTTGCGGTCATGACTGACTGACTGAAACCGAACCTCAACGTATTGCCTCGGCCAACATTGCTTATTCATTAATTTTTTCAATTCAGCTCTGTTCACTTTATCCTTTTCACACATAACACAATGTCACCATAAAATTAACTACTAGGAAAATTAAGAGTTTACGATAATAGCCTCCTATAAGGTGTAATCCTTTAAGAGATCGGATTTATAAACTGCCAATTCCCCAAACATATTTCATCCATGGTTAGTCACTTTAAAAAAACAATAGCCTCCAAATGTGGCTCTAGTCTACGCTACTCTGCAGATAATGTAGCTTAATGCAAACACTTTTAATTATAATAATAATAATAAGAAGAATAATCTCTGGTATGTACTTTCTTAGTAGTATGTATTGTTTTCTTTCTGGCTAAGATTCCTGGGAAATTGCGTTGTTCCAATTAAGTATTGCGAGAGACGTGGGTTCGTACCTCGCCTGGTTGATATTAAAGTGTAATTTCATTTTGGACTCAAACAGTGTGCACATGTTCTGGTTTTCTCATGCAAGAATGTTTTTTATTGCAAAGGCAAAGACACGTTTACAATATTAACTGTTCACTTGTAGCCTGTTAAACAATTCAGTCACTGGACACCACGACAGTAATGCAATAGGCTTATCTCTCTAATTAAGCCTGGTTATATCATCTGGTTAACATCACGTTCAAATGCCATTGGCTACATGTTTTAATCTCACACAAATGCCGACAAAGATTTTCGTCTGTGTGGAGCGTGCTGTCCATTGTGCCGTGGTCATGTCTGACTCACTGTGAAAACCGAACCTTCAACGCTCGCCTCGGCCAACATTTCTTTATTATGTCTTCATTCATTTCCTCACTTCAGCTCTGTTCAGCTTATCCTTTTCACACATAACACAATGTCACCATAAAATTCACTACTAGGAAAATTAAGAATTTACGATAATACATTAAGAATTGACGATAACCCACTATAAGCCTTGAGAGATCGGGCTTATAAACCTCCAATTCCCTAAACATATCTGATTCATGGTTAGTCACTTTAAAAAAATTACTATTTACTATAAATTAATTTACATGCTTCTTCATGATCCATAGTTCAGGTGGTGCTGTTCATTGTATTTCATTAGACATTAAATACAGCTCATCTACAAACTCTTTTAATGTAATTGTGCGCTATCGGAAATAGGAGAAATGTTATCATTCTCGTCAGCAGAGGGCGTTATGGTTACACAAATGTCTGCCTGCATTTATTTGGAATGCATGTACTATTCTGTAGGCATGTCTCTCTCGATGTCATTATCTTCATGCATTGTTCATCATTAGTTAGCTACCAAAAATAAGTGATATCTGAACAAAAACATCTCCGACGTAAAAAAAAGCCAAGTTACTCGCATAGCCTACAGAGCGCTGTCTTTAAGTCCTTAATTCCAACTTGCAAAAACTAGGCCTGCCTTTAAAAGTATTGATATCAAAATGTGGCCAAGTTACAACTAAGAATATTGCCTATCATAGCTCACACTAAATAAACTAGCTCTATTCCAAAGCAATGCTATCCAAACTTTCCTAAATTATTTAATGCAACTTGGCCCTGTGTTTCTTCATCTTACCATCTCAAGAAAATGTGGTCTGTATGAAAACTGTATGTTCCACATCAAACTGCAAAATGAAAATAATTTATAGTGGAAATACTCTGATTCAGATGTGTTGCACTTAGAAATTCAACAGAAAAATTACTACACTATAGGCCATGTTTGAATAATTATCTGCATCCACTGATTTGGGTCTATGAAAAGCACAGAATGAATAAAATGTATTATTATTATTAATGTATTTATTGATTTATTTATTTGGAATATTTGGATTTCTATCAAAACTTGTGTGGTCCTACAGAGCATAGATATCCTTGTGGTCACAAAATTCTGTTTGCAAATATCATAATTATTATGTTAAGAAAATTTGTACTATTACTTATTTGCCATCATCTGACCCACAAACATGTCTGGATACGTTTGTAAAAATGCTATATGTACGCTATTTAAAAACTATTACTTATTTTTATCTGCATTTATTTATTCATCCCCCCTTTCTCTATTGTACATGATGTTTCTTGATATAAATGTCTGCTTGTGAATTGTAAAGAAATCTGTAGCAGCAGTTAACATTTTAAAACCTGTACATTTTCTAAAGTAAACTTGCCAACAAAGTATAACCATATCCTTTCTGGAGTGTAATTATTCATCAACTGTTAAAAACATTCATTGAAATCATATGTTGTTCCATGAGGCACAATCTCTTCATATGCTAAAATGAAGAAACACAGGGCCAAGTTGCATTAAATAATTTAGGAAGGTTTGGATAGCATTGCTTTGGAATAGAGCAAGATTATTTAGTGTGAGCTACGATAGGCAATATTCTTAGTTGTAACTTGGCCACATTTTGATATCAATACTTTTAAAGACAGGCCTAGTTTTTGCAAATTGGAATTAAGGACTTAAAGACAGCGCTCTGTAGGCTATGCGTGAGTAACTTGGCTTTTTTTACGTCGGAGACGTTTTTGTTCAGATTTGTAGGAACGAAACCTACGTCAACACAAATAGTTGAAGCTGACTTGTATGATGTATTTTATCTCATGGTTATTATGTATTAGCACAAGCGTTCTCAAACTCATTCCTGGGGCACCCCTCTGCACACTGGCTTTTATTACAGCCAATCTCTTGATCAAATAGGGTTGCTGGAAACATGCTCAAGTACTTCTATAATTCTTTCTTGAAACCTGAGTGGAAGGTTTTGAATTGAACATTTACTTGTGGGAAATTGAACCGAAGCAAATGGCAACAGTCCAAACCTGTATTGTTTCAGTGACCAGGAGTCCAGACTTCCAGTCGTTAACACTGCCTTCTCTTTCTAAAAAGTGTAACATAATGCAAATTATGGCAGTAGTTCGTCTGACTCACTAATATTCCTGGGTTGTGAATATGGGACATTTATTAGTGTAATGCATGGCTATTTCTGATACAATGAGGCACTGAACAGCTGAGAGCTCCTGATAATTCAGGGGTTGTGTGGTTTAAAAAACCAGCGGATGCATGGGTTTGAGAAGCCCTGAATTAAAGTATGAAAGGGTCCACTATGAACGTCAATAATATTGTGATCTCTCCCTCTGATATTCTACCCAGATTCGCAATAGCAGAGTGAGCCATCTGTGCATGGACCAGGGATCAAAGGAGAACCACACAGCGATTCTTCATCCGTGCCATGTCTGGGGTCCACAGGTAGAACTGGCTTTCATTATTACAGTATATTTCCAATACTGCAGATGATATAGACCATGTTGGCCACAGGTAGAACAGGCCTAATAATAATTGGAAAGGCAAATTTAAAAGTGCAAGTAAATATTTCCCACTAAAAAATGATGTCCAACCTCCCCGGTTGGAGTTCCCAGGATTTAATACTTTTTATTAGTATTCTTAATCACAACTTCAAGTTAGATTTCATCTGAATGCGGACAAAAAGGTTGAACTGCAGACAATATGGGGCCTTACTTATCTGATGAAATGTCTATTGTACATATAAAAGACATCCCATCAAATAAGTAAAAGTTATTTTCCTTGCAGCTGGGCAGGTACACCAGGGAGGGGCTTCTGTACCTGGGCCCTCTGGCCAGTACAAGAGAAGAGACCCGCTGTCTGGTGGATGACAGCATCAGCAGCCTACCACAGCTACTCAACTGTGAGGAGAGCTCCAGTGAGCAGACAAAAACATGGCATTTCGCCCAGGTATCTCTCTCTCGCACGCACGCACGCACGCACGCACGCACGCACGCACGCACGCACGCACGCACGCACGCACGCACGCAGCTTTTCTTCCAGGTACCACACACACACACACACACACACACACACACACACACACACACACACACACACACACACACACACACACACACACACACACACACACACACACACACACACACACACACACACACAGCTTTTCTCCCAGGTACCTCTCACACAAAAAAGAGGAAAGTCCATCTTCAGACATGCTTAGCATATGTATGGCATCACTAGCATAACACCGCTGAAAATGTGTGTTTTTCCCTTTGCAGAATAACTCGATTGTCAACCGGGGTACTGGACGCTGCCTGGAGGTGGTGCCAGCCAACGTGCACTATGGCTACTTGCTTGTTTTACAATCCTGCACTGGACAGAAATGGAGCATCAAAAACAACATGAAATAGCCATGACAGCAAATCAACTGTCACTGTCCATTCAACATTTTATTACACATTGAAGCATGTATTGCTACATTTTCCGTCCTGTCAAACCCATCATTTCATTATACATTAAAGCATGTATCGCTACATCTTCCATCCTGTTGACTCCATTCAACATTTTATTACACATTAAACCCTTTGCACAGGCGCCAAATTTGGTAAATTCTCATCTATTTAGGGGTGTTCTATTTAAGGCTTTATAACTCCAGGGGCCCTATCTTACACCCGGTGCTAAGTGGCGCTAACCCAAACGCAAGTGTCTTTGCTATCTTACACCCAGCGCAGGGTTCATTATAACGCCTAGCACTCGTTTAAATACCATGTATTCTTGGGCCCATTGCAAGTGAACTGGGTGTGTTGGTCTTAAGATGAGGTGTGGCCAGGATTATTTTTGGCGTATTCCTATCTTGAGCCAGTAGAAAGCAGTTGCGCTAAAACCACCACAAACCTGGTCTAAAGTTATGTCGCAGTTATTTACATGTCATTTTAATGCCGCATATAAGTGCGTCTACATAGGCGTGTGCACAACGCGTGTACACCCTCCTGCCTGTTCCACAAAGGGACGCACACAAGCATGACAAAATATCAAGATTACAATGTGCAATATTATTATTGTGTAGCACATACCTGTCCCTCAGCGAACGGGAATGCCGCATTAAATCGTTTCCAGACCATTCCATCAACATCCAGACGATGTGCGACGCTATGTTTAAGGTTATAGACTATTCGCAATTATCCTGGATCAAGCTATGATTTAGCCTATATTTGCCAATAATTCCTGTAATCTTCTGTGGGGTCAATCTTCTGTTACGGGACAATGGCTATCCAAACACCTATATCAAGCCTAATGCGCAAATTGTCATTTACACCTAATGCGTGAATTGTCGTTCAATGGAAAACTTGTGCACTGCAATAGACGGACATTTGAGTTCTGAAAATGCGCTTCAGATGTCATTACAATACAGCTATGTTCATCTAGGCCTACAGCCTGTAAGTAAATAGAATGGTTTTGACTGAAAAAAGTTCAAAACCTTGTCCAGTGAATATTGCATTTATTGTTTTTCAAATAGCCTAGGCTACAGCCTACAACCATGTTAACTGAATTGTAACCTTAGCTATTCTTCGTCCTTCATATTTTTTAAATTACAGTGACAAGGTTTCCATACTCTAAGCTTATTAAAACCTCGCTGATTTCACCTGTTATTCCATAACTGAACAAAAGATTTTAAAGAGAACTAAGCATCTAATTAGAAACAAAAACAAATTTGCAGCACGTTACACAATTAATTCACAATTAATTTGAATGCCATTCTCTGCAGGAGTAGGTCTGTTTCCCCTGCTGTAAATCACACTTTTCACGGTCTTCCTGGGAAAGTGGATTGTTTTAAAGCATTACGCTACCAGTAAAACAGGTTTGTCACATTTCCATAAGCAGGACATTATAAAAGAAGGGAAAATATGCGTGAACCTATGGGTTGCCAACCTGACAGCTTTATTGTATTTAGTGTCATCATTAAGGCAAAATAACATTATGTTATTAATCAAAATTAAAATGCAGGTAATGAGCTTCGGATGAAGCTTGAACATGAGTTCATTGCATAATCAAACGAAATTCGTTAAACAAGCAGGCTAATTTGGCATTTTCTAAGGTGAGACGGAAGCCATTGGTAGCTTATTCTCAGCTGTTGCAGGTGCTTTTAACGAAATTTAACCGCATATATTTTGTAAAATAACAACTGTCGGGAATTACCAGGAACTCATAATGGTTAGTCCGAATAATATTGATCATAGGCTACTATTGATCCATATAGCCTATTCCTTGATCGCACTAAACACGCACGAGCATGTCTGTTTCGCCACCATACAAGCAATCCGCCAAGGTGGAAAAGCAGGCTTTTAAAGGGAATGGCATATGACATTTTGATTGGTATATTGTATGTCACGCCCAAGACACACCTATAATTAATGAAGAGACTAGGTTCAGCCCATTTGCACGTTGCGCCTTGCTTAGCGCTCAAAAAACCCACCGTCTAAATAGCAAAAGTGGACTTGGACACGCCCTAAATGCACTTAACACCATGCGCTTAGATCAAGCCCTAAGATCGCCAAGATAGAGCCCCAGGTGTGCGCATCGCAGAAACTTGGAATATGGCTTAAATGAAGCAATGCAGTTGTATCATTACAATACTAAGATTACTTTATACTTAGATTAGTTTAATTTAGGTCAAAATAAAGTGCCACAAATAATAATAATAATACATTATATTTATATAGCGCTTTTCAAGGTACTCAGTCGCTTTACACACAGGATCAAACAAAGTTTATTGGAACAATATAAAAGATTTTAAAATAGAGAAGTAAAGAAAAAAGGGGAATAGAAGGGAGGGGTAGAAAAGGTTAGTTATTAAAAGCAATGGTGAAAAGATGGGTTTTGAGAGTTTTTTTAAAGGATGGCAGAGTGTCTGCCTTTCGGATGTGGCTGGGGAGAGCGTTCCAGAGGGAGGGGGCAGCTGCAGCGAAGGCCCTGTCACCCCAGGTCCGGTGCTTTGACCTGATGGTTTGGAGTAAGTTAGCATCAGCAGACCTGAGGTGACGGGTAGGGGTGTGGTGTTGGAGGAGGTCAGAGAGGTAGGGGGGGGTCAGGTTGTTGATGGCTTTGAAGGTGATGAGTAGTAACTTGAAATCTATCCTGTATTTGATTGGGAGCCAGTGGAGGTCATGGAGGACAGGGGTGATGTGATCAGTGCGGCGGGTGGAGGTGAGCAGTCGGGCAGCGGAGTTTTGTACATATTGGAGCTTGTTGAGGATTTTGTTTGATGAACCATATAAGATGCTGTTACAATAGTCGAGCCTGGATGTTATAAAGGCATGTGTCAGTGTTTCAGCAGCAGAGAAAGATAGAGAGGGTCGGAGGCGGGCAATGTTCTTTAGGTGGAAAAAGGCCGTTTTTGTGATCTGGTTTACATGAGAGAGGAATGAGAGGGAGGGGTCGAGGATGATTCCAAGGTTGCGGACATGGGTGGAGGGGGTGACAATGGAGCCGTCGATGTTAATTGAAAAGTCCTGGGTGGAGCGGGTGAGAGATTTTGGGCCAATGATGAGGATTTCTGATTTATTGCAGTTGAGTTTGAGAAAGTTCTTTTGCATCCATGTTTTTACTTCAGTGAGGCAGGTGGTGAGGGTGGAATGGGTGGCTGCAGTGATGGACTTGGTGGTGAGGTATAATTGTGTGTCATCAGCGTAGCAGTGAAATTGGAAGCCATGGCGGCGGAGTATCTGTCCAAGTGGTAGAATGTACAAAATGAAAAGAAGGGGACCAAGCACTGAGCCCTGGGGGACACCGTGGGTGACTGGGGCAGTGGAGGATTTGCAGTTGTTGATGGAGATGAATTGGTGTCTGTCAGAGAGAGGGCAGTGCCAGTTATACCAAGGGAGAACTGGAGGCGTGTGATGAGGATGGAGTGGTTAATGGTGTCGAAAGCGGCGCTGAGGTCAAGGAGAATGAGGATGGAAAGGAAACCAGAGTCAGCAGAGGAGAATGTCGTTAGTGACTTTTAACAGAGCAGTTTCTGTGCTGTGTCTGGAGCGGAAACAGGATTGGAAAGGTTCAGAGAGGTTATTGGAGTCCAGGTGAGATTTTAACTGGGAGGCGGCAGTTTTTTCAAAAAATTTTGAAAGGAAGGGGAGGTTGGAGATAGGCCAGTAGTTGTCAAGGGGTCGAGTCCAGTTTTTTTCAGTATAGGGGTGACAGCAGCGAGCTTTAAGGCGAGGAGATGTAGCCAGTGGATAAAGAGGAGTTTATGACTTTGGTAATAAGAGGAGAAAGTGAGGGGAGACAGGCCTTAACTAGGGTGGAGGGGATAGGGTCCAGGACACAGGTTGAGGTCTTCATGCCACTGATTATGGAGGATAGGTCGGGTGCAGTAATTTCAGAGAAGGATGTGAGTGGGTTATTGAAAGGTAGAGGGGAGATGGGTTCTGGACCAGAGATGGTGGTGGAGGAGGAGGTGGCCAGTTGGCTGTGTATTATATCGATTTTTGTTTTAAAATGCGATAGGAATTAATCACATTTACTGATGGTGAAGGAACTGGAGATGGTGTCCATAGGTTTAAGGAGTTTGCTTATGGTAGAGAAAAGTGTCTTTGGGTTATTGCTGCCAGCTTGAATGATGGAGGAGTAGTGAGAGGAGCGTGCACTGTTGAAGGCATCTTTATATTGCTGTTGGTGTAGTTTGTAGGCATCTGAGTGAACAGTGAGACCAGTTCTATTGGCGAGCCGTTCCAGTTGGTGGCCCTTGGATTTGAGGTGAAGGAGCTGGTCAGTGTACCAGGGAGCAGAGTGAGTGAAGGAAACAGACTTAGTTTTTATGGGAGCGAGTTGATTGAGACCGGAGGAGAGTGCATCATTGTAAATGTTGACCAGGTCAGTGGAGGAAGCATTCTGGATGTGGGCGGAGTCAGAGATGGTGTCAGACAGTAGGGAGGAGAGGGAGGAGGGGTGGATAGACTTGAGATTCCGAAAAGTTATGGAGCGCTTCTGCTTGATGAGGGGGATGGGGATATTAATGTCCATGGTGATGGCCAAATGGTCAGAAATGGTAATATCAGAGCTGGTCAGGTTACTGATGGAGATTTCGGAGGTGCAAACCAGATCCAGTGTGTGTACTTTTTTGTGGGTGGGGAAGTCAACATGTTGGGTGATATTGAAAAGGTTTAGAATGTCCAGGAGTTCAGTGGCGGTTTTTCATTCAGTTGAGTCAACGTGTATGTTGAAGTCACCCAGTAGCAAAATAGATGGTGAGATAGCACAGAGTTGTGTGAGGAGTTCAGAGAAGTCAGAAAGGAATGCAGGGTTTGGATTGGGGGGGGGGCGGTAAATGACTGCAGTAACCAGGGGTTTAGGTCCAGGCAGTTTAAAAACAAGGTGCTCAAATGAAGAGAGGGCAGGAATGGATATGGTGCTGGTTTTGATGTGTTGTTGATGTAATGTGGCTATTCCACCACCACGCCGGTCAAGGCGTGGTTTATCCATGTATGCATATCCGGGAGGTGTAGTCTGGTTGAGAGAGAAATATTCCAGGGGTTTTTGCCATGTTTCAGTGAGGCAGAGAAAGTCCAGATTATTTTCGTTTATGAATTCATTGAGAATAAGGCCCTTATTGTTAAGGGATCGGATGTTGAACAGAGCAAACTTGAGGCATGGTTGATTTTGGACGGGCTGCGGTGCTCTGACCAAAGTTCGTAGGCAGGCAGAACGCACGTGTAGATTGTTGTGGTGGTGACGTAGTGAAGCTGCGACAGTGCGCTCGTTTGACCACAGGGATGGGATGGAATAATCAGACCGCGAGTAAACATACTTTTGTCAGGAGCCTTGGTGGATATATCTGGGTCAATGTAACAGCCCGTGTTTTTTTATGGCTGTGATGCATGGTGAAGTGGTGTCATTTTTGAGTTCGAGGAGTTGCGGGATGGAGTATTTCAGCGTCATGCCAGATTCGGAAAATGATAGCCTGGAGTCGCTCGCTGGTAGCCACAAACTTGTTAACCAGAGATGGAGAAATGGCAGACACGACAGGATAGCCCACAGCATGGCAGGAGATCGGGGCTGAATGGGAGAGTTGTGCTGATCGTTGGAGGAAACGGCGAACTGCAGGGAATCAAGGTAGGAGAGAGAGAGGAGGCAGTCTGGTCGACAAACAGCGAGAAGCTAGCTGCAAGCTAATAGCTGCTAACCACCAGCTAACTGAAGTGGCGACTAGCTGCCAGCTAACCGTAGAGGCAGCGGTCACAGCCAACAAGGGCTAACCGCAACAGGAACAGCTGTAGGGCTGTCCGGGGGAGACCTCACAGTAGCAGTGATGTCGCTGGGCAGAGACGGGAGTATGCGGACCGCTGAACAGCAGGGAGCTGACTGCCAGTTACTGGCTGCTGGCTAGCTTGAAGGCTGCCAGCTAACCAGCTAACCAGCTAACTAGACGGAGAGCGGTCCCAGCCAACAAGGGCTAACCGCGTCGGGACAGCTGAGGGGTTGTCTAGTAGCAGTAGTAGCATTGGGCAGTGGTAGGAGGAAGGATCCAGTAATCCGCTGCAAGGTCCAGAACTTTGCAGGGACGGGTGCAGGTAAAACAGTTCATACACGTAAGCCGGTGTTACAGGAAAGTGCCATCCAATGTGTTAGAAAAGATGTAACAGAATAGCAATCCAGTGGTATCCAGGCGGGAGACAAAAACATGTACAAAGAAATTAGAAACTAGAAAGTAACGTTAGTTAAAATCGAAACAGTAGAGCTTGCTGGAGGGCAAGAAAGAAACTAATCTAAACTCATCTAAACTCAGATGGAGAAGCGGCGAACAAACAACGCCAGCATCCTCTCCACCCGGAAATGGAATGGAAATCAAATGCAAAGAAATCTAGGCAAGAATGCAAAACAAAGTAGTTTTTCTTGAGTTTGCAATGAAATACTGAGAGCTAAAAATGTAAAACAGAACATGCAGAACTATATGTAGAGACTACTAAAGATCTATGACACAAAATGCAAGTAGTGTACCCTGTTGTCCCTTAGTGTCTCCAAATGTTTCCAAAATGGCCAAATTGTGCACTGCTGTAAATCATAAAGTAATCATATATTTAAAGGGTAACAAAGCACTAAAACAACTTATGTTAGATAACTGATGCATTTGGTTTTTTCTAAGTATTACTGATTGATCCTGGTCCAAATCTTGACAAATTACAGCAGTCATTGCAAAAAACTTTAAGAATCTGGCTCAAAAGTGTCTCTAGTGGTAAAACGTTAGGTACTGCGTGTTCAATCTGTGATTGGCCAGAAATTTCCTCCAGCTGACGTATTCCTCCCGGTGACAAAATAGAAACCTGTACAGCTACGCCTACCGATAGTTCGGTGGCTATACCCTGAAGTTTTGGAGTGACGCTGGGCAGCGCAGCGGTTGATCTGCGTGGAGAGGGAGACAGAGAGAGAGTGCGAGCGAGAGAGAGTGCGAGCGAGCGAGCGAGCGATATAGCTAGCTTACAGTTTGGCCTGGTACATACTCTACGCAAGGAACGCGCGCAACGACGCAAAGAGCAACGCAGGGGGCGTTTCTCGCGTTCTTGCGTAGCAAAATGTGCAGTCCAAATTTTGTAACGCGACGCAAACGTGTGGTGCAATTCCACGCGTTTCCGTTAGAGGTGCTAAATGTAAATACTGTTCAATAACTGCAGAATTGCAGACTACACATAAAGAAGTAATAATTTCCGGTTTAAGGTTACTCGCTCCAACCAGATTAGCCTAGGCTGCCAACTAGCGGACAGGGCGAAAAGAAGCCGGTAAACGCGTGTATAGTATGTAAGCAAAGACCTCGCGTATGTCCCGAAACTGCGTTGGCGTTCATGTTCCTTGCGTAGAGTATGTACTAGGCCTTTAGCTTTTTTGAATATTCTGGTTATAGTAGCCTATTTATTTTTGGTATATATTTTTTTATAGTTAGCTTGATAGTCCCTTGGGTCAAATAGTTGAGCCAGGAGTTGTAGTATACAGTCAAGCCAGAAAGTCTGAACACTCCTTTCACCTTCTCCATGTTTTATTACGTTACAGACTTATACTACAATAGATTGAGTTCATTTTTTGCCTCAAACATCTACACACAATAGCCAATAATGACAAAGTGAAAACAGGTTTTTAGAAAATATGCAATTTTATTTTACTGACAAAAATAGGTTATTTAGGGGTTACATATCTGTACACACCCTTAGCCTAATACTTGGTTGCTGCACCTTTGGCAGCGATTACAGCTTCAAGGCGTCTTGGGAAAGAAGCTACGAGCTTGGCACACTTGTTTCAGGACATTTTTGCCCATTCCTCTTGGCATATCCTTGCAAGCTCCGTCAGGTTGGATGGGGAGCGTCGGTACACAGCCATTTTCAGCTCTTTCCACAGATGTTCAATTGGATTCAGGTCTGGGCTCTGGCTGGGCGACTCAAGGACATGCACAGACTTTCTCCGAAGCCACTCCTTTGTTCTCTTGGCTGTGTGCTTCGGGTCGTTGTCATGTTGGAAGGTAAACCTTCGCCCTAGTCTGAGGTCCAGAGCAGGTTTTCTTCAAGGATCTCGTTGTACTTAGCTGCATTTATCTTTCCCTCTATCAGGACTAGTCGCCCCGTTCCCGCTGCTGAAAAACATCCCCACATCATAATGCTGCCACTGCCATGCTTCACTGTAGGGATAGTATTAGCCAGGTGATGAGCGGTGCCTGGTTTCCTCCAGACGTGACGCTTGGTATTCAGGCCAAAAAGTTCAATTTTGGTTTCATCAGACCAGAGAATCTTGATTCTCATGGTTTGAGAGTCCTCTAGGTGCCTTTTTGGCAAACTCCAAGCGGGCTGTGATGTGCCTTTTATTAAGGAGGGGCTTCCGTCTGGCCACTCTACCATAGGCCTGATTGGTGGAGTGCTGCCTGGATGGTTGATCTTCTGAAAGGTTCTCCCATCTCCACAAGGATACGCTGGAGCTCTGTCAGAGTGACCCTCGGGTTCCTGCTCACCTCCCTGGCCAAGGCCCGTCTTCCCCGATTGCTCAGTTTGGCCGGGTGGCCAGGTCTAGGAAGATTCTTGGTGGTTCCAAACTTCTTCCATTTACGAATGATGGTGGCCACTGTGCTCTTTGGGACCTGTTAAGCTGCAGAGATTTTTCCGTACCCTTCTCCAGATCTATGCCTTGACACAATCCTGTTTCTGAGGTCTGCAGATAATTCCTTTGACCCCATGGCTTGGAGTTTGCTCTGACATGCACTGTCAACTGTGGGACCTTATATAGGCAGGTGTTGGCAATCCCCAATCATGTCCAATCAATTGAATTTATCACAGGTGGACTCCAATTAAGTTGTAGAAACATCTCAAGCAGTATCAGTGGAAACAAAATGCACCTCAGCTCACTTCTGGGTGTACATATGATATTTTACATTTAGATTTTGAATAAATAAATTAGCACAAATGTCTAAAAACCTGTTTTCACTTTGTCATTATGGGCTATTTTGTGTAGACTTTTGAGACAAAAAATGAACTCAATCTATTGTAGAATATGTCTGTAACGTAATAAAACGTGGAGAAGGTGAAAGGAGTGTTCAGACTTTCCGGCTTGACTGTAAGCATGCTACACGTTTAGGTTTGCAAGGTACGTCCCTAACAGAGTGGAATAAAGCAGTGAGTGCTGTTTAGAGTATAAATTAGCTTTTGGCTACTAGTGAAAAAAAATTGCTGGGGTGTGGTTTCATACCTGGAGCTCAGCCCCTATATTATTACCTTATCACGCCCAGATTTTGGCTTTTTTTTTCAAAAGGGGGCGGGGTCTAGCAGGTTTTGTTACCCTTTAACTACAAATCAACTGTTTTGACTCATGAAACTCACTTTTGCACAATTTTCAAGTGGGAATTACTATCCTTTTGTCGGTAAAGGGGGATAGATACTGTATGGGCCCAACACTATCCAAAACCTGAAGAAAATGGCTTTTGTCAGTTATAAAGAATATACATTCCTTATGATGGTTTAAGATGAAAACATTGATATCACGCTGGTACACACACCTAAATATGTAGCCTAATCATTCACTCCTGTACTTCAATCAAACATCGTTTTTTTCTGTACTCTACAGTATGTAATTTTGCTGCATGCCCTGGGATGACATTTCTCTGTAGTTTTTTTTTTTTTTTTCAAAAATGTTGCCATTCATAATCACAAAGGAACATTTTACATTCATCTAGCACATATCAGCACGTAGTAAATTGCAATATTGGAATATTTTCCATGCCCTAGTATAGCCCAGGGAGATACTAATACGCGGTAGTCTATATTATGTACAATAAGATTACAATAAAATAATATTCCACCATCAGGAAAATGCTGGCAAATGTTCTAGCTTCACAGAAAATCGGTGCATTAAAGGTCCCAGATTGTTTCCCTGCATGTTTGTACACTCAGAATTATTGAGAGAGAACTGCAAAAATACAAATGGGTGCCTTTAGTCATTTTTATGAACCAGTAATGACAAATACCCCTACCTCTTTTACAAGCCATTTAGAATTGTTTGTCTCTTCTACGTCGAAAGGGGGGTTAATTTAAATATACCAATCAATGGTAACTATTTGCATATCCCCGCCTGTTCTGGTACTTCCGACCGCCCTGGTTGGCATTCAGAGCGAGTGCGTGCATTAATACCGCTGCATTAGAAAGTTGCGCATTAAGTTAAGGCGGTTAAATTCACGAGTTTAACATGCATAACTAGTAATGGCCCATAAAACACGTTCTATTCCCAGCTGTCGGGCTGTTAAATCACTGCACGCCCATCCAAAAGATCCAATTCTGTGCCAAAAGTGGATCAATTTTATTAAATTAAGTCTCATGACATAGAAATCGGAGTTTACCTACTTTTAGTATTTATGTGAAGAGTTGCATGATACTTATGTGTTGGTAAAATATGAAGTCGGTACTACCTCAGATTTTTTTTGTTGTATAAGAAAAAAAATCACAAGGCTTTACAGGCTTTACACGTTCAGAATTGGCTTGAATTCCAATGTCATTACTGGGCTCCTGTGAAAACAGCCAATCGTTTTGAACGATGTCATTCAAATAAATCCGCCCTCTGTCAGCCTGAAAAGAAGATGGTACGGTAACGCCACGTTACGCAAGCCTTTTCCTCCTTTAGCATCTATCACCACAGAGTATACAGTGAGCACTACAATTCATTGGACAGTGACACATTTTTTGTTATTTTGGTTCTGTACTCTAGCAAAGGATTTTCAAAGGATACAATAAAAAAATATTGGACAGTTTAACAATGTAGAATAACGTAATCACTTTTAATATTTGGTCGCATATCCTTTGCATGCCATGACTTCCTGATGTCTGTGACCCAACAGTATCAAAAGACTCTTGATATCTTATTTTCTGGTACTCTTACAAGCGATACTATAACTTCTCTGCATTTGAATAGATCTCTATGGGAATTGGGGGGTGGGACTAGATTTAGCTGTAAATTATGCTGGAACAGTATGGAATACATGGTTGGCTGAGAAGCGTCTTCCTGCAGACATCCACCGTTAAGCCCCACGTCCACCGCCAAGCCCCTCGGGCCTGAGCATGGACCTGGAAGTTGCGTCATGGATCCTTTTGGCCTGGTCAGTAAATAGTCCCCCAAGCTATTGTAGAGCAATGGCAACCTTGGCTCTCCAAAGCTATCTATAAAGAATATAAACGTGACTGGGAGTGAGCCAGTTCATGCTTTTATAGCCACAATCAGAATCAACTCATGAAATTAAAAATATAAGTACAGATAGCCAACATGTAATGTTATTATTGGCAATCATTATTTGTACATATTAAGTTATTGTACTGTATTAAATAGAGCCATTTTAAATGTTATTGTACTTATTCTGTTATGTTTTTTTCTTTTTTTCTTTTTTTACAGATTCATCATTCCATTCTCCAGGGCAATTCAAATTTAGAACTTGACAGATGCACAACCTGCTGCAATTTATATCACTGTCCACTTTGCCTGACCTTCAAACCCACAAAACTTAATCGATTAAAGTCTCATGTATATTTCCATCTAAAACATGCACTGACTTTAGATTTTAGTAATTTCAAAGTGTGTTTAGCAACATGTTTCAGTTTAAAGTAGAATCTGTATGCCCCAACATATTAGAGACTTCGGTGCTGAACGGCCTGGGAAATGAGCTATGTTAATTTCCTCCCCCTCCCGCATTGTTAAGTACTCATTGTCACCTGCATGAATGCCCCCCCGAGTTTCCTGGGAATCCTAGCCTGGTAGAATAACGTGTGAAATAAAGTTATTGATCTAAGCCCTGAGACAGGAAACTAGGAAGAAGAACCAGAGATAGGAGTGAAGTAACATAGCCACAAGACTTCCCTGTCTAGCCTACCTTTTGTTATCACCTACATGACATTTCCTGTTTTCTGTGTATAAACGCTGGGCCGGTTTGGAGTGTAAGTAATGTTAGACTAGAAGCTGACATAAACATCATGCTAATAAAGAAGTTATAGCTACTGTCTTTCATCACAGAACCGATTCAAGACCCTCTTATTTCTCGAACGTAATTGCAAGTACCGGCAACGAACAGAAGTGTCATTGAGAAATACGAAGCAATTCTTCACCATTTAAACAATTAGATGGTGTAAGATATTCGTACTGTCAAGACAAGATGCATTATGGTTCATTTGTAAGTTAGTGGACACTTTCATGCAAGACAGTCCAAAAGAGTTTTCCAGCTGCCCCGTGTCCTGGGAATGGAGGAGAGCGAGGTGGCAGAGGCCCTCATTGCATACACCCGGCTCGCTGACGTGGTTGGGGAAGCAGAGCACGACGAGATTGTGGGACCATTTGTTTTTATTTTCAGTAACCAGCAGGATATGGAGCGATTCTTAATTGAAATTGTGGACCACAGGCGTTACATAATTTTCTGTCTTCTTCCCTTACTGGTTCTTATTGGTTGTCCTTTTTTCCCTTTGTTATTTTCTTATTAGACTATTTGATATTCCAAAAAAATAAAAAATAAAGTATTTTACAAATTATTAATTTGTGTGGTTGCTAAAGTCTATGGCTGCCTAATCTGTTCTTCTGTCATTCCATCATTTTGGGTTATTTGTACTTTTAAAGTTCCTTGGTAGACTATCATATAAAGTGATGAAGAAAATGTTAGCCATATTCCCTATTCCTATATCACACATACACCTCAGCACAAATAAACCTTGCATAAGGTCATGGAATCTGTCCATGGTTCTGCAATGCTTAACACATGCCTTCTGCCAGAAATTGTAAAGTGCTGCACAATCATTTGTATTTAGTGTTGTACAGTGTTTAATGGTATGGACAAAGAGTTCAACATTGGGAACTGCTGGCTTGTATTGAGATGCCTATTATACCTCAAAATAACATTTTCAAAAATCTAGCAAGGTTCATAATATGCATATCGACAGCCTCATAACAAAAGTGCCTAAGTCATTTTTTGTAGTTTTGAGAAAAAGGCAAAAAACTGCTGCAGTTCTATGTCAATGAGGATTTAGGCAGAATAGCATAATGTGTCCGGCTCATTTGTTGTGTTCGCAAACAGAATGGGGAAGTAACGAAAAGGTCCATGCATGTGGTCGGAAGTGACGCCAGGGCACATGACGCAACTTCCAGGTCCATGCTCAGGCCCCGAGGGGCCTGGCGGTGGACGTGGGGCTTAACGGTGGATGTCTGCAGGAAGACTCTATTGGGGTTGGCTAAATGGCTGTAAGTCATCAAGGGTCTGACATATCAAACAAACTTTAAACCATCACTCTGCTGCCAGATATGCAGTAGGTATGGATGGATAACTTCAAGGGTTTCTTCTCCTGACTTCGTTCAATAAGAAATTTGTCAGGAGAAACTATCCTTAAAGTTATCCAGGCCCGGTTCCACAATAACATCACTAAGGGTGCATCTGAATAGAGTGGGGGTGCAGTAGTGGGGGTAGTCCAAACCCTCTAGGGGGGTCCAGGGGCATGCTCCCCCAGAAGAAAAATTTGTCAATTTTAACAGTTAAATGCATCAATCTGGTGCACTTTAAGAGAAAAAGAGGCTAGATCTGTGAATAATTCTAATTTACAGTGTATACACACAATCCAATGCCA
Source organism: Synaphobranchus kaupii (assembly GCA_029718625.1). NCBI lineage: Eukaryota > Metazoa > Chordata > Actinopteri > Anguilliformes > Synaphobranchidae > Synaphobranchus > Synaphobranchus kaupii. The sequence goes on from CM056378.1 coordinate 50,721,481, forward strand.
CTACTCCCCTCGCCCCTTGCTTCCAACGCGTCAATAGATCCCCGGAAAGGCAGCTGGTTTACAGCTATAAATTCAACGATGTCCACAATTGCTGACAGGTAGGTACGGTTTCTTTCGAGCTACGCTGCATTGACAAGTGTGGAAATCTTCCCCGTCGCACCCCTAACAAGTCTCTCCTTCCACAATGCCATCGATTTCATGTGCTCTTTGCTGGATTCATGCCTACTAAGTCCTTTATCACGCACAAGAGCATGGCGCCAGTTGTTGTAGCCTGCGGTGGTGAATGCTATGTCTGCATTACCATTTGTGCCGAACTTTCTACAAGCAAAACAAAACACTGCGTCTTTTTGGCAGGAATACTCCAGCCACTCTCTGTTGCGGAACAAAACAAACACTTTATTCCGCAGAATAATGGAATTGGAAATTTTTTTAGACAGATCTGTGCAGGCTCTCAGGTCATCTGATAGCTCTCACAAGCCTGGGGGGAGAGGGGATGAGACAGGCGGTGGGAGTGAGCTGGTTGCTGCGGCTGGAGCGCTCGTTGTTCTGACGATTTTGCTGCTACAGCCAGCTTCCTCTATATCTTTGGCTGTGGTGGCGGCGGTGGTTGTTCTTTTGCTGGTGTTCGGCGGCTTCAACCATTTAAGAAGATCCATAGCTAAGCTAACCGCGTTTTCATAACGTTGCTTATTCGCTTGCACATTAAAAAGTTGACCTTGGCTGGGTGTAGCAGGTAATGTCCCCGGGTGCATCATGTTCCCGGGTTACTTTCGTAACGTTTTTATGTATTTATTTTTATACATGTACGATAATAATTACTTAGCTAACTTGTAGGACTGTTATTATTTTTATTTTTTACAAACAAAGTTTTCTGAGAACATTTTAATACGGCATAATAAATGCTTACTCTAACTGATCGTAACTTCTTTGCGCCACCCATAGGTCACAATTGTCTGTTACACCAAACAAATGCCATCACGTAATTCCGCCTGCTGCGTGTGATATGAGCTCAGTAGAGTCTGCCGAACATTTGTAATATCATTTTTTAAATTTTATTAGAATATTCAACTGAGGGTGCGACATATTAATCTAAGGGTGCAATGCACCCTTTTGCACCCCCGTAGAACCGGGCCTGAAGTGATCCATCCATACTGTAGGAGGGGAGTCAAAGTGGGACTCAGGAAAGGCTGCCATGTGTGAGGAGCCTGAGAACTGGGGCTCGTCATACACTTCAAAGGACCAGAGGGCCTTGTAATAAAACAATAGACTATTCGGACTTCCTTGGGGGGGGGGGGGGTTCAGGTCATTTGTCGTCATCTGGAAAAGACTGTGATAAGAGGAAGTTGGACTGTTTTGTGAGGCCATTAAGCCCCTGGCCAAAACAATGGGAAAGGAATGTCCTTCTAGACATCTGTGATCTTTCCCGTCCCTCATGTTGGCACCTTTGTCATTGCACCCCTTCCTTCTCTCCTGGATTAAGACTCAAAAACTTCAGTTGAGATGGTTAACAGACCCGGTAAACCTTACAAACATTGCACATGTGATTCTTACATTGTTACATTATGTCTTATGTAGTAGTAACAGGAATTGCATGTAAAATGGTTCATCAGGAGGGAATTTTCATGACAACTGCAACATAATAAGACTGTTAATCTGTTAATAATAATCATAATGGTAATCTGTTTGGTATGGATGTAATCCGGTAAAATCAAGGAATCGAACGAGATACATTTCATACCAAATGGAGTTTAGTAAAACATAGGGAAAAACTATAACAGTGGAATGTCCTCTCTGGTAATCATCTCCTTTTCCTCTCTCCCTACTCAACAACCCCCAAAGGTGGGGGTCTAAATTCAAGATTCGACCACACCTCCAGGATAATTTATGGCACTGCCACCTGGTTCAAACGCGGGATTTGGCATAAAAGAAAGGGAGACAAGCCTATCTGGGAAGATCGCAACCGACTTCCCACACCGTGCAGACTCTGTGTTTTGTGTAAGGAAGATTGTAACCGACTTCCCACACTGCATATTCTGTGTCTGTGTGTAGCTGAAGCAGGCTGGGTAAGATATTTACTCTGTGTTTTCTTAATTTCTATATTCTGTAAATTGACTGATAATTCTAAGATAATGACCTACCTGCCTGTGAATAAATTCTTCTTATTTTAACTTGCGTGGTCTCCATGACTCTAATCCATTTTATACCTTTTTCAGCCTAAATTACAACTGAATACTCAGGGGAACAATTCTGACCAATGACCAACTGATCAGTGGCGTGGTACTTTATGTGGAGTCCCCAAGTTGGGAAAGGCGGCCAAGTTCTGCCAGTAAAAGGGATTGGTGATGCATGTTCTGGGAATTTGATGTCAAGAGAACCCATGGACGTTCTACGTCGGTTCTTGTCAAATTAGCCTTAAGGAGCCCTCTAAATGCACGCTGACCTGGACTCGCAACTATCTATGTAAAATATAATGCATGTATTGTGTTGGCCAGACCCCCAACCTCTGTGTTCTCCACCGAATTGAGATTCGGCAATAGTGCTAATCCCGGGAGCATATATTGAGTAATGGTGGCACACAAGGAAGAGTCGAGTGTAACCACTCCGGGCTTCACGCATGATTAAAACTAAATTCTAAATTCTAGTTTCATATGGAGTCAGATAATTACGAGTAAACTAATAGTAACTGTTACGCTTACTGTTTGTGATCATAGATATATTCGATGTGTTGTTCAGCTCCTTTGTGAATGTTCTAATGCTCCCATTAGAATATTGACATTTGGATGACAGATCAGATATATCCGTGATGACAACATGGCCCCGTTTGCGAACGGAGAATAATAAGAATCATACTGATCCGTTTCAGGCCTGTCTTAAGCGGGATATGGAGCAGCACATTCATATCTGACTCGTGGCGACGGACCCGGTATATTCTTATATGTAACTGCTCTGTTCATGAATGGATAAATAACTAACATCTCTTGTTTTCATCACAACAGCAGAGGAAAAACACGTTGCTCCTTCCCCTCCAGCTATTCCCTCATTGGTCTAGCTGTGCGGGTTCTACAATACCTACTGCATATCTGGCAGCAGAGTGATGGTTTGAGGCTTGTTTAATACCTCAGACCCTTGATGACTTGGAGCCATTTCAACAACCATGTATAACATACTGTTCCAGCATAATTTACAGCTAAATCTAGTCCCACCCCCCAATTCCCATAGAGATCCATTCAAATGCAGAGAAGTTATAGTATCGCTTTTAAGAGTACCAGAAAATAAGATATCAAGAGTTTTTTGATATTGTTGGGTCACAGACATCAGGAAGTAATATTAAAAATGATTACTTTATTCTACATTATGTTAAACTGTCCAACATTTTTTGATGCCTGAAAATGGGCGGGGGGGACTATGTACAAAAGGTTCTGTAATTTTGAAACGGTTCGTCCGATATGGATGGAAATACCCTCAAATTAAAGCTGACAGTCTCCACTTCAACATTGTCATTGTATCCTTTCAAACCCAAAGTGCTGGAGTACAGAACCAAAATAACAAAAAATGTGTCACTGTCCAATGAATTATGGTGCTCACTGTAATTACGAGCAAGCGGAGATTTCAAACATGACTAGCAAAACTGCCCATGTTAAATGTGCTGTGTCAGGGCACTTTTAATCTTTCCAGCTACAAGTATAATCAGCTACAATAGTAAGAGCTTGGGCTTTACAACTGTAGCCAAGCTGCCTGGTTTGGTACCGAACCCAGTAACATCGCAATGGCACCGGTTCCCATACGACTGATATCTAGCGTAGGGAATCCACCGCAGATTTCGGTGCCACTTTATAATACCCAATGCATAAGCTGCCGATTTCTGTTTAACAACGGCTCCGTCAGTGACCACATATACCATTAGCAAGCTAGCTAACGTTAAAGTCGGTCAAATTCCAAAGGGGAAACTGTTGAAAGTGTGGCTGTATTTTCCCCCAAAGGATTCAGAAATGCTTAAAAACAATAGCGTGCAAAGGGGGGAACATGTCCAACATAATGAAGCATTTGGTGACCAATAGGATACATTAGAAAGCATGCAGGGATGCACTGTGTATGACTGCTTGAAAAATATAGGCTAGGTGTGATTCAGACAGTTAAGAGGTAATCACTATATTGTTACATTTCTTTGACTTTGCAAAAAAAAAAGGCATTCTTTAGTGCCGTCTTTTGCTTTTTATTTTAAAGAAGGTTTTGGCTCAGGCACCAGTACCATTTCAAATGTAGCCTATTGTTTGAGCAGTTAGCTCTGATATCGGTAGAAATCAAATGATGCCCATCCCTAGTTATAGGTAGCCAAACCTATAGTTTGCAATGCATTGTATATAAAAAGCTTTCCATTAGAGCAGCTCTTATGGGGGCATTGATTCTTGATCCGACTCCGGCTGATTAGAAACGCAATGTTTGTTTCTTGCCTTTTTGGAGCGAGCGTGTAGGCAGGTGATGGGAGGGGTGCTTGTGTGATTCCGGGTGAGTTAACCAATCAATGCAGAGCATGGGAAAAAAAAACCTGAAATGCCCACCCCAGACGGGCTGTTCAGCTAGAAGGGTAAAAAAAACTCATTGGATTTATAGTTTAAAAAAAATAATATTGCAATACGTTTTCCCTTAAAAAAAACTAAAACCTTACCAGCATGTTTGGTAGCCCTTGTAAAATAATATAAAATTGACACAAATAGTATGACATGGGACCTTTAAACATGAAACATGACTGAGCCACCTATGAATGCTTACACTACAGTATGTGAAATGCACTCAAAATGCGAAAATAATATCAAACATATGGCACAAGAGTGGTGGAGTGAAAAAACGCCTCTGCAAGCGAATGTACATTCTTGCATTTTCTGTAGTTGTTTGCATAAAACTAAACTAATAAAACTAAAAATGCTGTTATGCCTGGCTGTAATTTATACAAGAAAGAATCCAATAAGACATTGCAAACACCGTTGTGAAGGTTATAATGTTCTCTATTGGATAACAGAGCGAACTGGAATAAATCACAGCTGCACGAACAGCAGCTGCATGTGGTTTTACGCGTGGGGTTTTCAGAAGGTGTATTAGCGTTATAAAGGGGCATGTACACTGCCCGTCCAAAAAAAAAGTCGCACACTCTAATATTTCGTTGGACCGCCTTTAGCTTTGAGTACGGCACGCATTCGCCGTGGCATCGTTTCGATAAGCTTCTGCAATGTCACAACATTTATTTCCGTCCAGAGTTGCATTAATTTTCCGCCATGATCTTGTATTGATGATGGGAGAGTTGGACTGCTGCGCAAAGTCTTCTCCAGCACATCCCAAAGATTCTGAATGGGGCTGAGGTCTGGACTCTGATGTGGCCAATCCATGTGTGAAAATGATGTCTCATGCTCCCTGAACCACTCATTCACAGTGTGAGCCCGATGAATCCTGGCATTGTCATCTTGGAATATGCCCGTGCCATCAGGGAAGAAAAACTCCATTGATGGAAAGACCTGAGGTGCGTTCAAATTCAGCGAACAAGGCGAACGTTTGCGAACGTTTGCAAACTATTTCAAACTTTTTTCCGTTAGCTTTGTGTTCGCCGCAAACGTTTGCAAACATAAGCGAACGGTCTGAAAAGGTAGTTTGCGGCGAACAAAAATGGACGCTGGACTGAGGGAAATGTGTTCCCAGATGGAGATTTCATTTGAAGATACCGGTAAGTGTTACCATAATAATATAATAATAATAATAATAATAATGTTACCTAGCTCTAACAGTCAAGTATCAACAGTCACGTTAGCTAGCGATATCAATAGTTACTGTAACATTGATAACTGAAGTTCGGTAACATTATCTTAACTTAGCTAACGTTCGCTAGAAGAAAAAGTATATATAATAATAAATAATAATAATGTTAGCTAGCTATTTCGACGTAGCTTTGTACTATCGGGACTACATCCAATATTTGATCATCAAGAAAATCATCAATGATGACAGAAGCGGCTGTGAGTACAAACTGAAGCTCTCTTCTTGTCGCCATGTCTGTTTATGTTTAATGCAAACAATTTGGAACGTTCTTAAAAAGCTGTTCAAATTTAACCGTTCAAAGAAAACATGTTTGCCACGAACGTTCGCCTTGTTCGCTGAATTTGAACGCACCTCTGGTCATTCAGTATATTCAGGTAGTCAGCTGACCTCATTCTTTGGGCACATAACGTTGCTGAACCTAGACCTGACCAACTGCAGCAACCCCAGATCATAACACTGCCCCCACAGGCTTGTACGGTAGGCACTAGGCATGATGGGTGCATCACTTCATCCGCCTCTCTTCTTACCCTGATGCGCCCATCACTCTGGAACAGGGTAAATCTGGACTCATCAGACCACATGACCTTCTTCCATTGCTCCAGATTCCAATCTTTATGCTCCCTAGCAAATTGAAGCCTTTTTTTCTGATTAGCCTCACTGATCAGTGATTTTCTTAGGGCTACACAGACTATTAAACATAGCCGTGAGTTCTACTGTTGATTTCTTATGATATGATTTCACCAAACGTTTAAGTGATCTCCGATCACGATCATTCAAGAGTTTTTTCCGACCACATTTCTTCCTCGAAGATGATGGTTCGCCACTATCCTTCCAGGTTTTAATAATGCGTTGGACAGTTCTTAACCCGATTTTAGTAGTTTCAGCAATCTCCTTAGTTGTTTTCTTTGCTTGATGCAGGCCAATAATTTGACCCTTCTGAAATGACCACAGGATATGTCTTCCGACATGGTTGTTTAAGAAATGAGAAGCTACTCACCGCATCAGCTAGGGTTAAATAACTTGTTGCCAGCTGAAACATATTAATCACTGCAGTAATTATCCAATGAATGCTCTTACCTTATGATCTTTCCCCACCTAACCTGTCTTATCACCCCCTACCATGTGGGTCATTCTCACAAAACCAAAATAAACCATGTCTGTGCTTAAATAAGTTGCAAAATCATAAATAACCTGCAAAAGTTTTATATCACTGTAAAGAGCATGATGCCTTGTTTCTTGTTCTTTCATGTTTTTTTCGATGTTAGACCTAATTTTTGTAGTTTTCACACATTTTACACCAGAAATCTCATTACCGTAATGCGTCACAATAAGATTTCAGGTCCACAATGCAGGTATATATTCTTTTAAATTACATTATTTTACGAAAACAATTTAAAATATTGTTAAGAATATTAAATCCTATGTTTTAACCTTAAAAATTATATTTTCACTCTTAATAATAAATATATTTTAGGCAAAAAACATGGTGTCTGGGTCCATGTTTCTCATTACCGTGATATTTGTTTAAGTTCCTGTCAAAAGTCATTAAGAAGATGGATACAAGGTGAGTTTGTGCTCTCTCTTGTGCCCTCAAAAAGTCTATAATTTCTTCTGTAACCCCTGTACACGACACTATAGGTTTTCATTACCGTAATGTTGATTTATTTAAAATCTGGAAAAAACTCAAAATATAGTTATATATCATTTTAAAAGTTTCAAAAGCCATAAAGTGATGGTAGCAAAATTTCCGCTGAGTCATCATGGTTAGCAAAAAGGCTAAGGCCTTCTCATTACCGAAACACACAATTCTCATTACCATGCTATTTGATTGCCTGTTTCGGTAATGAGAACCTTAAGATTGGTAGTGAGAAAAACTGGTTTTACTGTATACATTAAACTTTAATTCTTCTTTTTATTATCAAACCATCTTTTTAATTAAAAATAAGTTCTTAAGTTATACAATTGTTGTTATTATTGGGTGGTATTCCCCTTTAAGTTGCACAATATAATTGGACTAGTGAAAATTTAAAGGGGAATGCCACCTATATTAGAATATGAAGGCTATTGTAAGCAAATAAGAATGTGTCATTAACCCAAAATGCATTTGTTATGAAGATTGACAGACAGAGAGAGAAAGAAAGCAGCATCAAGGGCTAGGGTGCAGAAGCACAGAGAGAAGCTGTACGAGAACCCAGCGTTGTTGGAGGAGTACAGAAGGAAGGAGAGAGAGAGGTAGTCTGAGGGAGACTGAAGCATTTTAGGCATAAATACTTTAAATGAAATAATTTTTAAGGTATAATCAGCCAGTCTTTAAGAGCAGTGCTCGTTGGCATCCAGCACAATAGCATGTCAATGTCTTTGGGCTCTATCTTCACGATCTTAGCGCTTGGTCTAAAACGCCCATCACAAGTGCATTTAGGGCATGTCCAAGTCCACTTTTCCTAGTTAGACAGCGTGCTATTTGAGCGCTAAATACGGTACAAGGTGTGGGTGTCTTGGGCGTAACATTCAATAAACCAATAAAAATGTCATATCCCATTTTCCACCTTGGCGGATTGCTTATATGATGGCGAAACAGACATGCTCATGCTTGTGTAATTAAAGCCTGTGAGCAAGGAATAGGCTATATGGATCAATAGTATGATCAATATTATTCGGACTAACCATTATGACGCGTTTTGATGTACACAATAATAATCTTTAACATTAGGGTTTAACACCACGGGTACGGGTTCCCGGTAATTCCCGGCAGTGCTGTTATTTTACGAAATATATGCGGTTTCATTTAGTTAAAAAGCACCTGCAACAAGCTAACATAATAGGTTATGGCTTCCGTCTCACCTTAGAAAACGCCAAATTAGCCTGCTTGTTTAACGAATTTAGTTTGATTATACAATGAACATCAATTCCATGTTTTCACAGCAGTCAGATCACAGACAATGCATTTCAGCTAGCAAAATTCAAGCTTCATCCGAAATTCATATTCTCATAATTACATAAGTGTTATCTTGGCTTAATTATGACACTAAATACACAAAAGTTGTCAGGTTGGGAACCCATAGGTTCACGCATACTTACCTTGTTTTATAATGTCCTGCTTATGGAAATATGACCAACTCGTTTTTACCAGTAGCTTAATGCTTTAAAACAAGTAAATTTCCCCGGGATTACTGGGACAACTTGTGTCTATTGCGGGAGAGAACATTTTTATTTTTGGGAAAAATATTCATCCCTATTTCACAATGTAATCTTGATATCTTGTATGGATGCTAGTGTGCGCCCCTGTGTGTAACAGACAGGAGGGTGTACGTGCGTTGTGCACAAGCCTATGTAGACACATGTATATTGCGCTGTTAAAATAACATATAAATAACTGCGACATGACTTTAGTCCAGGTTTGTGGTAGTTTTAGCGCAAGCGCTTTCTGCTGGCTCAAGATAGCAATACGCCAAAAGATTTTCCTGGCCACACCTCATCTTAAGACCAACTCGCCCAGTTCATTTGCTATGGGCGCAAGATCACTTCGTATTTAAACAACATGAGCGCTGGGCGCTATAATGACCCCTGCGCCGGGTGTAAGAATACAAAGACACTTTTGGGGTTCGCGCTGCTTAGCGCCGGGTGTAAGATAGGGCCCTTGGTTTATTACGGAATAGCCCACTTGGCCCACTGGGGGCAATAGCAAATCCTTCTCCGTTTTGCTGGTGTTAGCCTACCTAAACTTCCTGATTATATAAGTGTAATGTGTCTAATATGTTTAGAGGTGTATATGAAACAAAGAAATATAGATTTTGTAAAGTCATTTTAAGAGCATTTTTAAGAGCCCTGCATTTTTAAGTTCCTGGTAGCTTTATCTTATTGTCTAAGCTCAAATTCTTAAAGATTGTACATGCTTTATCTTATAGAAGACATCCTATTAAAAAACTCCATTGTTTAAATAATTGTAATAAAATAAAGGTTTTTCTTGTTGTTAAGGATTGTAGCAGCAGATTAAATGATGTATGCTATTTGAATGATACGAAATTAATGAAAATAATGAAAACACCTATTTTTATTTATTTAAAATGTAGGGTTAGACTTTACATTACACTGTGTTAATTACAATTAATTACACTAATTAGATTGTAACTAACAATGTACCTAAATGTAACAATGCATAATAATGCATGCTAAGCATGTAATTACAACTTGTAACAGCTGGAAAGCTCAGCTGTTACAAGTTATAATTACATGGTTACTATGCGCTATTATGCGTATTTAGTTACATTGTTAGTTACAATGCAATTACAGTGTGAT